>JAKZAP010000013.1:16292656-16636757 GCA_023053575.1 Branchinecta lynchi | reverse complement strand
CAATTTAGTCAAAGTAGACATAACGTATAGCCTAGGGGTAAATACACACATGCTGAATACATATCTGAACTTGGTTTTCTCAGATGATCAGCCACTGAACTTGGTTTTCTCAGATGATTAGCCACTGAACGTTATTAAATCTTAATAGTAAAAATGTTCAACGAGTCTGGCGAAGACCGGATATCTACAAGGCCAAACTGTCTGGATCAAATATTAAAGTTTGGGGATCCCATCGAAACCTTTGGTCTTGTTTCTTTCGCCGGTAGGAAATTCACCCATCTCCATCTAAACACCTGTGCCTCTCCGCTAGTTATTTAACACGAGCGAATTAACGAAGTAGAGCTTTTAAAATTCGAAGAATTTATGTAAACACAACCTTTTCAATTTACTTTAGTACAGCAGAGATTGCTGAAACAGTTAGCTGTTCACGGATACCAAGTTTGCTATTTTCCCTTTCTGTTTGACTACTTTAAAAGCAAGAAACAGAACCAAGGTATGGCAAAATTTGAAAGGGGTGTTCAAATAAGCATACAACTACTGTAGTGAAGATCGTCGTGTTGTAAGGAAGAACCAACGGTAATACGTACGAGTGCAGTTTTGGGTCTGCTTTCAAACCTCTGTCTCCTATGTCTGAAACTGGAATGAAGACCAGTTTGATTGACCTTTAATCGATCGATTTTTCCTCATCACAACTTCTACCTCTCATCTTCACAGTTTTACTAAGCTTCATATTTAAGTTAAAGCGGCGGAAGGTCATTTGGACCCCTATGCGGATCTGGAGACCACGAAATTAAGGGGTAGAGGAGGGGGAGGGGCCTATGACTGTAGTGAAAATCCTCGTATTGTGAGGAAGGGCAACGATAATACTTCTGAGTGCAGTTTTCGGGCTACTTTCAAACCCCTGTCTGCTATATCTGAAAATGGACTGAAGACCAGTTCCATTGACCTCTAATCGATCGATTTTTTCTCATCACAGCTTCTTCCCCTCATCTTCACAGTTTTACCTTACGCTTCTTATTTAGGTTAAAGCGGCTTTCACTCGTGCCTTAAACAAGGAAGGTCATTTGAACCCCTATGCGGATCTCAAGACCACGAAAGTAAGGGGTGGTGGAGGAGGAGGTGCCTATGATGAAGAGGGCTTAACGGTGGAAGACGAAGAAGCACTTCTAGAAGAAGGAGACGACGACGAGGATGACGTCACGAAAGATTCGATGATAAAGGTAAGGGTTCTGTAAGCCTCAGATCGATTTGGGACTAAAGTGTGTCACACGCTGTTTGTGTTGCATATTACCGCAGCTGCAGAAACACTGCGTTGCTGACGCAAGAGTCTGTTTTAGCAGCGTTTAGCGGCCAGGCGTAATCGCATGTGTAACGAGACGTACTGTTTTGAACAGAGAAGCGCGACGCGTTTAAAGTTCAATGGGCACATCAAACTACCCCAATCCCACTCTGTAACAACCCAGAAACAATGCTTACCCCCAGGATCAGCAGCTTTTTAAACAGTTTCCTCTCTGTGATATTTTAAAGCGTAATTTTTCGGGCCAGTACATGCTCAGTTTACTAGCTTGGACAAAGATAAAAGTGATGCTTCTGATAATACTTAGTAGATCTTTATTTTATGCATAAATCAGCTTGTATAATTCAGATTTGAATAGGTTATTTGTTTTTGAATGATTTTTGTAGGTATGTTATTTTTTTATAAGCTTATTGCATATTCTGGTACATTTTATAAAGCAAACTAATCAAGCTTCACAACACTATTCCACAAAGAAAAACTTTTAATAGGCACTCTAAGCCATGGAACTTCTGATGAAACACTAGCGGCTTTGACTGCGGCTTGACTTTGGTGACATCTCAAATATATCCTTTTCTATCAAGCATTGCTGGGAGTTTTTGAATTTCCTGCCACGATATCCCAGCTCCTAAGATTTGGATCGCCGAAATGCCAGAGAGGTAAAGACAAGGGATAACAAGAAAACGGCCGATTTTCGTAGCGCCTTCTAAAGGAAGTCGGAAATGTTCATTTGTGAAGCATTTAATACAAAGTAAAGTATTAGAAGTGTCCATTGTGCTTTAAAGCAGAAACATAATAGTTGCGTGTTTATCAAAGTTCTTGGTCCGTTGGCTTAATTTCCTTTATCAAACGCACTTCAAAGTTCACTTTTTCCATGATTAATGTTTTACGATTCCGACGATCCTTGGTTACGGTTTCATGCACATTGCAGACAAACTTCGAACTTGCTAGCTCACCACGTTTGGCGTTCAAACTCTGAAGAAAAATAAGTAAAATGAAAAATATTGAATGACGATAAAGCGGATTTTGGGATTTATCGATTAGACAAAAACAATTGGTGCTAAAAAACAAGAAAACGAAATACTTGTAGCCCTTGAAATTATCTTGGTCCCTTGAAAATTAGAAATCCCTTGAAATTGTGTTGTTACAGCTGGTCGAGTCCGTATTGACTTTCCACCTTCCAAAGCGGAGGCTCCGCGCAGAATATTCCTCCGCGCAGAAAACTGTGCGCGCCGTGGTTACGAAGTGGAAAAGCCAAAGGAAAGAAAAGGAATCTAAAACACAAGATAGACTTAGTCTTCCAAACCAAAAAAAAAAAAAATATCTTCACATGCCCTTGTTTTTAAAGACTCGTCAGTGGACCTTGACGCTCTCGTCGAGGTTTGCGCCGATCGACTTGCAAACTAGGTTCGGCCGAGAAAGTTGTAAAAGTGATAGCTGCAAAACGAAACAATTGGGGAGAGCGGGGATTTTCTTAGGGTCCGAATGATCAATAGTATATGAGGGAAAATAAGAACGAGGGGTTCTTCAAGAAGAGGCCTTCAGTTTTAAGGTAACCTCAAATTTCGATCAGAAACGCAGCTAATCAGTGAGGAGTGGGTCGACTATGACTATTCCTAAGCGATATTTGGGCCTCCTTTGCAAGGGTCCTCTTCAGATGTAAAAATGACACAAAAGTAAAAATCAGCTAGTAAGCTCAAATGATTGCAGGTTCGTTTCTTACAGCCTGAAGAGGCCCCTTGCCAAGAAGAGACGAAATATCCCTGAAACCCTAGCTGACTTTGAGATCCGAGCACTTCAAGGACCCGTCGTACCTATAAAGCCAGTACCTACTTTTGTAGTTGCTCCGTTAATTTTTCAAGCCCTGAGACCCTAATTTTATATATTACATTCTAAGCCTGCTAACGACACATCAATGATTTTCACCTTAAATTACCTTAAAGCGCACTTGCAAGCAATACGGATGTTGTATCCCGATGAGTAGCTTGCGAATGATGATGGTGCTATGTTCTGGTTGCCCCGCCTCATTTTTGTTGCAATAGCGCTGCCGCATCGCTGCTGCAGCACTTCTTTGCTTTTGCATAATATGCGTTTTTGGATTCATTTTCTTCTTGGTTGAAGCGGCAGCGCTGCAGCATCTTGCAGGGAAGCACGGACTTGGTGGGGGAGCAAGTCCGTGATTCTCGAGAAGCGCTGCCGTCTTCCTCGGAAGCGCTGCAGTGCGAAAACGGATATCTAAAAGATCAGTCCGGAATCGGCCGAGAAGTGGACCTGCAGCATGCAACAAAAACGAGGCACAGGGCTGCCCGTGCCAGTCCTCATCGAATCGCTTTTCGAAACCTTCGTGCTGTTCATGCGTATAGCCAGTTATCTGAATTTGCCGTGATTCCAATGGGACTGGGAAAAGGCTTAAAGCAGCCAAGGCTGTCGATAATTTGCTAAAACCAGAGCCTAGCTTTACTGTACGCGGATAATTTTTAATACTGGACTACAAACAGCAAATAGTGTGAGGTTTGCTTTAAGTGAAGGGATACTTATGACTTCGTAAAAGTTATCTATCTGTCCGTCCCTCTGTAAGCACGATAACTCTCAAAGGGAATGAGATATTTTGCTCAAACTTGATGTGAGGATTTTTTGTATCAAAAGAAAACTTCTTAAAGCAGTAATTTTTTTGAAGCCAGGTCTGAGGTTGAGTAAAGGTTTGATGTAGGGGTAAGAAGACATGCTGAATTTGTTTTTGAGCTATATTGACAAGTAGAATTAAAAGTTAAGTCTGGACTCGATTAAAAATAGTTATATGCAGGTTATAGGGGTTAGGAGGCACCGGATTTTTTTTTTCTTTTCTTTTTCTTGGAAAACAAGCAGTTCTCCCGGAAATTTGGTAGAAGTAAATTTGTTTTGGAAAGTCGGTTAGACAAGGAATTCGCCTGGAATCTGGCAAAACTCTGAATTTCCATAGCACAGGAAGGACAGCACTTTCTGAAGTCGTATAGAGCTTTGATTTGAGGGCAAGAATTAATGCCAAATCCATAGCATACCTGGTCTTAGTTTTATCAGTGGGTCAGTCGTTTAACCCTAATCCGAGAACAAACAGCACATTTATTCTTTTTGGGATCCCAAAACGTAAGTGACCTATGACTTCGTAAACTTGTCCGTCCATCCGTCCGTCTGTTAGCACGATAACTCTTGAAGTGATGGAGATATTTTGTTCAAACTTGGTGTGAGTGTGCTTTGGTTCAAAGAGGTCAAGCTCGTAGATGGGACCCATAGCTGGTTCACCCGGAATCCGGCATAAAACGGAAAATTAGTAAAAAGTAAAAGCTGACTCTTTTAAGTTGATTAGTGGTTCGAATATGAAAATAATCTTCTCGCTGGACAAATAGTTCGGCCGGAATCCGGAAATTTAGCATGAAGTCTTAAAACCCAATGATACAGTCGATATAGGGCGAGAAGACATGCTGTTGTGGCTTTTGAACAGACTAAAGATAAACAAAAAGTGGATGCGATCAGTTTAATTATTTCCAAAGTCCCAACCGGCATTTACCGAGTCAAAAGGCAGAATGCATTCTGCAACTTCGTCAAATTTGCGAATGAACAAACTTATTGAACCAGAATATTGTATGGCTTTTCGAATAGAAATGATATTCCGGTTGTAATCTGACCACAATCTGGGTTATCTGATCCTGGGACAAACAACACGTTTGCAGGATCAAGACCCGATTGTCTGGATGAAAAATTTCAAGAAATATTCACGTTTGGGGTCCCATCGAAACCTTTGGTCTTGTTCCGTTTTGAGTCATTTCTGTATGATTCCCAGTCTGGTTGTGCTGAAAGAGTATAACTATAATATCATAATTATATATTTTTATTGGTTTGCTTCTGCGCTAAAATAGTTTTCTTCTTAGTATTTCGTTTCCTCTCGGCAAGGTCCTCTTCAGGCAGCAGCTAATAATCTAGGTTAGCAATTAACACTTAGTTACTACAAGTTATTATTTCACCTTTATAGGTGAAAGCGAAGCCTCGAGGAAAAGCTGGTGAAACCTCAGCTGGTACCGGTAGAGGAAGAGGGAAACCCGGTGCTAGCACCAGCAGCAGAGGTCAGGCTAAAGGGTCCCGCGGAAGAGGTAGGGGAAAGTAAATCCTTTCAGGTTTGTCTTAAAATTTTTGTATATATAAGAATATTCATAAGTGAAAAATTACAAGCGTTATGACATGCAAATGCCTCGTAACAATGATTTAAAACGTTCTGGATCTGTCACATATGAAGAAATATATAATATATTGGTCAAGCAACAGCAGCATATCAAGGAAGTATGGAGTAGCCCAGCCCGTAGTTGCTGTGCAGAAACGCTTACTGCGGTATAGGCAAGATCTTGATCCGACAAGCGAAATATATAGACTCCTGATATAGTTGATAATCTGTTGTTGATTATACAGTGTTGCGTATTGTTTAGCTTATCCTTATTTTTCCTACTCCATGTTTTTGTGTATTTATACATTATGACGAGTAATAAAAATAATAATAATATATAATATAATATTTATTTGTGACGCACTGAACAGATTTAAGATAGTGGAGTAATCAAAGAAAAGAAAAGAAATAAAGAGAGTACAACATATCACACACAACAACAAAAAAGCACTCAATGAAAAAGCCGGATGAGGCCTTAGTGCGAACCTAGGCGGAAACGCGCGTCAGCACCAATATTGGTCTGCAGATTTTCCAGCGAACATAAGATGTCGCTAGCTCCGTAACGATCTACGAGGCGTCTATTTCGGACCGATCTTGGTAAATACAAAAGGAATTTGCAATATCGAAAATAATCCACCCTCATTTGCTTAAGATCAGTCTTTGTAAATACTGGATATAAACCAGACGCAGACAAAACGGCATGGTCGCAAAAACTAGAATAAAGTTTAACCAATCCACGTCTGCTGAAACAACCACGATTAGCAACAAGTATTAATCTAGTTGTTTTAGCATCGTACTTTTATAAAGACAAGGTAAATGACATAGAACGGTGTTAATTCAGTACCGATCATGCTTATCGTACAGTACCTTACCGATCAGAGGCCACACTTTTAATGTGCTTTCCTAATTTTTAATTTTCTGCCGTTTTGGCCGTACTTAAGGATTTGAAAATCGTGTAAATGCGCGGGCAATTCGTAGCAGTCATTAGTTGCGTTTTTTCTGATACCATGGTATCTGATACCACGGTCTAAAGTCGTTTGTGCAGTTATCGTGGTATCTGATACCACGGTCAAAAGACGTGTTTGCAGTTATCGTGGTATCTGGCCAGTTATCGTGGTATCGGATATTCAGATACTACGGTTCGACCGTGGTAACTGGTCGTGGTATCTGAAAACTCATCTCACTTTCATCAAATTTTGTAATATTGGTGAGAAAAAAGTTTAGCATTTAGCGGTGTAACTGGATATCTGTTTTTCTTTCGGGATGACTTCGAAAAGTGCAATTTCGGCCATAGTCGTTTTTGCAGAGTACCGTATATCAGATACCACGATAACTGCAGAAACGACTAATTGCAGATCCAGTTACCGTGGTAACAGATACCATGGTATCAGCAAAAACGCTACTGTTACTTCGCTTCCAACTCCCATACATTTGAATTTATTTGTAAGATTCAGCTCTCTATCTTGAGAATTGACTATAATTGCAGTATGACTCGAGAAATAATTTCGAAGGGGAGGTAAGTAAGTTTTCTCCTTCCTTGAGCATCAAATCCTGCAAAACTGTGCTGATTAAATTGAATTGGGACACAGGCACAAAATTTGAGTGCACGATACGCAGAACAGTTTATCGCTCCTGTTGTACAAGTAAATTCGGTAAGTAATCGACTTATCGTGAAACTCACGATGTGCCTGAACGAGAAAACGTACCTTTCGTTTGGTCAGGTCGATGACCCATTTCTTTCCGTGAGAGCACCAGTGGCATTTCGTGTAGCTTAACAATTCCAGATAATATAAATCGTGTGTTCGAAAGATAAGGGGTATCATACGCGTAAAATAAGACCGCATCTTGATGTGGTAATGAATGTTCGAGAAGAAGACAGCCCCTATGAAGAATCCACCATGGTGGTGTAGATGCGCAGTGAAGTGCTGAGTAATCTTCTCGACGTACGTTTAGTTCAACCCCTCGGTTGATACGACTTCGTATCAACCTCTCAGGAGGCTGACATGTATCAACCTCTCTGAAGGGTGATATGACTTCCTATACAGAGGCTGATATGAAGTCATACCACCCTCACGAGGTTGATATGAAGTCATACCACCCTCACGAGGTTGATATGAAGTCATACCACCCTCACGAGGTTGATATGAAGTCATACCACCCTCACGAGGTTGATATGAAGTGATATGGGAATAAACCTCGATAATATAAAACCTCGCTGCGCCCCATAGATATTTTCACGACCTACCTATGCTCGGATAGTTTGTTTTTGGTAGCCGTGTATTGTCATTTTACAAAATCGGAAGGAGGCTGATTAGAATTCGTATCACCCTCCTGCGTGAGAACTGTTAAAAGTTAACTTCCGTTATCGAGGCAGACATCGAAAAATAACGCCGATACGGCCACTGAAAATTACCTATCCGATCAGGAGGCGAGGTAGGTTTCTTTTAACCGCCATCGAGGATGTTCTTCCGAAATCAACCGAGATGAAGGTGTGTGTTGACTGTTAAACTTTTTCGAAGATCACCATTACTAATTAACCATGCACGCAACGTCTCAACCCCTCAGGGGGTTGACATTACTTCATATCTACCTCTCTGGAAGGTGATACGACTTCACTCATAGAGGTTGATATGGATTCATATCAGGCTCCGGAGATTGATTTGAGAATATCTAACCTTGCGGAGGTCGGTAGATATTTTTAATAACTACCTCGTCGCTACGGTATATATAATTTATGGGTCATTCCACTGATACCCATTTTAAAGTGAGCCTCGCTCGTGACTTCGACGAACGAGATCGTGTTCGAGGTGGGGCCTTGTTGAGGTGTTGCTACGATGTTGGCTATTTGGACAACAACAAGGACATGGATATATTCGGGGTTTTTCTTCATCGAGAAAATTTTGAATGATATAGGTTTAACAAGTTCCATGGCAGTAATGTAGAACAGTAAAAAAAAAAACTATGTTACTGAAAAGTAAATTACCTACAGCCCTTTCCTGTCTCATGGAAAGCCAGTACACGGAACGTTGCCGTGCGATGCTCGCTAGCAAATACCTTATCGTCTGATGCGCGAAAGTATGTACCTTTCCGTGTGGAGGGAAGCAAATACCTTTCCGTGCGGGTATGCACGATACTAAAATCACGACATGTCTGTGATTCTTGAAACATGGAAACAACCAAATATTGATGACTGTATATTTGGACATTTACCATCGTCTCTCCGGCCTACTACACCCCTCTCCATAAAATCAGGATGAGAGTGCATCTTTACATACAAATACAGTCATCATGACAGTGGTTTCCTTAGAGTTTTCCAGGAAAACGCTTACTTTAAAGAAGAAGAGAAACCTGGGACTATTCCATTAATCTTCTTCCTGATAACAAGCGCCTGTCCGCGTATTTTCGATTTTCCTTTTACAGATGAAGAGGTGACCACACAAAGGTGATAACTCGCCTTTTTTTTAGTTAAGATCACTCCGTACTACTCAGTCGCCAAGGGTTATAACGAGCTTTTGATAGACTAACTTTCCAAACTTCAGACGTGATTATTTCGAAACTACCAAAAAGTGACTTATCACCTTTTTGCCCTCAGTTGTTTTCGTTCATTTTCCGCTGGCCTAGCCAAACCTAAACTTGCCATGGCGAGTCTTTTCACAATTAATCCCCGCCTCTCGTATCGTTTGTCATTAGTTCAATTGGATGAGTCTTTTCAGTTGGAGGACTGTACAAACCAATCTCGCGATATTAGTCAAGATTGTGCGTAATTGCTAGTGTGCTTTTACAGTGGGGAAACAATGCGAGAGTTCTAATCATTTATTCTTTTTTTCCGTGGACTAAAATGTGCCCGTGGTTGGAAGTTGAAACAATCAGCTCTTCAGTGAACCGTTAAAGGACCTGTCTTACCTATAATACTAACGCAACCTACTTCCATAATCACTCCATATATTTCAAAACGCGGAGACCCGAATTTCGTACGGTACATAATAACCCCTCTAACAAAACCACGCTGATTTTCTCACTTGCCGTGTTTAGCTACCTTCGATGTGTATCACGCTGTCGACGTTTGTCTGCGAGAAATTTTTTCCATCAGAACCGGGTATGTAAATTGTTTCCCTGTTTCCGCTACAAGTCAACGGGTCTCGGAAAAAAAACAGCAGTACACCTGGGCAAGGCCGTATCCAGGGAGGGGGTTAGGGAGTTGACCCCCCCCCCCACCCCCCGAAACATACGAAAATACTCATTTTTATAGGCTTTCCCTCTGATCTGTGTCTTTTTTGTACTTTTTTGTGCGACCCGCAGGCAAAATCTCCCCCCCCCCCCGAAAGGCAAAACCTCCCCCGAAATAAATCCCTGGATACGGGCCTGCCCCTGGGTTATTTGTTGAAAGCACAACCTAGTTTTAAGTATTCAAATATTTTAAAATACTGTAAGTTGAAGAGTAAATAGTGCGAGGAGTCCTTTAAAGGTGATGTGTCCGACACTGCGGTGTAATAGTCGAGGAGTCTGTCGGGGCAAACATCCCAGTCTACTTCCTTAGTAGGAATTGGCCTGGGAGAATTGGATGAACTTTGTGGGCTCTACCTTTTATTGGTTGCCGTTTGGTGGGAGCTACCTTTCCTGGTGTCTTTAGTTCCCAGGCGGGTAGTCCCAGCTACCACACATCCGTGATTTTCGGATACCCTGCACCACACGCTGGATACCCTACGCAAAATGCTGGCTACCCTAATCCGGTAAAATATTGATAATTTGAGTAAAGTTCAGAAACCAACCAATGAGAATGTCTTTAAAGTTTTAACCAATTGGGCTGAGACGGGACAACCTAATTACCCATTGGCTTGAAGCAGGCCTGACGCGCCCTAAGACATCCTGACTCCCATGACTGTATATTTGGAAATTTACCATCTTCTCTCCGGCCTGCTACGTCCCTCTCCATAACATCAGGTTGAGAGTGCACCTTCACTTACAAATACCGTCGTCGTGACAATGGTTTCCTTAGATTTTTCCAGGAAAACACTTACTTTAAAGCAGAAGAGACCCGATGAAAATGCGTTACTTGGTTGCTACTCTATTCGTGAATAATCGATTTTATACAGTGGAATTTCCCTGTCGGATTGTGGTACCTATATCTTTTTACTGTGTTGTATGTTTGACGAAACGATTTTCAAAAAATGGGTGTTCACGCAGGCAGGGAACTACCTTTCGCAAGCTGACTACTGGCCACTGAAAAGCCGAGTTTGTACTAAGATTAAAATGTATCCGCTACATAGTAGAATTTTGTGTTCTGGGAACGGTCGTAGATATTCTGAACGTTATACTAGAGCAAATAGCGAAAAATAAAAAGATCCCTTAACAAAATCCAAATAACGCAGTGCGTTCAGGTAAATGATACAAAAATAAGTGGACTTTTCAGTTAAATGGAGTAGGTCATGGTTAAGGTACCTACAGGTACCCAGCGTGTTTGGTGTAGGGTATCCAGCATTATGCATAGGATATCCCAAAAATCAGAGATTTGGAGTAGACTAGATACCTCATGACACGTTACGTAGGTGCCGACGAGCCCAGAGGAGTTGAAATCACAGAGCACTGGAGCACGCTCCATTCCGGAATCATCATCGGCCAGAGAATCGGACATCAGCACCGCTAGTTAGGACTGTATAGACTGATGGTCATGCCTTTCCCTCTTTAGCTTGGGTCTTGGCGACCCCCTCCCCCTCGTTAAATCTCCCTTGCGTCCCCCATCCTTGGTTACCTCGGTACCCCCCCCCCCCCTGCCATGATTCCCGCTCACAAATGTAGATTTATTGGAAATTAGAAAAAAAATATTAGAAACAGCAGTTTGACCGCGAAGACATGGAGTTTAACCAGGCAACTTATCTTTGGGTTCCCAGAACGTAAGTGGAGGCTACCTATGACTTCGTAAAAGTTGTCGGTCGGTTAGCACGATAACTCTCAAAGGAATTGAGATATTTTGTTCAAATTTGGCGTAACGACTCTTTGGGTCAAAGTACAGGTCAGGTTCGTTCGAAGACGGGCTATGTAGCCCTATATTTAGGTGTGGGGAGGGTTTTCAAATTAACGAACAACAAGTTTTTATTTTTAAATCTAATGAGATAGTCGATTTAGGGATAAGGAGAGATGCTGAATCCGAATATGATTATGTTCTCGACAGACAAGTAGTTCATCCGGAATCGGGCAAAAAACGGAGAATCTGTGAAAAATAAAACTTTAATCTGAAGTCAGTACATGTAAACTAGACCTACATTGCCTGGGCACGTGCGTGCACGTGCAACAACAAAAGAATATCGAAAGAAGGGACTGAATTGACTTTAGAGTCAGTTGAACTTTATCCTTTTCAATCGTAGACATCGTGACGGATAAAAACTTGGAACAATATCTTATATAATCTAGTTGGTATTATAAAGCTATCCGTAACTCTTCAGGACTAAAATACCATAGATGACACTACTAATTATTATGAAACTACCTCATTGTTTTACATTATCGTTTGTACCCGTTACGTTAACAGTTAATCCTAGCTTACAGCGATAGACCGATCGACACAAACTTTCTTACCGTCACATTTATAGAAATAATACACTGTGGACCAATTTGCAAAAATTTCTAGCCCCTCCTTAACCGATTCCTACTTACAAGTCCCTCTCCCGTGATAGACATTAAGTTCACCGAAAACAAATAATGGGTACACCAGCTAGCAATGGTTGCAAACCCCTCATCGCTGAGATGACTGTAGCATAACAGCCGATTATTACTTACAAGTTCCTTGCATGTATTACCATTGGGAACCAAATTGTTCTTACCATCGAATACACCGGAAACAAATAACAGTTTGACCAACTAGCAAAAGCTGCAAACCCCTCATTGCCGAAGATGATTATGAGCTAACAGTCGACTGTTGCTTACAAGTCCCCTACATGTCTCACAACTGATGTCGCGTATTTTTGGTTCCAGTGTGTACCTTACTACTGAAGTTGTCAACCCCTTGAAGCTTTCAAACTGGTGTATCTCATGAAGGAATTTTTGTACTAAAAAATGGATGACATATACTATGAATAGCTCATCAAAGGCTATCGATGAAAAAAAAATCCACCTGTCTTAGTTTAAAAGTTGGCTGTTTTACCGTAGGCCAACTTTCTAACGTCACCACTTCGAAAGAAGCAAAGGATAAGCTCTATTTTCCTTAGCAATGAGAGAACTTTTAAAGTTTAAGAGGACATCTGATACCATTTCGCTGCCACAAACCCAAGTGCAAACAAGACCAAAGGTTTCGATGGTATCCCAAAAGTTCAAATTTGATTCAGACAATTGGGTCTTGTCTTCGCCAGACTCCTTGAACACTTTTATTATTAAAGTTTAGAAAAAGATTAAGGCAAAATAGCTAATGATATGAGAAAACCAGGTTCAGATATGGATTCAGCGTGTGTGTTTACCCCTTTAAGTCATATCTATTTTGACGAAGCAGATCGAAACTTCCTGACTTACTTCTGCCAATTTTCCGGTTTCGGCAGAATTCCGGAACTACTTGTCCGGCGAAAAAATAAAGCTCAAAAAACGAATTCAGCATGTCTCCTTACCCCTACATCCAACCTCTAATCAACTTGCAATTAAAATTTTACTTTTAACAAATTTTCCGGTTTCAGCCGGATTCCGAGCGATCTATACGTCCGGTGAGAAAATGGTTGTCATATGCAAATTCAGCATGTCTACGTACCCGCAAATCGAACATCTTATGAAATTTAAATAAAACTTTTACTTTAAACAAATTCTCCGGTTTTGGCCGGATTCCGGCCGAACTAATTGTCCGACGAGAAAATAATTTTCATATTCGGACTCAGCACGTTTCCTAGCCCCTAAATCGAACCTCCAATCAACTTCATATTACTTTTCACAAATATTCCGGTTTTCGCCGGATTCCGGGTGAACTATTTGTCCGGCGAGAAAATAATTTTCACAGCATGTCTCCTTACCCCTAATTCGACTATTTCATTAGCTTTTAAAAAATATTTTTTGTT
Organism: Branchinecta lynchi; assembly: GCA_023053575.1. Lineage (NCBI taxonomy): Eukaryota > Metazoa > Arthropoda > Branchiopoda > Anostraca > Branchinectidae > Branchinecta > Branchinecta lynchi. The sequence goes on along the minus strand of JAKZAP010000013.1, from coordinate 16,623,241 downwards.
CCCCTTAATTTCAAACCCCTCCCCCACCCCTAAATATAGAGCTACATAGCCCATCTTCGAACTCAGGGGCGGATCCAGCCTTCCGTTCTAGGGGGGGCGATTCTTACTGAAAAGAGTGGGGGTAGTGTCCTTTTTGTCGGCCAGAAGGCTGATTTTTTTTTCACGTTTTAAGTGTCCCTGTCGGTCTCTGATTTAACGAAAATATGGTTTTCATATATTGCAATAATGGTAAAAACTGTACTTGATCAACTGACAACTAAGTAAGTAAGTAAGTAAGTAATTTATTTATAACCCGCCGTTTTCAGAAAGCGGAGTAAATGAAGAAAGTAAATAAAACACATAAACATACACAAAAAGACACTTAATTTCAATCGTCGGCCAGGAAGCAGTGTAGAAGGTCGTGCGCTGGTTGGGTTCTGTTGTCAATGACTTTTGATAGCGACGAAGAAACATCCAAAAGGGTAACACTTGCATCTTGAATTTTGAACTTCTCCGTCAAAGTATGGTTATGGCAAAATTTCGACAAGTGGAGCAGGTGCTTTGCATATTTAAAATAACATGATCTCATCTTTTTTATCTCCTTCTTTCGCAGAACATGAGTGACACCGGAACGGAATAGTATAGAAGGAGCGCAGAAGGTGCTGTACAATTTTCCCAAAGCTTTACGATTATAGCGCCCCCGGTTGGGGACGATGCGCCCATAGGCGGTACGGATTGATCTAGAAACTTCTTGAACAACCGAAGAGCAAAATTTTGACAACGAGGATTTGAATGTTATGCCAAGCCATCGTAGAGATTCTGTTGATCTGACGACGAACGATCCAAGAGAGATAGAAGCTTTAGCATTCAATCGATTTGACGAAGGGTTGAAATGCAGGTATTCACATTTTGAGAGGTTAACTTCAAGACCGATTTTGAGAAGTTCCGACGACAGCTGACAGACATTTTTGGTGAGTGTGGATCGGGTACGGCTTACTAAGAGCAAGTCGTCCGCGTAAGCTATGTAGCTGAAGGCGTGGTCTTTATAAAAGTAAGCAGGATGCAAAGAATCAAGACAAGAAGATATGGCCGATTTGAAGATGTAAGGAGATAAGACTCCCCCTTGACGAACACCAGTTTGGACTGGAATAATCTCTGACAAGCTACCTTGCCATTTGAACCTTACTGAAGAATGACCATACCAAAACTGTTTACAAGAAAAATTCAAGCTCCTGGCTCCACTTGTAAAAAGATTTTAGAGTCTAGTTACAGTAGTTAGAACATGCGTTAAAGCAGACTTCCGTAAGTGCAGAAAACAAAACAAAAAATTACAGCCCGTCTAGGGGGGGCGATCGCCCCCCTCGCCCCCCCTCTGGATCCGCCCCTGTCGAACTTGACCTGTACTTTGACCTAAAGAGTCCTCATGCCAAGTTTAATCAAAATATCTCAACCCCTTCGAGAGTTAGCGTGCTAACAGACGGACAGACGGACAACTTTACGATGTCATAGGTATCCCTCCACTTACGTTTTGGGATCCCAAAAATGGATGATAAACTCAGCTGAAATCGCGAAAACAGTAGATGGCAGCACTTCCGGACCTGTGGGAAAAAACCACTTTTTTGTTTCTGTAGATTTTTCTGTTCATCACTCAAAGAAAATATGTTGGCTGTGGGGCCGGGTAACTGCCGCATATGATGATATATTTATTACCCATTTGTATGACAAAAAATTCGTCTTAAATGGAGTATGAAAAGAAGAAAGAAAACAGTAACTGCAATTGATCTACGTCAGCTAAATACACAAAACACACAAAGACATGAATTACAACACAGCAAGATATAAACTGTGGCTAATGTCCAAGCCCGCCGCAAAACGATCACGCCGGTCTTTTATCTGCTGATTTGGATTTGCGATACCGTTTTTTCTCGCAACGTGTGTATTTCTGATCCAGAATGGCAATTTCAGTAAAAACTTAACGTACTTAAAATAAATGGAACGGATGCATTTCTTATCAGTCGCTGTAAATATGGGCCAAAAAGGGGATAGTGCTAGAAGATGGGGGTTTACAAATATCGAATAGAGGCGGGCTAGGATCTGGCGTTATATTTCAATTTGCACGGTACAAGTACTCCATAAGCTTTGCGTGTTCGAAGCGAAAACGGGCTAATAAGTCCATCTCGTTCATATCTCTACCAATAGGATGTCGAAGATATGTGAGAGACGTCGGGACTCCACCTCTTGATCGCAAAGCTTAAATTCATCTACACCGTAAGATCTGTATGCCCCATGCAATGTCAGCCCTTCACTTTTTTTAGTACTGAAAGACAGACCTGTAGTTCTGTATTCATCATTCAAAATCCGAAACAAAAATTCAATCATAGAAGGTGCTCTGGTCAGATTTAAAACTTCATCAGCATAACTCAATAATGACAAATCCAACCGACGAAATACATAACTAGTCATAACATGTGTCTGTGAATCAATTACACTGTTATTATACAACGGTGGTGACGTGATCGCACCCTGGCGAATCTTTTCTGAACCGGGATTTGAACAACCGAAATATCATTAGATTTGAGCCTAATTTTTACATGGAGTTTCTTGTACATATTTCTTAAAACCGCAATAATTAACACTTATAGATTTGAGTCCATCTTCAATTTGAAACTGGTGCCTGCCTGCTTGCGTGCTAGAACGGAGCTTTCAATCCAGCCTAAGGTTCACACTTTCCGTAAAAACCGCACAGGTTAGACCCTTACCAGTTACCAGGAATAAAATGAAATCGGCTGCATAGGAAAAAAAAAAAGAGGACAAAATCGAAGTGTTGTTCTCGCAACACAATTATTTTCACGCCGGACAAATAGTTCGCCCGAAATCCGGACAGAACCTGAAAATTTGTGAAAAGTTAAGTTTTATCTAGAGTTGGTTAGAGGTTCGATTTTGGGATAAAGAGATATGCTGAGTTCGTCTTTGAGCTTTTTTTTAATGGTTCGCCAATAATCCGGCAGAAACCGAAAAATGCGTCAGAAGTAAGGCAGCTTGAAGTTTTGATCAATTTCGTCAGAGGATATTTTTATTTATTTATTTATTCATGTATGATATATAGGAGTAAACCATTACGCTGAATCCATATATGAACTTGGTTTTCTCAGATGGTTAGCCATAGACCTTAATGTGTTTCTAAATTTCAACAGTTAAAATTTAAAGAAGTGTGACAAAGACCGGATATCTATAAGATCCAATTGTCCGGATCAGATAGGAAATTTTTGGGATCCCATCGAAGCCTCTGGTCTTGTTACGTATTCGATTTAAATAGATTTAATTATTTTGACATCCTTTGGGGATTTTCGATTTGTCCACAGTAGTCTTCTTTTCCGTACGGATGTTGACCCGCGAAAATTTAAATCGTCGACCAGACGTGATTTTTCAAGCTCACAAGTTCCGAAAAGAAGAGAGTCGTAAGGCCCCTGTTGGCAGGGACGACTTTAATCCCTTGGATTGGATTGGATTTCAAGCTCACATTTTGGTCGAAGTCAGCTATGGCAAATATCAGGCCTGGCACAATCCCGGAATTTAAAACCAGCTCGCAAGACTGCCAAATGATAACGGTAAGAACCAGAAGACTTGGCCTGTCAAGGAAATCTTCCTGTGTTCTTCAACAGGAGTGCAGTCAATGTAAGAATTTTTATGAAGTCAAATGGTCCTCTGGAATGATCTTTACAGGTTTTATGGAATAACTTTATACTGATTTTCTGTAAAGCATCTTCAAATATTACTTAGGAAATAGGACAAACTAAAGAAGGACCTAAACTCGCCAAAGATCAACCAGACATCAACTAGCCCTTAGCGAAGCGTAGTCAAGACATTAGCTAAATAAATCATTTCTAATCCAAGTAAATTGATTGCTCAAAGCTCCTCAACTGCTCAAAGAGTTGCAAAGAAAAAACTAAGTAGGGGAGGGCAGGTCCGTTAGGTGTTTGCTTTTCCATAGGCTATACCAAGATTTTAGGTTCTGTTGATTTTATTTTTTTCCAACTGTCTATAGTCATGTCTTAGCTGTTATTGTTACTTTGTAGAATCTTGTTACCTTTAACATTTTCTTTGCCCATTTTCATATTAGCTACTTCTGCCTGGACCTGCCCCCAGTCTGGGGGATCGGACATAGGCAGGTCCGTATCTCATTTTTTTTAACCCAAGAAGGACTTTCAAGAAAGTTGTACACACATTTTTTTATTTGCTTTGTTGCCTCATCAGTTTCGTTTGTTTACTTCCATTTGGGAAAACTGTACAAATACACCATCCTTTATCAACATCTGTTATTATAATCCGGATATGCTGCTACCGCTTTGCCTTACTATGACTTGTTTTCTTACGGAATGGGTCGTAAAGACTTTCTGATCCTTTTTAATGACCTTTTTAGATGGACCGAAATTTGTAACTCTCAAACTGTTGTATCAGTTATGGAAATTCGTTTTTGGTATGTTAGAGCCAATCTTAAACTACCTAAATAAAAATCGCCGACGATGTAAGTGGGTTCGGAACTACCAAAATGAGGTGCCAACCCCGTGAAGTAGAACTTACTTTCGTGCAAAAAAGGTGTCACTAACATCGGTTTGCTAAGATTGCATGAGTGCAACTGCGGATTTCTTATAGAAATGTGACAGCTGTAAAAAAACAATTTTGCATAATTTTAATTTCAATAGTGAGTTTTGCAGAGCCGATGTGCAGATCTATCCCAATGACAAACCTGCCCCCTCTCCCCGAGAATTAAGGCCGAGCAAATACACCAGAGCTTTGTTTTTGTTGCATGCTTCAGGTCCACTTCTCGGCCGATTCCGGACTGATTCTTTCTACATCCGTTTTTGCACTGCAGCGCTTCCGAGGAAGACGGCAGCGCTTCTCGAGAATCACGGACTTGCTCCCTGACCAAGTCCGTGCTTCCGTGCAAGATGCTGCAGCGCTGCCGCTTCAACCAAGAAGAAAGTGAATCTAAAAACGCATATTATGCAAAAGCAAAGAAGTGCTGCAGCAGCGATGCGGCAGCGCTATTGCAACAAAACGAGGTTCAGATAAGTAGTACGATACACCCTATTAATTCAAAATTAGTCCTTTGGCTTCCCATTACCTAGAAAGACAAAATCTGTATCATGTCTCAAAATACTTTGACAAGAATGGTATTCCGATTCTGTATTTTTGAAGAAAACTGACTGGGATCAACTTGCCTCTACCTTGTGAAAAAGAGCTGGGGGGAATGGAAAGCAATATAGCCTGGAACATACTCAGCCTTAGGTCCCTTGCAAATAGCTAGCCTACCAAGCAAATAGTCAATCCGATAGCAACCCGTGAACTTTTTGCCTTCTAGAAATAGCCTACACCTTGTTTGTAATCTTGTTTGCATGCTTGTTGTTGCAAGTAGTTGTTGTCAGTGACGCCATTTCAGTAAACCTCAGGGGGGAGGGGGGGGGGGGCAAAAATCCATTTTGGGCCCCCGTCCTAGACTTTTGTTTGCTCAAACGCAAAATTTAATTGCTTTTTTTTGGTAAAATAAAAGCAGTTTAAAATATACCATTTTGGGCATATGCAAGAATCACGCATGGTTCAAAGACCCTTCACAAATAAAAATGTTCACTTCAGTTTTTTTTTATTATTTTTCAGTTCAGTTATATTAAAATCAAAATAAAGGAACAAAATAGATTTCGACCGCTACAAAGCTCCATGGCCCGTTACATAGGGGTTAATACCACAATAATTAACAAATGAACGAGTCTCTTAACTATTACAATAAAATAAAAGAGAACAATTGAAGACTTTTATTTTTACTTACCGCTCCATCCTCAAAGTTCACCTCCAGGTCTACGACGATCTCCCACAATCACTAATTTTCAACAAAATACTATAAAAAAAAAATACTCAAGCCTAGCATCCAGGGATGTCGCCCTACCCTCATTAGTGATCTTACCTATTTCAAAACAAAAATATATATTTCCGAATGTATTTATTCTTTATCCATACAAACTCAGGTCAGTATGCTCTGACCTGGAGTTTGAGCCCTATCCATATACAGAATAAGCGACTTTAGACCCTCTGAGGCTTTCGATCGAAACCCTATCGAAAATTGTCGCGATCTCGAGAAGTAGATCTAGATTCGTGAACTCGTTTAAGTTCGGATACGGGGTTAACGTTTTACAATATCTAACAAACACCAAATTATCTTGAAACTGAGCGCCGCAGGCAAAAAAAAAAAAAATCAGCCTGTTTTCTGCTAAAATACAAAGATTTTGGTTCAAAACCAGATTACAAACTGTGCGGTGCAGTGTGAAATTTACGATTTGATAAATGTTTTTACTTCAGCATGTCAAACAACAAGGACTAAAGACAAAAAACCTCGGATTTTGGGCCCCTTTCAAATTCAGGGGGGAGCCATGGCCCCCCCCCTCCCCCCAAATGGCGCCACTGGTTGTTTTTGCAAGCTATAATCCTACACACTGCAACAAAGGGGTCTGCCTTCAAAAATTAAACAAGCAAGCTTCAATGTACTTTGACAAGAACGTCCAGTCCAAATTTGTATTTCTGAAGAAAATTGACTGGCATTGATCTGCCTGTACCATGCGAAAAGATCCAAACAGCCTGGAAAGGCTGGTTGATGGAAAGACAGACATCCCGGAGCATGGTCAGCCTTAGGTCCCTTTACAAACAGCTAGCGTACTAAGCAAATAATCAATCCTCTCAGCAATCCTTGCCCTTTTTGCCTTCGCACATACTGTGAATTCTGGAGATACACCATGCATATTCTATATTCTTGTTTGCATGCTTTTTTCATACTCTACAGAGCCAGCTATAATCCTCCGCTTCTACGCTGTCCTACACTCTTGAACTAAGGGTCTGATGCTGCCTTCCACAAATGAAATCAGTAAATGACCAAGGTTACCAACAAACCTAACCAGTAAGCCTATAATGACCATCTGTACAAATAGTATACCAACATACATTACTGCCTGGCAGAATCGCAACTCATGGGTAACTATGAATATTTTCTTGATGAAAAAACAAACAAGCAGTAATTGCTTTGTAGTATACTATCAACATATACCTTACTCAGGTTCTTTTGAGAGAAAAAAAAATCGCAGTGGTTGGTTTACTAGCAGGTATTCAGGTGATACCATCCTAACCATTTTCTTACTGATTGAGCCTTTTGGGTAGCATTTAAAAATACGGTCTGATTCTTCTAAGAAACTATCTAGTCGTACTTCTTGGTGAGGTCACATATAAATGTTTGGATGAATTTTGATAAATAATTGGCTTAGAAATTCCATCCTTTGAAAACTACTTCTGTTTTACATTGAAGTGCAGTCGGGCCTATTCAGAATACCCTGCCATTATCAACCCGTAGTTACGACCACCCAGCAAGCAAAGGACAGAGATGACTAAATGGCAATTATTCCCTTGGACTTTTCTGCATGTGTATAGGCTTTACGGTAATAGCTGGTTTGAATCAACTTGATGGAGAAGAGAATCACATTATGTAGGTTTCTAGCTTAAGCAAGCTTTTAAGTAGTAGATCTTGCATTGGGATTTGTGACACAGGTATTACGAATTATTTTTTTTAGAAATTTTGCGGGTCTGAGCATGGCACAAATAAAATGGGAGGATAATCAAACAGCCCAATACTATACTAGAAACTTCTTGTCATGCATAAGACACCAACAAAAAAGTGTGAAGTCACGCAAGTTTAAACGCCTGACGGTGGTGCTCTCGCCTCTAATGCCTCTACATACTTTTCATGAAAAAATATGATTTGTTTGTTTCCAGAATCGCATGAGCACGTCTAGACATGTCCGGGGTTAGGACTGGGAAATTGCTTTTAAAGTTGCACCTTCCCGCCCACCCCGTTCATGGGTAACTGGGCCAAGATTGCCCAGGAGTAAAGTATGTTACCCGAGACAGGGATCAACAGGTATCAAGTTGAAACTTGGTAGGATTGTGAGCACTGGGTCTCTTTTTACTTTTTGCGGGTACGAAACCCCACTCCCACTTGGTTCAGGGGCAATTGGGCCCAAGATTGCCCATTTTTTAACGTTTTTAACTTGACGTTAACTGGAAATAAGGCGATGTAATTCCTTTGTGCTTTTCGATCATAGAGCTTGAGGAGAGTTGAACCACCCTCCCCGCTCATGGGCAAGTGGGCCCAAATTGCCCATGAAAAAAAGTTTCTGACCGTGACTGGAATCAAACTCTAATAAATATTCTTTGAGCCCAAGCTGACTTTTTACAACGGAGATTCTTCGTCAGCGATATTTCGGCCCTTCTTGGCAAGGGTCCTCGTCAGGCTGTCAATCCTCTGGTTCAACTTCGGGCTAGGAAACAAACCTGTAAAAAACCTGGATTAAACCTGTGGATTACAGGTTTGTTTCCTTCCCTGAAGTTGAACCAGAGGATTGACAGCCTGACGAGGACCCTTGCCAAGAAGGGCCGAAATATTGCTGACGAAGAATCGTAGCTGACGTATCCGTTGTAAACATTGTTTGAATAAATCAAACTCTAAGCTGGTATACTTGAGAGAAAAAAGGTGTAAATACGCATTTGGATGGGTCCCGACCCCCTCCCCCTCCCGTTCATAGGCAGCTGGGCCTGCCTATGAACGGGTTAAGTTAAGTTCGTCTATGACAGGTCTCAAGCCCAACTGTTGTATATTTTGGGAGATATATCTGTAGATGAGGATTTGGTAACTGCAACGAATAAGATGATGCGACGTACTCAAATCTTTAATGAACAGTCGGAAACTTGACAGTTTTGTAATATGATCGAAGATGTGACGTTCTTAATGAATTGCGACAAAAGGGGGCATTAGGCTACTACGATTTGGTCTATTGCACTTGCTATTACCTTGCTAATGGAAAAGAGGTTTACAGGGTGGGACTGGCTGCCATTCAGTGTTCGAACTAATGCTATTTGTGCAAGATCTTTAAGATTTATTTGGATTTATACTGGCGGTTTGCTGACATTTAAAGCTTTTAAAGTGGGATAATTACAAATTAGGTTGTTTAAATACTTGTTATGAGATATACTTGGGAGGAGAAATGTCTTGGTTGTAAAGCTGTCTGTATATAAAATGTGATAAACATTTTACTTTTACACTCCACGTCTGAGCGCTTGCGCACTTTTTGAACTTTATTTTAACTGCAAAAATATTCAAGGAACCTGACGAAGACTGAATGGCGAAGACATGACCCAATTTTTGTATTCAAATGTTATATTTTTGGGATCCCGTTGAAACCTTTCGTCTTGTTGTCAAACGGTACATTCTCGTGATTTCCAAGGGCCCATAATCATTCCTATCTCAAGGGTTTTGCTTACAAATCATCAGAACAAACCCGCAAAAAGACAGATTCTATATTTCATCCTCTGAACTAGACTTGCAAGTGCCATACGAGCTTCCAGCTTTTGCTTTATGTTTTTTCGAGAGATCGAGTTAAATACCGTCTCAACTTACACTTTAACCATTATTTGTGTTTGTGTTTGGGGGGGGGGGGGGGGGTAAACCAACTGTCTGAATAACTTCGATTCGTAACACCTCAGTATTAGCGCTCATGAAGGTTATTTTATTTTCTTTGCCCCCCTATTTCCTTTCAAAGAGAGATCTGCGTCTTCATTAAAGGTCCATTGTGCGTATCCCTGAATCCCCCCGACCTCTCCTAGCATGAGGTCCTTTCACGTGCTCTGATTGCGACAGGTTGTTCCCGTTCGAAAATACACCTATCGCGACTTAGCGGCGCAAGAACTAGTTGGATCCCGGAGCCACTCCGTGGGATCCCTTAGAAAAGTATCCTGGCTTCGAGCGTAGTATCCGTCAAGGTGCTTCAGGATAACGTAGATGGGGATTTCTTGTTTGGATACTTAACTTTGGTGACAGTGAATGGAGTACAAGTGAAAGAAGTTCTGGAATTAATTTTGTAAGTAATTCCCTAATATAGCACAGATATTCCTTTAGCCGAAGCTCCCTGCGAATCATACATAACTGCGTTAAACGCTTGCGTCAGCTGAATTTTTTCAGAGCGATATTTCGGCCCTTCTTGGCAAGGTTCCTCTTCAGGGTCAAACCAGACAGAAAAATGGCACTGTTGATCTCACACTGTCAGAAGTTTCGTAAGAGCTATAACAGAAAGATGTGCGGTTTCAACCAGAGCAAATTAACACTAGTGAGTAGCGCCAAGGCTTGACAAAATTGACATACATTTTAATAGCAGTGATACTAGCACCATTAGCGATAGAGAACGTCCCTACTGAAGTTCATTCAGTCGTTCACCAGAACTGGCTCCGATAACTTCATATCCTGAACATTGCAAAAATGATACAGCCTCCATTGTTTCCATACTGTGTGCAGACCGCATCTTTCATTTACTAGACATTTCTAAACCCGCAAGTTTGTCTCGCTTTAAATGCCGCAAGCGTTGTGGTCAGCGCTACGGCCCATTTACAAAGCATGGAAAGCATAGGTCTTGGCGCTACTCCCTAGTGTTATTTGGCTCTAGGTTTCAACAGATAACACTTAGGATGTTATCTGTTATGTTTTTAAAATGTCATGCATTACAAGCATTGTCAGGAGGAGCCGAAAAAGTATCTGCTGACATGTCCGATATCCTGATGACAAACAGAAAGTCGGCACATATTTTTTCGGCGGTGTTGCTACCGGTGTGAACTAACGTCTTCAGTGTTATCTGTAGAAACCGCACATCCTTGTGTTATGTGTTATGAAACTTCTGACAGTGCAGTTACAGCCGAAATATCTCTCGAATAAAATTCTGCCGGCGTGTCCGTTTAACGCAGTAAAAAATAACTATAGCCTAGCTTTTATTCCGCCAAAATGACGAAGCATAAAGTTTAGATTTAATAATTTTGTACAAACTAAGTATAAATAAAGGGTCAAAGCCGGAGACAGTAGGTTGAATGATAAAACGAAGAGATAAGGCAGCCGTGCGTTTACAATGCAGATCCCCGACGTTTCCCCAATCTTGAAACAAATAAAATATCCACTTTCTGTATTTTTCCTTTCTCCCTGGAGTGTACCAATGTGAGTGGCCATGTCTCCACCTCCTCTCAGTAAAGTTAAATTCTGTTATCCTGACATCCAAATTACTTACTTAACGTTACTTAGACTAATTGATGTTCTTGCTTACATACATTACAGTTAAATTCAGTTTCGTTAAATAGCAACATTTCAGTTAACTATTGTATGATAAATAAGATCGGTTATAACAAGTTTTGAAAGGTTTTTTTTCACTTTTCGGTTAAGTTGCGCCAAACTTGCAAGGCTGGGTCAGAGGATGGAGATGGTCAAATTTTTTTTTTTCACTTTTCGGTTAAGATGCGCACTTTAAGGGTGCTAAAAATTTATTTCTAAGCAAAACCCTTGAGGCAAAAAGGATCATGTGCTCATGAACAGTAAATTTTGCTTAAAAGTATTTTTTATACTTGGCGGTTACGATCAGTTCTTTAAGGGATGGTCGGATCGGAGAAGTGACGATGTCTAACCCAATGATGTTAGTTTTCAAATGCTCCAGCACAGTTTTATCGTCTTAGCACATCTGGAAGTATCTTAACTCACGATCAACGGAATTCCGGACCCCTTAGTACCCGGATCCGGTCCGATTCTGTCACTGATGCATCTAGGACTTGTGCCTGTACTTCCCACCAGGTTTCATCCTGATCGCTCCACTCTATGCGTGTAACAAGATTTCCGGTTCTCCCCCCCCCCACCAGTTCATCGGATCCGGCCCGGACTTGAAATGGGACATCTGAGACATGAGGTATTTCAAGATATCAGGTTTCATTAAGATCCGGTAACCCGTTAGATAGTTATGCATGCCACCCGGATTCCGCCGTCTCTCCCTCCCCCCACGTTGGTTGGATCGGGCAAGTGACTCTTTCCAAGTTAATCTGGTCGGGTCACTGAAATGCCAAGTTTTATAGTCCTAGCCCACCTGGAAGTACATTAACTACAGATCGCCGGAATTCCGGAACCACCCTCCAACTCCCCCCACAGTGTCCGAATCCGGCCTAGTTTCATCACTGATGTATCTACAGCTTGTGCTTCCCACCAAGTTTCATCCCGATCGCTCCACTCCACTTCTGATCCACTCGATCAGAAATTCCCCCCAAATTAAACAAGATATAGAATAATATTTGTCCATGGCTTTGATCTTGTTTTACTTTACCTTCGTCCATCCGTTTAGTTACTATTTGTTTACAATACTGTACAGAATTGGCCTTGGTAGTTTTGCCGAGTACAGACCCAATGAGGCAACTTGAAGAAAAGATTAGCACATTTTTGTCCCTTAGATCTACATATCCAAAAGCTTATCTAGTAATGTGCAGATTTCTGGCTTTTGCCGGATTCCGGTCGAAATATTGTCCGATCAGAAATCCCCCGAAACACAGCTGGCTCACAATTTCGTCGGTCAGTTGGCTCTGTTTCCGAACTTAAGTTTAACGTATTCCGGCTCAACTATCCATCCCATCCGAAAACTATACTAAATCGAGACTGAGCCTGTTCACCGTCATATCAAACTCCCATGTTTTACCTGGATACTAGCCTATCTACTAACTCGACCTCGCACTGAGCCTGACGAATCCATGGATTCGTGATAACAAGTGGTCGGACAGATTTACTTAGACTTGAATTTTTTTGTTTTTGCAATCGACTCAGTAGAGTAAATGGAGAACATCCATCTTCGTGAGGTAGTAGAGCATTCATGATTACAGAAACGAGCTAAAACACAGATTACATGTTATTTTACGTACATAAAAGGACTACGGTAACCGACAATTTAACACAACTAACATACTAGGTACTAACTTGGTACTAATGAAATTGGTGTATAATGAAAAATTATCAAGTGAAAACTTCTCACCCTTGTTTTTGAAAGATTTTATAGACCGACCGACTCGGAGAGGAAATTCCACGCCTTGGGGCCACCATGTTTTGTACAAAAATTATGAGTAGAACTACGCGACAATCCTAACACATAATTAGCTGCAAATCTTGTCTCATGATCATGTAATTCCTGATTAGGCTACATCTAGAATGTCTAATTAGTTTAAATTTTTTCGTTCGTGACTTTTATCTTTTTTTTTATATTTTACCCCGCTGCACCCTTAGGAGGGGATCGTAAATAAGTAAATTAATACAAATTAATAACCCGGGATAACTCAAAAATGATCCTTAACCTCATACCGATACGCAAACTCCGCAATACTTCCCTTAGTTCTCCGACATTTAACATTTATTGTCTACAAGCGGATGTACTTTCGATTGCCGACTATGTCATAGGCCTCCGTTACTCAGGTTATGGAACCAGATAGTCTCAAAATTTGCATTACAGAGATTCTGTGCAAAGTGCTGGACCGATAAATAGGGGCATGTTAACCCAGAATTTCCTCTGCCTGAGAGAGAAGGTCACAGATGAAATTGTTGGATGAAAAGACGAAACCTTTCAAAGGCTGACAGAATCAGGGACGTAAATTGGGGGGGGGGGGGGGGGGGGGGGGGGGGGGGGGCAAGTGCCCACTCCTATATGATATGATATGATATTTGTTGCAAAAAGCCAACTGGCTGCGGCCATAGCAACTACCTCAAAAACAAAATCAACGTACAAGAAGAAACAAAACAACAAAAAAAAACAAAAAAGTGAAAAATCCAAGGTGTCCCTCAGCCCCCCTTGAAAAACAACAAAATTGGCAAGAAAGGCCTTGGACGTACAGGGTTGACCAGAAGTGAATCCGAAAGAATAGCCCCTAATTTTTCCGCTATCAGAAAAGTTATGTTACGCTTCCTGCGTCGAAAGCGCGTTACAACAGACTGGTGCTAGTGCAGATGCATAATGCTTTTGCGCTAGCGCATGCACTTGCACTAGAACCTTTCTGGAAACTTTTCCACACATCTGATGTTAGAACTATTGGAAGTACTTTTTAGAAATATGCTAATGTCGAAACCATGGGGTTAAAGATCCGATTGAGGCTGCTTTAAAGCCTCGTGCTCAACTTCTGGAATCCCTCGACCCTCAATTAAACAATAGTTAAAGAAATAGTGTATTATAATTTTTTGTTCTCTCTTTTTTCGAGAATGTACTGCCAAGTAAAAAACTGTATCTTGTGTGTTGTTCGTTGTTCCTTTTTCTTTATTTTTCTTTTCGTATACTCCGTCAGTGACATTTTATATAAAGATGGGAAATAAACATATTCATTCATATGTGCATAAACTATTATTAATACACTTTCTAGATACAGTTATCGAAAGTAAAGTTCTCGAACTTTACCTGCTTTCAATTAGTTTTGAATTTATGGTCTTACCTATGTAAGCTATGTGTTTGAAAATGCCAAGTTGGCTCGCACCGACGCTATTGCCCACGACCTTACCACGAGACAACTTCGATTGTTTCACTATATGATATGAGTTTCCTATGTCTGATCATATATGGGCAGTGTTGCCAGATTGGTCTCTTAACAATCGAAGATGTGCTGAAAGAAAACAAGAATCTAGAACCGGGCAGAAAATGTGGGCAGTCGAGCCCGACTTTTTTTATTCATTCTCTCTAGCTGTGGCAAAAAGACTGATCCGTTGAGAAAATTATGAACATATGTCAGTGGTTTCAGCAGGCTACCGCCACGCTGCCAAGCCAAGCCATGTCTCCTTACCTTCAAACCGAGAATTTAATTTGCTTAAAAAAATATTTGTTCACCCCTTAATTTGAACCACCTCTCCAGACCCTAAATATGGGCTACGAAGCCAATCTACGAACTTGACTTGTGCACTTACTTGACCTGGACTTACTTAACTTTGATCCAAAGAGTACCTATACCAGTTTTGAACAAAATATCCGAGAGTTATCGTACTAACCGACAGACGGGCAAACTTTACAAAGTCATAGGTACCCCGGCACTAACGTTTCGGACGTATAATGAATGGGCTGAGCAATTCCACAGAAAGGATCTGGCAACACTGTATGTGGAACTTACTTTGATCCAAAGAATCTCTATACCAATTTTGAATAAAATAACTCTCCTTCGAGAGTTATCGTGCTAACAGACAGACGGACAAACTTTACAAAGTGTGGGACGAAGGGAAGGGAGGAATAGGGCTTCTGTAAGGTTTTAGCATACCTTCCAAACTCGGGTAAGACCTAATTTGTGTCAGAACCAGATGCTCCGGAGCTCCTAGACTAAGTCCAGAGCACTCGAAGATCGATCTTCCGAATGACATGATTTATTAAGGAACAGCACTAATTGCAGTTGTGCTTGGATATCTGCTGGAAGACAGGGATATCTGTGTTAAAGAGATACTGGTCATGTATGCTAGTTCAAGGCTTTTATGTTTGGTCAAATAACTTAACCTACACTGTTAGAAGTTTTATAATAGACGACACAAGGATGCGCGGTTTCAACAGATAATATTTGGAATGTTATCTGTTTCCGCGACAAACGTTATGCATGAAATGGATGCATAACAAGCATTGCGAGGAAGAGCCGAAAAACAGCCAAAAAAGCATCTGCTGACTTTTTTCTTTGTCGTCCTGATTCCAAAAAAATCTGTCCATGTTCCAACCGCGCATCTTTGTGATGTCTGTTATGAAACGTCTGACAGTGCAGGTGAAGGTATTTTGACTTCACATCCTTTTTTTTCCAAATAATTCAGTGTATTCAATTAAATGATTCAAAAATGAGTTGGGTTCTCAGTTAAGCTTTAACTTCCTCTAAACTATCCTCATGGATCCATGGTCAACCAGGATACAAAAGTGCCCGGTATGAATCCGTGCATTAGTTAGCGAGTAGGATCCTAGTTAGTTAATCAGACCTTGAACGAGTCGTGCACAAACTACTAGTGGGAGGCTAGGGCTCGTGGATTCCGTCTACACGAAGGTGCATTGGCCACGGTTGAGGACATTGTATTAAATTCTCTGGGGCTTGTCTATATATATATATTTCCTGTACGGTAGAGCAAGAATAAATAAGGAAAGAACCGAAAGCTTGCATGTCAGAATTCTCAGTGCATAAACAGTGCTTTCCGGACTACCGGTGGCGGATGACCTCTGTAGCAAAAGTGATAAGGCAGCCCAAATGCCGACACCTTATTTCTGCGCGGATTATGCGAATCAAAATAAGCTCATTTTCTGGGTAGATCTGCGAAAAAAACTTACTTTTAAATTTGAAAACTTTTGTGTCACGATGACTGAAGCCCATGCGAATGTGATGTATGATGACTCGGGGGACAATATTAAGTGACTGAAGGTTGGCGTCTAGAAAATTAAGCGACTGAAAGTTGGCTTCTAGACCTAACGTGCAAGAGTTTCGTGCTCATCTAGCTCAGATTCAACTGGATCGGTACGAACATCTGTAATTTTATTCAAAATATCGTCAAAGACTTTGTTTTAGGTCTAATTTCAAATTTGTGTTCTTAAACCAAGTATAATCTGTATTTGACGATGCAAAACGGATAAGTCAGCTACAATTTACTAGAGCTATATGTTGGCCCTTTTTGGCAAGGGTTCTCTTCAGGCTCAAGCTGAAAAATTAAAATGAAATTGAAATATAGGTCTAATAAAATGTAGCTGACTTATCCGTTTTTCATCGTCAAATGTGATTCGCAGTCAGCTTGGGCTGAAGGACTATCCAATGTCTGTAGTATTTCATCGGGTAATTGCGCTAAGCAACTGGCTCTGAGGCACATTTACTAATCTATGCATTGTTACAATGTTATCAAAAATATAGTATGTTAAATTTGGACATGATCACAACATTTGTTAACTTGCCATCATTAATGTGGAAAAAAAAACTGGCGAATAAAAATGGAAAAAAGCCAAATACCAATTCTAACGAAGAACGTGGCCTATCTCTGAACGGCGTCGAAGAACTTTATGGAATTCAAACCCAGCAAACACTAATACGCAGAGTCGTGAAGCGCTAACAACAATGTCAGTAAGTTTAAGCCAGGTGAAAGCCACAAACTCCAATTTTTTACTCTTTTTTTCCTTTTTGCTCAGTTGCTTATGCACTGTATCGGCAAAAATATGGCGTCAGAAGTATTACAGCAGTTTCGCGGAAGGAAGTATTCCAACAGGTTTGCGGTACTTCCGTACATCAATTACCGTTCAAAACATTCCGACAGACGAATAATAACATTCAAAAATAAACAGCTGACAAAATGAGACGAATCGGATCTCATTTGTTCTTTCAAAAGAAACCCGACCCTCTTGGCTTACAACTTACCATTCTCATTTGACTGTTGTTTTCAGGTCTTCCGTTTGCCACGATGTTTCCTGGAAAGCTGTCAACAAGTTTTTGGATTTTGGAAATAACATTTATTATTTTGCTTCTCCTCGGGTAAGTTATTCGGAATTTCTGTCTCCTCGATTGTGTTGTACTTGGCAATCTTGGTGTTGTTAGTCCGTGGAATCCCGTCGTGACAGATAATCTCGAAGAAGCGCACTACTGCAAAAATTAGAGCCTTTTCCACCCTCTTTACCGTAGTTACTACGCATAGCATCAAGGATCCTTGATTTTTTGCGTCAAGACTGGAACCTACAGCTTACAGCTGTAAAATAAAATGACTCAAAACGGACTCAGCTAGGATATTCTTCAACAACTTTTTGGCTCTTCTTGGCAAGGGTCCTCTTAAGGCTCTGGAAGAAACGAACGTACAGAGTGTGCTCCACCCTACTTACCATAGGTACTACTACAAGGATCCTGACTTGTTGGCGTCTAGGCTGGAAATCAATTATCATTCGGCGGACTTATCGGGCCAATCACCCCGATGAAAAATTTATCTCAAAATAGTACTATGAAGTAGTACGAAAAAGTTGCATGGAGTACTAACGATGCTGCTACATGCTTCTACTTCAAGGCTACCGTGTTACTGCATACTTCTATATGCTACTATTAGTAAGACTGGATGCTACGATGGCAAGACAGGATACTACTGGATACTACTACATAAGACTGGACCAGTCTCAGGCACATTAAATGATAGTATTCTTTGATATTACATAGTATTACATGCAACGTTTTCGTACTACTACCATACTACTACGCAGGCTACACATTTTTCATCGGGACGTCACAGAGCTCATAGTTCCCACACTAACTACGCTCCCGAGCGTGGTAAGCAAATGGTTACTGTTAGTTAGTGTTTCGAGAAGGTTGGAACGGTCACCGTAGTAACTTCTCACGAGGTTGGAACGGAAATAGTAACTAATAGTTAGAAGGGTGGAACACGCTAGCAGTCATTGCGTGCAGGAAGCACGGGTAATAAAAAGAGATTAACAGGTAGTAGAAGTAGACAAGTAAATGAAAGTTCGTAACTCCAGAGCCTAATAGAAGGCACTTTAGAATAGTGTTCCTATCCCTCACTCTGAAGCCTTAAAGGGCCCTTTCAGTTATCGTGCCTCTTTTTAGTACTCGGGCCTCCTGCACTGTGTCGCGCCTTGCCATGCCTCTTTTTAGGTGATCCCGATTAATTTACTGAAAACCCGACCTTAAACCGAACGTCGGAGCACCAAGAAAGAAAAATAAATTTCGATCGCAACTAAGATGTAGGTTGTGTAACCAAAGAGAGGATTCTGCTAGGGATACTTTCAGAGTTCCTTAGGCTAGAAAGCGAGCTAGGGGCATCCGACGGACCCAACGAAGAGGTGGTGTAGCCACGGTGTAGAATGGATTCGTTCCCAAAAAAGTACCAATTAAATTGTAGGACACAGCAAACATGTATTATAAGCCCGACTTCTACGGCGATTTTTTGTATTGATTTATTCTTCAACTTAACTAAATAATATTCATTAACTAAAAGACACTCAATTCTCCTTTAAAAATGGCAACGTTTAGCCCTCAAAAGCCAAAGAGATGAACAGGAGAAAATACTTAAAATCACACTAAGCAATCCAGCCAAATTACTTTCTTCGCCAATCATTCTTATTACACCACAACTTTAATTGTGTGACGTTCAGCAATATATTGTCAGCGTGACCTATACTGCCAGCTAGGAATCATTATAGGCGTGCACACGGGTGTAGGATATTACTACATCTAAATTTTTCCGTGTAAATCCCTTCTTTTCGGTCCAGGTTCCCCATCCACTAGGTTAAGTTAATAAGCAACTTTAATAACATATTTAAATTAAGGTCCGTTCCATTGAGGTGAGACGCCGGCTCCGGGGGCAGATTGACTATTTATGAAGATCTTGCACCTCTTACCCTGGGTGGTATTGGTTCCCCGGGCAGCTTGCATAGATGCCCTTTTCTCTAAGATTTAAATTCCAGTTCACTTCTGTCCCCTTTCCGGCGTTTGGCGCTAGTAGCCTAATGATGAGTCCCTTCGGACTAGCTTAACCCAAATTTCTGACTACCATTCCCTCTCTGCTGCTCATCAAGCATTCCCTGATTTTCAGCGTCGCTTGCGGAAAAGACGCTAAGATGAGCTACAGAGAACGAGAAAAACAGGTCCTAGATCACATTCTCAAGCCGGAAAATTACGACAGAAGAATCCGACCATCCGGAATCAATGGGACCGGTAAGATCTTCCTTTTGTTTGCCTCAACTTTCTATGACGTCCTTGGAGCTCTGTGGCTGACGTGAGCAGGTATTGTTGAAGAGGAAAAGTGTTGGGAGATGATTCGAAACCGACACGGGCAAATTAAACAACTTGACGGGTATGGTGAACTTTATTACGCACTGAAACAACGAAAGAGAGCAACAGAAAAAAATTGCAGTGAGAGCTTGGTCGAAACTCAGTTGTATCGTAATTCCGTACTAGCGTGACGTCACACCCATTTGATCTATTTTACCCCAAAAAACGAAAAACTGTAGTTTGTTCCTGTCGGTGAAAATATATTTTAATAAATATCTATAGAGCCAGCGCGTTTACATTTATAAAACGACCTAGGGACAACTAAATTCTATGTTGGGTCCTAAATCACGCGACGTCATTAAGTACGTCACGACTGTATGGAATTCCGATACAACTAAGTGGACACCTAGAGCTTATTACGCAAGACCTGAAAAAAAAGGGAAAAAAGGTCAGATGGGGCCAAACAGACTTTCCCCCACAATGGGGAAGTGGAAAAATTGTCAGGAGCAGAGAAATGAAGGTTCCGGCAACATAGCTCAAGGGAAAGCCGTCATGTATGATGCATCGTTCCTTTCGCACTCGTCTTCCCCCAACCTCCTTTTCGAACCGCCCCTACTGACGGCAACGTAAAGATCCCATCATGATATGTAAAGCATTCCGTTAGCTTCCGTTATCACTCCTAGTGTGTCAATGTTTTCAACCCTGCAATGGATCCTTCAGACTGGCGCTAGCCTAAAAGTGCCGAATTTCTTTCTCATGTCAGTTTCTATCGCTTTGGTTGAAGGTCGAACTTTTTCTAATTATATAAGGTTCATCTTGGACAAAGTGGCCAGTCTTTGAATCAAGCAAATCTATCTGAACTAATTACTCCTTGTCTCTCCGTTGGCTTACGTTATAAGTAAGTAATTAAGTAATTTATTTACAACCCGCCATTTTGAAAAAGTTGAGTAAATGAAAGAAAATAAATAAACCACATAAAGACACAGAAAAAGACACTAATTTTCAGTTCTTCGGCCAGGAAGCAGTGGAGAAGGTCGTGCGCTGGTTGGGCCCTGTTGTCAACAGTCTATGTTTCTTCTGTTATTTACATTTCGGAAGTTAATAACATTACGAAAAACTACGAAAACTTTTTTACATAGACGGCTGTAAGGTTCTCGGTGTCAAATACCTTAATTTCTACTTCGGAGCAAATTAAAATTTGACGATCTGTTGAATTCGCTCCTGAATTGATTAGGGGGTTCCTCATAGTACGTATGAGCAGGATGGGAGGTCCCACTCATATTTCAGTCTTTAGTGGTGCACTCCGAGGTTCACTCTTTGCCAGCGCCTTCTTGAATGCGCCGGGAGTGCGGGATGACCCTGTTCTTTTGAATAATTCGTCGCAAAGGGTTTTCCACTCTGTTAGTGAAGAAGATTTTCACCAGTAGTCAGCAGAAGTGATCAAGTAAGAACGGACTTTACAGTTTAACTGAAAAGCCAACTTATTTTTGTGTCATTTAACCGAATTATTCGGATTCTGCAAAGAACTGAAAAGCCAACTTATTTTTGTGTCATTTAACCGAATTATTCGGATTCTGCAAAGGGATTGTTTTATTTTCCATTATCTACCCTAGTTATGACGCTCAGAATATTTGCAGCCATCCCACAGCGAGAATTCTACTGTGATGCGGGAAACTTTAATCTCAACACAAACGCGTATTTTCGGTGGGCAGTGGTTAGATTGGTGAAGATTGCTTAGAAAAAAAAAAGAATAGAATGTTATTTTTCAAAGTAGCTGTCACAGCCTTACCGCCGAATTTGACCTTTTTGTCATACAAAATGAGGAATAACATAATACTTTGTCACGAAGGAAAAAAAAAATACTAAAAAGGACTAACTTATCGGTTATTGTACAACTCAACAAATGCTGGAACAAAACTCCTTCTATATCTTTCATGAACACGGGCCACAGGGGTTAGTTTGGGGATTTTCTGGGATTTCTCTCACTGGGGTCTAATACGTATAGGGGGGGGGGGGAGAATATAACGTAATCGGGGGACAGATAGGGTTTTGATGCCGAAATCGATGCTAAGGCTCGTCTCTCTTCCAGGGTAGCGAGCTTGAACCTTTTTAGTAGGTAACTGTAGGGCACTTTACCCTCCCCGTTAATAATCACGAGAGGCCTGAACAAAAAAATGAGTTGCTTGATTAGTAGATTTGCCAGTATGTCCAGGAGAACCCTCGAATTTATGCGAAAAAAACGCAATACCTTGCCGTCGATGACATCGATGTAAATTTGAAATAAAAAGAATAATAGGGTCGGCTGTACTTTTGAAATTCTCCACGGAGGTCTCAACAATCTAAAGGGTTACGGAAGTGTGACGTTAAGTTCTTTGTGTCATTCATTGTGGAAGGACCCTAATCCCAACCTTCTCCTAGACCTAGAATTTTAGAATTAGTTGCTACCCCCCACCCCGCCATTTCCTTAATTGTGGATGCCTGTTACAAGTCAAATACTATAGTGGCAAAACCGCTTACGTATTAATCTAAAGTTTTTGTAAATTGTTAAACCTTTACGACGATCAAGCCTAGGACAGCTGTTCGTAAGATCGCAGGCTATCCTTATTTATTATAATTCAGTCATTTCGTTTTCCTTGTAAGTCACTGTTTTTTCTAAAATTTCGGACAGTAACGGATAACAAATATAAAACTTGCTTGTTGATCTCTTTTATGCGATACGGCCTTGTTATGTCATAGTAGTCGTTTTATATTTTTGGCCAGTTATGTATGTGTTTACTATGTTTTTTACTCTCCGGTTTCTGGAGGAAATAAATTATTTGAATTGAATTGAATTTGAACTTATAAACATAAAATTCTTAAAACAGTATTAACAATTTTGGACGCCGATGTCTTTTTTGCAGCTAACTCCTTTCTCGATCAAAAGACGAACAAGAAGAAAAACGGTTCTGAAATTCAAGAGAAAGTTCGTTGATTGACTTGGTTTTATCTTAAATGTTGACCTTGCAAGCAAGAAGGATTTAGAATCCCGATGAGAGGCTTGCGAAGGTGATGATGGTTACTTCCGGGTTGCAAGAGTCATGAGCTCACCTGTCACCTCTTCTTGGCTGTCATTTCCAGTCCTTGTCCAGTCGTTTCTTGAAGGAATCGAACCTCTTGCTGGTGGCAGAATCTTCTGACGAAGCACTCAACAAGGGAATTACTCCGTAGTAGAAAAATTGCTGTCTTGCATAGTCTACAACAAGCCCCCGATTTTGGGATATCTGCCAGCCGCAGGGTATCCAGCGTTTGAAGTGTCCTATGCCTAAAGCTGAATATCCTAAGCCATACCTCACGGGTACCCTACCCAATAACATATTGAGGATTTGAGCGAAGTTCGGAAATCAACCAAATCAGAATTCGTTCATAGTGGAGCGGACCAGGGTCTAGTGAGATCTAGAGTACCCAAAGGGACACAGCATTGGGACACGGCATAGGGTTTCCAGCATTAGGCATTGGGTATGCGAAAATCATGGATTTTTGGTACACTGGTTTTACCCGTTTTAGTGTGACTTACTTTGCGCTTACCTTAATATTCGAACTTCCTGGTAGATGGGCCTGCCGTGGTAAGAATCAACCTGCTATACCGGAGCTTTTCTGCAATTAACGATAATGAGATGGTAAGTTTAGGGAACGCAGGTTCCATCAGTGTAGTCAGCTGTAGACTAGAAAAATAACTCGTGTTTCTTTTGCACGGCATGGCAAATCTCCTGTTGTGTTTTTTTTTTATTAGTTAGGATTTGAACTGGTTTTACACCAGAGAGATCTAGGCGTTTATTTGCCAAGACCTCTCAGCTTCATGCAATGTTACGCAAGATGACCATTCGTTGGAGCCAAAATCGTTACTGTACGGAGTACCCAACTTCAGAAAAAATAAAAAAAAAATGCATAAAAGTCTCCCCTTCAGAGACGTCCATCTGCTTTCAAAAGAACTAAAAACATCAAAAAATACTAAATTGACGCGGTGAATTCTTCTTCATTTTTTCTAAGTAAATAATATTTTTATTTTCATACAGGCAGGATCCCCTCATTCTCAATTAAGCTCGAATTGCTTGCTGTGATTTACAAAGTGATGATAAAGTGATCAAAGTCAACACCCAGAAAACGCCCTTATAAGCAGGTTCAGAACAAAGAAAGTCAAATAATTTGAATATATTGGGACTCATTATTGAAATTTACCGGAGTGTTCTTCCTGACTTGTCAAAACTGCGTTGAAATTACATTTTATCATTTTTGCGGTAAATTTCGAGGCTAGTAATTCAAGGTTAGTGATCCCTCCTGTACTGAGCATACACACCCTCAATGTATCATGTCAAGATGATGTACACGCGTAACTTTCCACTTCAACTGAGTGTTAGAAACTGTGACAGGGCTCGCTCCGCTCAGCTACTTTTTAAAAACTAATTGCGTAAATGGGTTGCGTGGCCCCAACCTTTATCTACTGCTATTTTCTTTTTAGCCTGCGTAGCATCTTTAAAGAACTTCTTTTCAGATTTGTTATGTTTACTTTTTGGGGTATGACTCCTCCACTTCGTGACATTAATATGTCCTCGAACTCCTTAACGTCACCTACTCTTTCCAGAACAAAATAACCATACAAACTTCAAACTTCAAAAATTTGGTCTCCTCCATTTCACCGTTTATTGTTTTTTAGTTTCCAATTACCAATCCAGATAATTTTTTTTTTAAATTTCCACTTATAATTCTTATTTTCATGTAATAATTTGTATTTTTTCATAAAACATTATAAAAATGTCTACTGCTGCTACTGGTGCTTGAAACTCAGCGCTTAGTGGAGTATCGACTTATGTCTCTATTTTCATGTAATAATTTGTATTTTTTCATAAAACATTAAAAAAATGTCTACTGCTGCTACTGGTGCTTTAAACTCAGCGCTTAGTGGAGTATCGACTTATGTCTCTAGATGTATTTAAAAAATAGCTTTCTGTATTAAAAAACTAACAGACCCGTTCCGACTGTTTTAGCCCGCGCCCCCCCCCCCCTTTGGTTTGAAACACGGTCAAAATTGCAGAACCGGTATTTTGTCCAATGAACTTCTTGGGGCTAACACGCGGGAGCATGGTTCGCTTCAGAAAGAGCCAGACATGGCAAACGCAAAAATCAGTGAAGTGCAGTTAGGTTGGATGAAAGCCGATATCTGAAATATGAGAAAATGAGAATGAATGGAACAATTAGGGATGTAGAGTGAATCAGTAATATAGGTACAACTGGTTCTCTAATTTATTCTAGCGAAAGAGGAATTATGGAATGCATAGTAAAATCTGATTTCAAATTGACTCCCGCTGGGAGATTGGAATGTCCGTAATTAGCAAAGTTTCTTGGCACTTGGCATTCATAATGAGCATAGTTACTCACACTTTCAGAAATCGGTTCACCGATTCAGATGGATTTTCAGAAGCAAAAAGTCTGTTTCCGAAACTAGGCGCAGCATATTTAGAGCCGAGTGGTGATGAATAGAATAAGTTTATTAGTTTATTCATACTCCATTTGTGACTTGTGTCTTAAAAATGGGAAATAAATTTCATTCATTCATTCATTCATATGTTAAGTACAAACTACGCCATCGGATGAACAAGAAACGTTATCCTAACGAACCATCGAAATTGATTCAAACCCAGTTTAAACTAATCGGCAACGTTTGCTGTCGCGACGTTTCTGGCTCTTTGCTGGACACACGGCTTTTCTTCAACAGAATCCTATAGCAGCTTCATGGAACTACAAAGAACAAACTGGCAGACAAAATTACGATTTCAAGACTTAGTCGTCAAGATTTTGGGTGGAGACAAACTACTTCAAAATGCGTCGGAGTAGCGAATTATCTATTATAAAATATAAAACAAGACCAACAAGACTATAAAACAAGACCAAAGGTGTCGATGGGATCCCAAAAATCTAATATATGATTCAGACAATCGAGTCTTGTCTTCGCCAGATCCAGTCTTGGACAGGCTAATCATCAGAGAAAACCAAGTTCAGATATACCTCTATAAGCCATATCTATTTTGACGATACTGACCGAGACTTCCTGCCGATTTCCGAGCTAACTACTAGTCCAGCAGAAAAAAAAAATACAGAAACAAAACCAGCGTATCTCCTTATCCCTATAAAGAACATCTAATCAACTTTGAATAAAAGTTTGACTTAAAAACAAATCCGGTTGCAACCGAATTCCGGAATAATTATATGTCCGGGTAAAAAACCATTGTCATAAACCGACTCAGCCTCTCTTCTTACCCCTTAATCTGTCATCTAATCGAACTTTTGCTTTTAACTAATTTTCCGGTTTTTGCCGGATTCTGGGCGAACTAGTTGTCCAGCGAGAAAATGATTTTCACCATCGTGTTCGGCATGTCTTTTTACCCATAAATCAAACATTTAATCAACTTCAGGTTAGACTTTTACTTTTAACCAACTTTCCGGTTTTCGCCGGATTCCGGGCGAACTACATGTCCGGGTAGAAGATTGTTTTCACATAAGTGTTCAACATGTCTTCTTGCCCTAAATCGAGCATCTAATCAACTCGAAATAAAACTACTAATTTTAACAAACTTTCCGGTTTCGGCCGGATTCCGGGCGAACTACTTGTCCTTCGAGAAAATGATTTTCACCATCGTCTTCAGCATGTCTTCCTACCCCTAAATCAATTATCTAATCAACTTCAAATAAAACTTTTACTTTTAACAAACTTTCCGGTTTTGGCCGGATTCCGGGCGAACTACTCGTCCGATGACAAAATAGTTTTCACCATCGTGCTCAGCATGTCTTCTTACCCCATAATCGACTATCACATTAGCTGTTTTCAAAATATTTTGTTTGCCCCTTAATTTGAACCCCCTCCCCTACCCCTAAATTTAGGGCTTCAAAGCCCATCTACGAACTTGACTGGTCCGACGACCCAACGAATCCTCACACCAAGTTTCATCAAAATATCTCATTCCCTTCGAGAGTTATCGTGCTTACAGACGGACGGACAGGTGGACGGACGGACAGACCGACAACTTTTGCTATGTCATAGGTATCCCTCCACTTACGTTTTGGGATCCTAAAAACTGTACCTGAGTCAATTAATCCATTCAGCAACACCGTAAAAACTATAAAAGAAGCCAAAAATACACGAGATTTGAACAATAATATTCTCGACGTCTTAACATGTTCACTTCTAAAAATTATTACAGGGGGAGTACCTCCAAGCCCCACAGGTTGTGGGTTGAGAGGGCTATAGAAGTTTTTTTTTCAAAATTTGTCATCTTTTTTCTCTAGGACGAAAATCAGGTATGCTACGTTAAATCTGGAAAGTAATTGGGAGTTACTAAAAGAAATGGGAACCCCAGAAGGGCATTTAACAATTAAAATTAGACGTTTTGACTGTAGAAACGTCACAAATTCGAAAATTCTCCATTGTTGTTAAAAAGAAAAGTACTTGTGGTAATCAGACCGAAAGTATAATAATAATAATAATAATATTAATCGTATTTGAAAAAGCCCGAGGGCCATATACAGGTACAGGTTATTAATCCACAGAAACGTCAATCAACATACAACTAATCTACGGAAAGCTTTCTATATTCTAACGCTCTAGACACAAACCTACAAATCTTACTAATCGCCTGGGCGGATGTACACTTCAGGATACCAGGGAGTGTCGGGATATACCCACCGAAAATCTCCCTACGGAGATCCGAAAGCTCTTGGCACCGGCTTAGAAAATGGCCAATATCCTCATCTTCACCACCGCAAAGGGGACACGCATATTTCCCATCCGGACTCTTAATATTCCTATCAAACACTTTTTTTCTACCGTTGAGTGGTAGGCAATTCGTCCTCAGTTGGATCCAGTACCTCAATAAGTCGCGGGTATTAAGCTTAAAATAAAATTCTGGTTCATATTTTTTCATATATTTTTTTTATATTGACCAATGGAACGGAAGAGGAGACACTATACACTATCTAGAAAAAAAATAATGACATTTAACAATACTACCAGAAATAGCCTTTGCTGACAAGACATTAGGCGTGTAATGAATGGTTGTATTGCGCAACATTGCATCGATGGACTTTTGAGGTAGTTATAGTTGCATTATTTGCTTAGACCTATGATTTGATTTTAGATGGTCCAGTTTTGGTCCGAATCAACATGCTACTGAGGTCTATTAGTCAGATCGACGATTATAAAATGGTAAGTCTGGACCGGCATGCGCAGCCTGCAAGCGATGTCCATTTATTTCGACTTTAATTTTTTAGGTATTGGCATTTAAGATCACTTTTGCTTTTGCTCGTTTTTTCTCATTCCTCAATTTTTTCCAGTTTTTCTGTTTCAGTTGTTTTATGTGTCCCGGATTTGGGATTAAACAAAGTCTAATACTCTTGATGACTAACTCTCCTTGCCGATGCAAAATCGCCGGGTACCTAGCCGAAGAGCCGGTGATTGGTTGACACAGGATTTGAGTTGTTGAGTTTGAGTCGTTAGTGAGACGTTTCTCGTTCTTCCTGAGGATCATTGGCGTGTTTTGGACTTAGTCATATAGAGTATTCGTGCTATGGGCGATTGTTGCTTGGCTTCGCCAGATTCATCTGAAGCCTAGTGAACAGGGCCCAGGTGTGTATCCAACAAACAGCTGGAGAGAAAACAAATGTTAACTTGAGTCTACACTTAACAAGACCAAAGGTTTCGATGGGATCCCAAAAATTTAATATTTGATACAGACAATTGGGCCTTGTCTTCGCCAGATTTAGTCTTCGTCAGACTCCTTGAACATTTTTACTTTAAAATT
Organism: Branchinecta lynchi; assembly: GCA_023053575.1. Taxonomy (NCBI): domain Eukaryota; kingdom Metazoa; phylum Arthropoda; class Branchiopoda; order Anostraca; family Branchinectidae; genus Branchinecta; species Branchinecta lynchi. The sequence goes on along the minus strand of JAKZAP010000013.1, from coordinate 16,594,823 downwards.
TAGAAACAGATTAAGGCCAGATAGCCAATCATCTGAGTAAACTAGAAAACCAAGTTCAGATATGGATTCAGCACGTGTGTTTACCCCTATAAGTCATATCTGTTTTGACGAAACTGATCGAAACTTCCTGCCTTACGTCTGCCAAATTTCCGGTTTTGGCCGAACTCCGCGCGAACTGCTTGTCCTGCAAAAAAGAAAAGCTCGAAAACCAATTATGCGTATCTCCTTACCCCTATATCGAACATCTAATCAACTTCAAATAAAACTTTAACTTGTAACACATTTTCCAGTTTCAGCCGGATTCCGAGCGAACTATACGTCAGGGTAAAAAATTATTGTTATTTACGGATCCAGCATCTCTTCTTACCTCTAATCGGACATCTAATCAACTTCAAATAAAACTTTTACTTTCAACAAATTTTCCGGTTTGGGTCGGATTCCGGGCGAACTACTGGTCTGGGTAGAAAACAATTTTCACATTAGTGCACATAAAATGGTTTTATAACCATGTCCAGCAAGTCTTTTTACCCTTTTATCGGCTATCTCATTAGCTTTTTAAAAATATTTTGTTTGCCCCTTAATTTTAACACCTTCCCCCACCCCTGAACCTAAGACTACAGAGTCCATCTACGAACTCAACCTTTCCCTTGACCCAAAGAATCCTCACACCAAGTTTCATCAAAATATCTCATTCCCTCCCAGAGTTGTCGTGCTGACAGACGGACAGACACACGGACAACTTTCGCTATGTCATTGGGATCCGCTCCTCTTACATTTTGGGATGTCAGAAACACTGCTTCGCAAAACCCTTGAAGATTTTTTCGCTTTTATTATTTTCCGTAAGGAAAAGTTGCGCTCAACGTTTCGTTAACTTTTTGGGGTGGAGGGGATACTGTGGGGATAAGGGATGGAAGAGATGCAACTGGCGGTATACCTATCAATTCGTATAAGTTGTTCCGTCTGGCCGTCTGTCCGTCAGTCTGTCAGCACGATAATTCTTGAAGGGAATGAGATATTGATGGAGCTTGGTTTGAGGATTTTTTCGGTCAAGGGAAAGGTCGAGTTCATAGATGGGCCCCATAGCTGTATTTTTAGGGAGGGGAAGGGGTTTCAAATTAAAGAGCAAAAAAAAAAAATAATTTATAGTAGTAGTAGTAGTAGAACAGATTTATTGAAAATAAACATTTTGTTTTCAGTAGCACAACAAAAGCGGGGTTTGCGAGTCTGTGCTAACTTGTAAGAGAAAAAAGAAGAGAAGAGGGAGTATGGAGAATGAGATCATGTACCGATACCAAAACATTAACGAAAACATTACTTACGTGACCTCCAAACAACAAAACACAACAAACAAAAAATTATGTAAATCTTGCCAAAAAACAAACCTGAAAAAAATTTCCTTGATCAGTTTCGAAGGTATACCTGCCGAGCAACTCCATACGTAAATCAGACTTAAATTGGATCAAATTACCTATTTCCTTAATACCTTTACTTAGTTTATTCCGCAGCTTGGAAGCTCTGTAAATAATGGAGAAGGAAGACCTACTTGTAACTAGCCGGGGAACCTCAATGTTTCCAGGTATCCGGGTATTGTGTTGATGAACATCTCACCTTTCTACAAAATATTCCTGCAAAATAATCCGGAATGTTCTAATGAGATAGGCAATTTAGGGGTAAGGAGACATGCTGAATCAGAATATGAAATTTGTTTTCGCCGGACAAGTAGTTCAGCCGGAATCCGGAAAAATCGGAAAATTTGGAATAAGTAAAAGTTGAATGTGAAGTTGATCAGAGGTTCGATTCAGGGGTAAAGAGACTTGGTGAATCCGAATATGAAATTTGTTTTCGCCGGACAAGTAGTTCAGCCGGAATCCGGAAAAATCGGAAAATTTGGAATAAGTAAAAGTTGAATGTGAAGTTGATCAGAGGTTCGATTCAGGGGTAAAAAGACATGCTGAATCAGAATATGAAATTTGTTTTCGCCGGACAAGTAGTTCAGCCGGAATCCGGAAAAATCGGAAAATTTGGAATAAGTAAAAGTTGAATGTGAAGTTGATCAGAGGTTCGATTCAGGGGTAAGGAGACCTGCTGAATCCGAATATGAAAATTATTTTCGCCGGGCAAGTAGATCGCCTGGAATCCAGAAACTTAGCACGAACTTTTAAAAGCTAATGACATAGTCGATATAGGGTGAGGAAACATGCTGTTGCAGCTTTCGAACATCGTAAAGATAAGCAAACAGTTTGCGCAATCAGTTTAATTCTCGGAAGAGTCAGCCGTCATTTACTGGGTCGAAAGGGCAGAATGCATCCTACAACTCTCTCGTGAACAGTTTAATAAAAATTTGTCGACAAATTTTCGGAAAAAGTGGTTATGCACCAGTCCCTACCCTACCCCTTTATCCATACAAGAGAAAGCTCTGCGTCGATGACGACACTCGTTGTTTATCCTACGCCGGAGCAACATAGGGATTAGTGACTTCCGATGTGCAGTTCGCAAAGTTTCTTGGGTTTAATAAACAAGACCAAAGGTTCCGATGGGATCCCAAAAATTGAGTATTTGATGCAGACAGTTACGATGTTTGTACCGACCGGTTTTCTATAAACTCAAGTTCAAATGTACCTATATAAACCATATCTATTTTGACGATATTGATCGAAACTTCCTGCTTTACGTCGGCCAAATTTCCGGTCTCATCCGAATTCCGAACGAACTACCATACTTGTCCAGAAAAAAATAAAAAATTCAGAAACGAATTCAGCGTTTCTTCTTATCCATATAAAGAACATCTAATCAACTTTAAGGTCTTCAAGTAAAACTTTAACTAATAAAAAAAAAATCAGTTTCTACCGAATTTCGAACGAACTATATGACCCAGTAAAAATATATTGTCATATACAGATGCAGCGTCTCTTCTTACCCGTAAGTTTGTCATCCAATCAACTTCAAATAAAGTTTTGCTTTTAACAAATTTTCCGGTTTTAGCATGATTCCGGGGGAACAAGTTGTCCGGTAGAAAATACTTTCCACACAGGTTTTCAGCATGTCTTCTTATCCATAAATCGAACACCTAATCAGCTTCGAATAAAACTTTTACTGTTAACAAACTTTGCGGTTTTGGCCGGATTCCGGGCTAATTACTTGTCCGGCGAGAAATTAGTTTTCACCATCGTGTTCAGCGTGTCTTCTTACCCTTAAATCGAACAATCTAATCAACTTCAAATAAAACTTTTACTTTAATCAAACTTTCCGGTTTTGGCCGGATTCCAGGCTAATTACTTGTTCGGCGAAAAAATGGTTTTCAACATCGTGTGTTCAGCATTTCTTCCTACCCCTAAATCGAACATCTAATCAAATAAAACTTTTACTTTTAACAAACTTTCCGGCTTGGGACGGATTCCGGGCGAACTACTTTTCCGAGGAGAAAATGGTTTTCACCATCGTTTTCCGCATTTCTTCCTACTCCTAAATCGAATATCTAGTCAACTTCAAATAAAAGTTTTACTTTTAACAGACTTTCCGGCTTGGGCTGGATTCCGGGCGAGCTACTTGTCCGATGACAAAATGGTTTTCACCGTCGTGTTCAGCACGTCTTCTTACTGCAGAATCAACTATCACATTATCTGTTTCAAAACATTTCACTTGCCCCTTAATTTGACCCTCTCCCCCACCCCGAAATGTAGGGCTACAGAGCCCATCTACGAAGTCGACCCTTGGTCGACTCTTGACCCAAAGAATCCTCACACCAAGTTTCATCAAAATATCTCATTCCCTTCGAGAGTTATAATGCGCAGAGACGGACGGAGGGACAGACGGACAACTTTTGCGATGTCATAGGTATCCGGTATCCCTCCATTTACGTTTTGGGATCCCAAAATCTGTTTACATTTTACACCTAGCGTACGCATTCTTGGGTTTTGGCCTGGCACTGTGGCAGTCTCTCATGTGGAGGGTTGAGATATGTTGTTCAAGTTTCGTATGAGAATTCACCGGCAACGTACATGCCAAGTTCGTTGATGGTTCATTAGCCCTATAGTTAGAGGCAGAGAATAATGGGGGTCGACTTGAGGGTAAAACAGTATGTTTTTATAAGCTAATGAGGTAGTCGTTTAAGGAGTAGGGAGGACCGATGAATCCTTATCTGAAGTTAGTTTTCTGGCCGGACAAATGATTCACCCGGGTTCGGCCGAAACTGGGAATTTGGTTTAAGCTCATAGTTGTTTCTGAAGTCCATTAGACATTTGGTATTAGGGTAATGAATAGGGGCGTCGCTAGCCGAAACTCGAGGGGGAGGGGCACGGCGCCTACCGGTGCCCTGTCGCCCGTTTCAGCTTTTTGTCTCACATGTGATAACAAAACTCGTGAAAACTGCAAGCGTTGAAGACTAAAGATTAGAAGCCTAGTTGTAACTCTGAGCTCAGAAGCGGTGTGAAGGGCTTGGGCGTGGGAGGTGAGTATCTTAAAATATACGCCTGTCAGACAGAAGGCCTAAGAGTCATACCAGTTAGAAACAATAGCCAAGAATCGCAGCACTATCTCCGCAAAACTTTATATCAGACAGAATGAAAATGAGCACCGCAGGCGAAACTTTTGAAGTAGGCAATGACTTTTTGGGGGCAAAACGCTACCTCCCCGCACAAAAATCTGTATAGCTTTTAATGCGGCCCAAGCCCCGAAATTCCAAGCCTAAAATCCGAATGAAATGACGCAACTTTCCAGTAAATAAAGCCTACTACGAAAGGCGCCGCAGGCAAATTCTGTGGAATCCTATATTTCCGGATCCCAAATGAAGGTAAGGGCCACTTAGCAAGATCTTCCCGTCTGTCTTTGTTCACGACGAACCAAGAAAAATGTGAGACATTTAGCTGGCAGTTGGATAATGTGCTTCAGTTCGAGCCTTTCAAAAAAAAAAGTACTGATCATCTAGAATTTTTTTTTTTAAATGGAGTGGACTTGTTTTGAATTTAGAGTTAAAACACAAAATAAAATCAATTGACGTGTTGCAATAATCAGACCCGTCATTAAATCTTCTCTCATTGATCACGAAACAGATCTAGTTTTAAACCTCGGACTGGAGAAAAATTCTTAGCATTAAATGGTTTTCTACTAAAATACAAAGGATCTTTGCATGAAACTAACACATTATTGGAAATGTACGCCACAAGCAAAATCAACCTGATTTTTACTTGAATCGAGAGATATTAGTACACAACAGATCGTTCAAAAACTTAGGTTAAAACTGTTTGCTGCAGGGTGGAATTCATGATTTGACAACTGCTTTTTATCTTTCTTTGAGGCCCCCCCCCATAGTGACGCCCCTGGTATTGAGACATGTGGAATCGAATTTTGAACTTTATCTTCTTGACGAATAAGTTGGGATCGAAATCGGGATCGAAAGGTTTGGCTCTCAATGTCACCAGGTTCTCGCTGGGAATGCTACTAAAATACGAGGAATTTGGTGAAAAAAAGGTCGATTAGAGATGAGATATTAGAGTAAACATGCTTGCTGAACCCATATCTGAATCTGGTTTTCTCATTTTATAGTGGTTTGGCCGTAATTTTTCAAAAAAAAAACTCCAAAACGGGACAAAAAAATAGTACATATTCAAGCGGTTGATTGTGGGTGAATAGCATAACGTCTATGACGAGCGCATGTCCCTCTGGCGCAGACGTGCGAGCTCGTGGATAGGTGAAAGGTGATCCCGTCTCATTCGGGAGCCTGGTTGGGGAACCGTTCGAGCTCTCGTGCTCGTCGTGGACGGAGACAAGGGGTCTGGCGAAGACTCAGAAATCTACAAGGTTCGATTGTCTGGTCCAGAAAATGTAAAACATTTGGGATACCATCAAAACCTTTTGTCTTGTCATGGATGAAAGTAATACGAACCATTGACATTATGTGTCAGTGTAACTCAAAATGTTGATCCCATTAAGTATCTCAGATGAGATTTGTTCCTGTACACGTGGGGGAGGGGGTTTGAGTCTAGATTTCCAAAAAAAAATACAGAATACAGAGAATATATTCTGTATTTCTCCTTTCTGTAATGTAATAAACATTCATGGTCGTATTTGATTATGGGAACACTGTATGAAGTTTAAAGGTCGGACAGGAGGAGTACTACGGCACAGCACGAGTTTAGAGCGCAATATGTTTTTATTTATTTTACATTGATATTTACTTCTAGGAATACAGCACGCAGTTAACCTTTCGCGAGGAGTGGGTAGACGAGCGCCTGAACTATGAAAAGTTTAATGGTAAGTCTTCGTTTTTGTCTTTTCGTCTCCGATGGTTCAGGTATAGTTTAAAGTTTAACTGAAAAGCCAGCTTGTTCTTATATCTTGGATTTGAATTCACGGAATTAACTTCCTGGACTTATTTTTTTTATCTTGGGTTCCCGTATGGAAATAATTCAAGTTATCGTATTATGCAGGCCCGTATCCAAGAACTTATCTCGGGGGGGAGGGGGTTTGCCTGCGGGTCGCACAAAAAAGTACAAAAAAGACATAGATCAGAGGGAAAAGCCCATAAAAATGAGTATTTTTATATGTTTTTTTTGGGGGGGAGGGGGTCAAGTTTTCAACCCCCTACCCCCCCCCCCCCCCCCCTGGATATAGCCTTTGTATTATGGGTCATTTTTTCAACCATAGACAATTGGAAACAATCGTAAACAATTTTTTTTTTACTATTGGAAACAGTTGTTTACGATTTGAAACGGTTGTTGACGATTGGAAACAGTTGTTTCCAATTGTTTGCGATTGTCAACAGACGACTGAAACTGATTGGTTCCGATCGTAATTTTACGATTGGAAACAACTGCGTGCAATCGTAAAAATACAATTGTCAACAACTGTTTACAATCGTAAACAGCTGTTTCCAGTCGTGTACAACTGTTTCCAATCGTAAAAAAACTATTTTTTACGATCGTTTCCAATTGTTGTCAATTGTCTACCATTCGAAAAAGGTCCCATAATAGGATGACTTGAATTATTTCCATACGTGTTTTAGTACTGTAGATTAGAAGATGAACTGCTGGCCCGATAAGATAAAGCTCGTCCAGAAACGGAGAATTCGAATTTCAAAGCGTGCATTTCAATGGCTCAGCATGCGATGCTAAGGAAATATTCAATTTCAGATTGTAAGGCGCCTTATGATGAAAGCCCGCTATTGCGTGTGACTGAATTTTTATTTTTATCGTCAATCGTGTTGCTAAATATTCAAGCAATAGGCAGAGATACCACAACGTTCCTTCGAGGAAAGTCGCATATATGAATAGCGAAAGAACAAAGTAACGCATTTTCGTCGGGTCTTCAAGCCTCTTTAAGTATATAAATGATGGGTAACTCGATTGTCGTCTCTCAGCTTTTTTTCGATTAAACTTTAAACATCTACTAAAAATTGGGGCCGTAAGTCGACACTGCAGGAGCTTACACTGTAAAAAGTATCTCCGAGTAAGGATTAGAGTTAACTGCAGTATTTGCTACTTGGATTCATCTTATCTCTATTTGGTATTAAAATCTCCGTAGAGATAAAAATAATCCCAGTAGCAAATACTGTAGTTTACTTTAATCCTTACTCGGATGTACTTTTTACAGTGATATACACATGCCATTGATCATTTCGAGATAATACAGACCCGTAATGTTTCACTTCAAGTAAGTGTTAGGAATCGTGAGAGAGCCTCGCTTTGCTCGGCTAGTTTAGAAATTATTTAGGTATTCACATCATAAACCTATTTTATAAGTGTAGTGAACTGATAGACAAAAATGCTCCTTAGCCGGGATTTGAACCCAGGACCCTCTGCTTACAAGGCATGTTTATGGTTTATTGGTCACGGTACAAGTCAGTTGTGTAAAGTGCCATCTATGTATTATTATCATAAACCTATTTAGCAAAAAAAAAATTCAGTGCTTAATGAAATATCGATTTGTGACCCCAGAAGTGGAGGTCATTTAGGGATTGTAATAAGCCAATGCGTATGGTGGCTCCCCACTTGAGTACGTAGAAGCTATGCCCGGCGGGCCCTACTACGGACATACCTGTTCGTAAATCGGTCTTGACCCGTTTTTAAGACCGGTTTTTAGAAGTTCATCCTTCAACCCGTTCATAAAATCTGGGATGGATAGATCCATCTCCCTTTTTTAATTTGTTATGAACAACCAATGAGAGAGGAGCGTCATGAAACGTCTTAAAAAACAAATTACGAACAGGTGTGTCCGTAGTGGGGCTCGGGCATTAAGAGAATCAATAGATGTAATTAAGTGTTTCCTTTGTTCCCCCAAAAGATCGAACTGTTGTAGTAGTTCGCTGTTACCGACATTCATGATTAACTCACTGATTACGCAGGATGCAATTTGAATTGAAATTTGGCCAATCGTGTCTTGTCTAATGGCTTCCAAGTGTCGCATTCTGGAGCTTGCCAAGAAAACACTCTGTTGTTTTTAATATCGTTCGTGGCATTCACACGTGGGCAGTTTGTTTCTGGAATGAAGACAAAACATAATTCAGTAGTAACCCCTGGTGGCGAAACTGTGAACTTGCATTCATGACATGCAGGAGATTCAAGACAGCCTCCCTGATTTTTTCGTGGCCTGTGCAAACGTTTGCCCACAGCAAAGATTTGGCTCATGCCAAACCGGCCTCCGGATTACCCCTGCCAAATGCTGAACGTCAGCCATACCCGCAGTAAAAAAAAAAAATCTTGCAGCATTTGCTACTGGGATTAAGAATAAAAAGTTTCTGTCCAAAGTTTTATAATAGCATTGTTTGATTTAATTTCCTGGTTGATCGAAAGGGTTACAGAGACATTCTAGTTCATTCCGAGGCTTAGCCTATTTAGAGGCGCATTCGCGACGACGACGAAGCAACAGTCGCACAATAATCGCGAAAAATATTATGAACGAAGGGCCCCGGAAACAGCGATCGGCACGCAGCCAGATCGTGACTAAAAACAAAACGGAATGAATCCGACTATTGAACCTTGACAGCATGTAGAAAAAACTTTTAAGTTTGTTCCCAGGTTTATTCACAGGAGACGAACAGATAGTAATTGGATCGCGAAAAATATGTCTGGCTTACACAGTGATCGGCGCATGCCCAGAGCAGGACTAACAAGACCAAAGGTTTCGATGGGATCCCAAAAATCTAACATTTTATTCAAACAATTGCGCCATTCAGTCTTTGTCAGATTCCTTGAATATTTTTACTGTTAAAGTAAAGTTCAAAAATGGATTCAGCATGTCTCCTTGCCCCGATACCGAATCTCTAATCGACTTCTGAAACAACTTTGAACTTCAGCCGAATTCGCGATGAACCATTTGTCCAGCAAGAAAACTTAGTTCACATATGGATTCAGCGGACCTCCTTACCCCCTCAGTGAATATCTTATTAGCTTATCAAACATACATGTTTTTATCGTAAATTCGAAATCCCTCATCTGCCTCTAAAGATAGGACTAAAGGACCCATTTACGAATTTGACCTTTACTGTACCAGTGAATCCTCATTGAACAACTTCCTCGTTTGAACATTATATTTCAACCCCTTCGACCTTCGATTACACTAGATCTCTCCGTCGTCACATAGAATAAACAAATGAATATCGGTATCCACGCGCAGAGCTATACTAGTTTGAGAATAAAGGGGTAGGGACTGCTATAGCCGAAAAGTGGTCGATAAATTCCTTAGTCCGGTTTTCGCTGGATTCCGGGTCAACATACTTGTCTGGCAAGAAAATAACTTTCATATTCGGATTCCGCATGTCTTCTAACCCCTAAATCAACTGTCTAAACAGCTTTTAAATGTTTCATCTGAATTGTTTTCTTTTGAAACCCCCTCCCCCACCCCTAAATGTATGGCTACAGAGCCCATCTACGAACTCGACCTTACTCTTAAAAATCCTCACACCAACTTTCATCAAAATATCTCAATCCTTTCGAGAGTTACAGTGCGCAAAGAAACGGACGGACAGACGGACAACTTTTGCGATGTCATAGGTATCCCTCCCATCACGTTTTTGGGATCCCAAAAACAAAACGGAACGAATAGACTTGTCTAGTGTACTTCGACACCACGTCACGAGGCCATTGCGGCGAGTCCGGGGTGGTTTATGATGTTAGGTGATATTAATATTGTGGTATTAGAACTATTCTGATAATTGTATAAGGTTTTACCCAAACCTTTATTTTTTCTCAGTTCATTTGAATAGTAATTTGCTCATTTTTACTTTTACACGGTAATAAAACCAAAAATAGTGAGCGTGTTCCACCCTTCTAACAATAGTTACTATTTCCGTTCCATCCTCATTGAAAGTTACTACGCTGACCGTTCCAACCTTGTCGGAATAGTAACTAATAGTTACTATTTGCTTACCATGCTCGGGACCGTAGTAAGCGTCGTAACTACGCATCTCTGTAACGTGATTGGTCGGATTCGCCCATGGCGTGAGATCCTGCTGGAAAATAGAAAAATCGTTGCAGCCTTGGCGGCGAAAAGCCAGAATTCGTGACGTCATGCGTAGTAACTACGGTAAGTAGGATGGAACACGGTCAGTGAGTACTAAATAGAACGGAACTGTAATTTGTGTGTTTGTAGCTTAACTTTCACGGTAATAAAAACAAACTTATTGAGTATTGTCATGCACAGCTTTGTCAATATTACAACTACAGTTCGTAATTCCAAGAACAAATAAATGGTAGTACGTCCAAACTATTTTGGTAACGGTTGTGTTTGGAAATTTGGGACCTGTGTGTACCTCGTTCACGTTCCCAAACATTCACATTTTCCGGGGGTTTCGGTTTCCTGGGCGCAAACATCTATGGCAACGTTTCCGAAACGAACGAAAATCCTGAATTAATTCGGCATTTTATGCAGCATTTCGCTTTCGGACTTACATTTTCTCTCAGTTAATGCAGCATTAATTCAGGATAAAATTCATCGAAACATTCAGCAAGAATGCTAAATTTTATGCTGAATTTTAAAGAAAAAACTGGGGAGTAATGCGATTCTCTCAGTGTTTTCGGTGGCAAACATAATAACTTCAAAAAGACATTCCAAATTCCAAACATTCCAAATTCTAAGACAACAGGCGATCATGGCCAACGAAAAAAGGAAAGATAAGAAGATAGGAAGGTTGGATATTAGTCCGCTTTATACAGCTAATTCTTTTTTCTTCTTCTTGTTCCTGACTTAAATTTTGGTATTCTAGAAGTGTCAGAGAACAAAAAAAGGTAACAGCTTTCGGACAAAAAAAGAGAAAATGCAGCATTAATGCAGCATTTACAGCACCAAAAAGCTTTTGGACACTTTCTGTATCAGTGGGTGGCTTATTATCGGAGTGGAGTCTGTGAACCCTACCACTCCCCTCGTTATCTCCCTTGACAACCCTCAAGCCCTATAAAGTTAGTTCTCCCCTTTCAGGTTTTGCAGAACGTGTCCGAAAGCTTTTTGGTGCTCTAAATGGTGCGTTAATGCTGCATTTTCTTTCTTTGTTTTGTCCGATAGCTGTTACCTTTTTTTCTTCTCTGATACTTCCAGAATACCAAATTTAAGTCAGGAAGAAGAAAAAAGAATTAGCTGTATAAAGCTGACAAAATGGATCAGCTACTGATATCCAACCTTCTTATCTTCTTATCTTTCCTTTCTTCGTTGGCCATGATCGCCAGTTGTTTTAGAATTTCTAATGTTTGCCAACTTGTCAGTTGTCTTTTTGAATTTGTTATGTTTGCCGCCGAAAATACTGAGAGAATCGCCGTACTCCCCAGTTTCTTCTTGAAAATTCATCATAAAATTTAGCATTCTTGCTGAATTTCTCGATTAATTTTATGCTGAATTTATGCTGCATTAATTGAGCGAAAATTTAAGTCCGAAAGCGAAATGCTGCATAAAATGCTGAATTAATTCAGTATTTTCGTTCGTTTCGGAGCTTTCAGACACGTTCGCAATGTAAGGTTTTTTAGAAACAAATAATTTTGCCATATATCAGACATCATGGAAATCATAACTTACAACGAAAACATCAATTTCCTTTCCTCGGAGCATTTAGCCCACACACAAAGGATATCACGGATTGTTCTTGTTGTACTTTCAGCGAGAAAAGGTGGGGTGATCTTCCTCTAGAGCTTCTCGCTGGTTTGTAGATCGTTTGGTAGATGATAATATAAGATAAGATTTATTTCCGGAAAAGCACAAAGGGCCATGGAAACAAGAAATCAACACAAAAACGAAACCATAGCCGCAACCACTATTTACAAAAAACTTTCCCTGTGAATCATGGCTACCTTTAGGAATCTTCCCAAATTTCTTATATCTCTAAAACTTCTACTTTTCAAAATTTGTTTAAACCTTTCCTCCCCCCAAATCATTTCCCCAAATATTTCCTTCCTCAGGTCTTTTAACTCCTGACACTCACTGTTGTTACTTCGGTTCACTGACACTCGAGTGTAGTCGACAATCCATCCCTGGTTGGTAGGGGTTGGCGCTACATCGGCACTGGCATCCGAGTGAAGCCCTCGGTCAAGCCGACATTCTCCGGAATGTCGGAAATATTCGGCAGAATAGCCGAATATTTCCGGCTATTCGACTTGGTGATTTTGTCGTGAAGGGAGTGCACAAAGTGAAGTACTTAGGTTATTTTTTAGACGATGATCTGTATGATGATTCAGCAATTTCGAGTCAGTATCGGGGTCTTTGTGCGCGTGCGAACCACTAATTCGTAATTTTAAATTTTGTACTGTGTCGGTGAGAATTCTTTTATTTAAGACGTATTGCACGCAACTATATTGTCTCCCACTTTTTGATAACTATCTTGAAACGACGATGCGTAAACTAAAAGTTTGTTTTAACAATGCATTCCGTCATCTCCTTTCATACAATCGACGTTACTCTGCTAGTCAAATGTTTTTAGGAAATGAAACTGAATCTTTTGATGTTATGAGACGGAAAGCGATAGTTAGTTTTGTTGCAAGGGTAGAAGTTTCCGAAAATCCTGTTTTGAAGGCAATTATTGAGAATGCAGAATGCCGTTCCGGCCATTTCTACCGACTTTTCTTTCGACTGTGGTATTGCCCCGAGCCACCGAGGTTAAAATGATTGTATATATTTAGTAAAGAAATGTCCTGTGTTAGCGTAATTTTATTATGTGATGTGTAATATCACGAATTAAATAAATTGATTGATTGATTCAGTGTGTTTCCAGTCTTCGCCCACGTCTTTTTGGGATCCCAAAACGTAAGTGGAGGGTTACCTATGACATCGCAAAAGTTTTCCGTCTGTCCGTCCGTCTGTGAGCACGATAACTCTCGAAGGGAATGAGATATTTTGATGAAACTTGGTGTGACGATTCTTTGGGTCAAGAGTAAGGTCGAGTTCGTAGATGGGCGCTGTAGCTGTACATTTAGGGATGGGGGAGGGGGTTTAAATTAGGGGACAAACAAAATATTTTGAAACAGCTAATGTGATAGTCGATTATGGAGTAAGAAGCCATGCTGAGCACGATAGTGAAAACCATTTTCTCGCCGGACAAGTAGTTCGTCCGGAATCCGGCAAAAACAGGAAAGTTTTTTAAAAGTAAAAATATTATTTGAAATTGATTAAATGGTCCTTTTAGGGGTAAGAGGACATGCTGAACACGATGGTGAAACCCATTTTTTTGCCGAACAAGTAGTTCGTCCGGAATCTGGCAAAACCGGAAAGTTGGTTAAAAGTAAAAGTTTCATTGAAGTTGATTGAACGTTCGATTTAAGGGTTAAAAAACATGCTGAACAAGACGGTGAAATTCATTTTCTCGCCAAACAACTAGTTCGCCCGGAATCTGGCCAAAACCGGAAAATTTGTTAAAAGCAAAAGTTTGATTAGGTGACAGGTTAAGGGGTACGAAGAGAGGCTTAGTCTGTCTATGACAATCATTTTTACCCGGACATATAATTAGTCCGGAATCCGGTCGTAACCGGATTTAACTTTTATTCAAAGTTGATTAGATGTTCTTTATAGGGATAAGGAGATACGCTGGATTTGTTTCTGAATTTTCTTTTTTTTGCTGGACTAGTAGTTTGTTTGGAATTCGGGCGAAACCGGAAACTTGGCAGAAGGAAAGAAGGAAGGCTCGGTCAGTATCGCCAAAATAGATATGACTTATAGAGGTATATCTGAACTTTGTTTTCTCTGATGATTAGCCTGGCGAAGACTGTATCTGGCGAAGACAAGACCCGATTGCCTGAATGAAATATTAGATTTTTGGGATCCCATCGACACCTTTGGTCTTGTTTTTTAAGCCAGCCAAACTCAAAATTTGTACAGAATCTTTCAGAAATTTTGCCGAATAAAAAAGAAAATGAGAACTCGAGCTTCAGATAATTTTAAATTACCTAACAGAAAGGATCACGTCCAAAGAGTAACAACACTAAAGAGCAGCGTTAAAGGTGATTAGCCAGCTACTAGGCGTCACTGGGCTGACCTATAAGACGTAAAATTCAGCTGACGTATCCGTTTTGCACCATCAAATATACTAGGCGTCGTTTTTGCAAAGCCCACTTGAACAATATATTGACGGGTAAGACTGCTGTAGCAGCATCTATTTATTATACCCAAGACAAAACTGAATCGAGTGCCGCCGGCGAAAATTTTCTAAATCCATTTTTTTTCCTGTAGAATTTAACTGCTTCTCATACAAATTTTGTCTTTTATCGTGCATAACCAAGATCCTAAGAATTTCCAGAAACCGGATGGAGCGACGTCCCGGCAGCAGTACGTATTGTAGGCTAGCCAATACAAACGAATTTAAAAAAGGTTGGGGGGGGGGGTTGTTTCTTCACCCTCTCCCCCCCTTGTGACGCCCCTGCTTGGCACTGTCCTAAGGGGGGATTCACAGTATTTTGCCCAGAGCTACATAAGGGGAACCTGTAATTATCCTAAGGTAGCTTTTCTCTCCTTTCAAACACCTTCGTTCCAGATTTCACGGGAAAAGAGTTGGTCCGGAGTCCGGATAAATGTTATTATTATTATCGTTTATGCCACTCCTTTAAAAACGAAGAGTGAGTAGAAAAGCTTACACAAAAAACACATCAGTAAATTCAAAAATAATGACATGAATGTAAAACGACTGACCAAGCGGACAAACATTTTAGCCTGCTTAACCTACAACCGAAAACAAATAAAAAAAAACAAAAAAACATATGGTACTTTTTTTAAAAAGGGAAAGGCTATAGGCGTATTCCCGCCGTTCCCCGAGGACTCCACTTGAGGAGTCCCCGCGTTTTTGTTTGTTCCGGAGACTCACTCCCCTTATTCTCGGAGACTCACTCCCCACGGACAGGGAATTATCATCACCATCGGCAGAAAGGACTCCCTTTCAGATTCGGAGGGGAATACATTTTTGCTGGTGCTGGTGCAATGTAAAATTAATTAAAAGCAATCAGAATAAACAAAACCAAAAATAAAGTGGATTTTCCGTCAACGGCATATTTTTTTTTTCGAAAAAAATCCATTTTGGAAGCATTTCCCGTGTTCTCGCTGTTCCTGTACGCGGAGTCCGCGTGGAGTGACTCCCTCCATTCTCGCCGTTCCCTTCGATTCCCCGAGGAGTCCTCGGGGAACGGCGAGAATACGCCTTATGATGTACAAGAAGATTTTCGGCCTTTTTGTGAAAGTTATAAAGAAAAAGAAAAAATTGAGAAAGAAACAAAGAAAGCTAACAAATAAAATAAAAAAAAATTAACATATGGTACTTTAAAAAAAAGGAAAATGCTGTGATATATAAGAAGATTTTCGGCCTTTTTGTGAAAGTTTAGTATTTGCCAATTGGCTGTTAAATAATTCTTTATCAGGTTATCGGTTACCCTTGCTCGACCGTTCGGTTTTTATCTGGCGGGTTTTAGGGTCGATCTTTGCCAGTTGTGTGTGTTTTTATGGAGTGGGTGCCCGTCCACTGGTGAGATATGTAATAAATCTTATTTATTTACATAATTAGTCATATTGTTCTTATTATTGTACTGGGTTTTTGTCATTCGACCTTGTATCTCCGACTACCCTCTATTTGTATTAATCTGTACAAAAGTGGTAAATTAAACTTTGAACCTCTTTCAGTTGGAACGTTGAAGTACTTGACACTGACGGACCCTGCTAAAGTTTGGATGCCAGACTTGTTTTTTGGAAACGAGAAGGAAGGACACTTCCATGACATCATCGTACCGAATGTCTATGTCCGAATATTTCCGAAAGGAGACATCCTGTATTCTATTAGGTACGTTGTTTCTGTCCCAGTACATTCTAAAATCCCCCCATTTTCACCCTAATGAAGTTGTATTTCAGGGCTCTTGCGATCGGATAGCTCGAATTCACCATCAAAAGTTTAGTTTTAGCAAGAACAAAAGCACCAGATCCGTCTCCCTATCTCTGTAATACGACCATGCGGAGTCGAATAGATTCCCGATGCAGACGAGCAGAGGGTAGGAGCTAGGCGAAACTTCAAAATTCGTCACCTCTACAAACAGCTATATTGCAGTAAAGCTCCGGAGAAGAAGTTTCGAGAGTAGATGCCAGTTGGTTGTCAATCATTGTGACTTCACATCGCGCTATAGAGCTGGGCATGCACGCCTGCTGCACTTTTTCCTCTGATATGTGCAGCGGCGAAGAGGGATTAGGCGGGTATCAACTTAAAGGACTCCTCTTGCATACTCTGCCTTTACCTAGCTCCCTTGTGGAATTATAAGCTTCGAAAATCCCCCCCTTTCTTCATTATTTCGTTTTCTGCCTACGAATTTTAGCGCTTTTTCGGCCATTGCGAGTTTTGTCAGTCACACAAAGCAAAGTTTGCCGGAGTCTTTAATGTCCGCTGACAACTCTTTCAAACATAAGGATATGAGAATCTTCTGTTTTTGGGATCCCAAAACGTAAGTGGAGGGATACCTATGACATCGCAAAAGTTGTCCGTCTGTCCGCACGATAACTCTCGAAGGGATTGAGATATTTTAACAAGACTTGGTGGGAGGATGCTTTGGATCAAAGTACATGTCAAGTTCGAAGATGGGCTCTGTAGCCCTATATTTAAGGGGGGGGGGTTCAAATTAAAGGGCAAATAAAATATTTTTAGAAAGCTATTGAGATAGTAGATTTAGAGGAAAAGAGACATGCTGAATTCGAATATGAAATTTATTTTCTTGCCGGACAAATAGTTCACCCGGAATCGGGCGAAAATCGGAAAATTTGTGAAAGGTAAAAGTTTAATATGAAGTTGATTAGAGGTTCGATTGAGAGGCAAGGAGAGGTGCTGCGTCCGAATATGAAATGTATTTACTCGCTGGACAGTTAGTTCGGCCGGAATCCGGCCAAAACCGGAGTGATTGTTAAAAGTAAAAGTTTCATTTAAATTTGATAAGATGTTGGATTTGCGGGTAAGAAGACATGCTGAATTCGCATATGACAATCATTTTCTCACCAGACGCATAGATCGCTCGGAATCCGGCTGAAACCGGAAAATTTCTTAAAAGTAGAAGTTTAATCTGAAGTTGATTAGAGGTTGGATGTAGGGGTAAGGATACATGCTGAATTTGTTTTTGAGCTTTAGTTTTTTGCCAGACAAGTAGTTTGTCCTTAATTCTGCCGAAATCGGAAGTTTGGCAGAAGTAAGGAAGGAAGGAGATACGACGTAAGCTATAGGGTAAACCATATGCTCAATCCGTATCTGAATATTTGACAGCGCAAAACGGATATCTGAATATATCTGAACTTGTTGAAATTCAGCTGGCATATCTGGTTTGCTCTTTCAAATACGAACTTGGTCTTCTTCGATTATTACCGTTTGCCTTAACCTTTTTGTAAATTTTTAGAAGTGAAAATGTCGCCAAAATCGACAATTTCTGTTGCTTCGTCAGGCGATTCGTGGTGTTGGGAAAATTCAACTTTAATCGGGCGACAATACGATTGTATGCACGCAACAGCAACATGGACGACCCTTATGACGATTCACTTCTAGAAAAATAAATTATCTTTTAGTATTTTAATTATTTAAGGGTTATTTTTAATTATTTTAAATTATTTTTCGCGTTAAATTCTATTGCCGACGAAAATTCGATGTGAACATCCTGGCGATAAAAATCTTCTGTCGCTGCGACTTAAGTCTCGTCCATCGCCGCGATTTGCTCTGTGTGAACCTAGGGTAACATAGCGATATCTCAAATCGGCAAAGGTGCCAATGCTCCCGCCGGTGGAGTGATGATATTAGTATTGTGTTTATCTCCATTTTTTGTGGACAAGTGATATCTGGTCAATGACTGCTGCATCCCATTCGTACTTCCAGGTTTTCGTGACCACTTCTTGTCCAACTTAACCTTTGAAGGAATCTGCTGTTTCTGCATTAACAGTATCCTCGAACAAGGAGTTCCAGTTGTTAAATCAGTCGAGTTGTGAAGAACTGGTCTCTAGCTTGGGTACTAGTAGATTGCTTGTTGCTCTTCTTTGAGTGACCTCTATTCTTCACTGAAGTATTGAAGTTGAATAGTTGATGCATTACTTGTTTGTCAATTAGTTTGCAAGTTTGGTTTCTTCTTCTGTAGGGAAGGCTTGGTAGGTGGATCTCTTTAAGTCTCCCCCTGTAGCGCTGCTAGACTGTGGACTGCTTTGGTGGCAACTTGCCCTTTGTTGTGGGTCAAGGTCAGACAAGGTTCCAGGCATCAGGCATTATTGGGCTGTGCAGCAAGACATTTTAAGCAAGAAAGAAAATGGAAATAAAATAAGATATTCAGGTTATTCGTTATCAAAACGCATGAATTGGCCTCTTTTGTTTATTCTCATACTATTTATTGGCTGATGTGAGGAATTTAAGAATTCCGGCGTCGTGCAATCAGAAGAAGAAAGTTCAGGTTAATAAGCGAAGGGCTTAAGTATTGTTCAGATAGGTGTAATAAGCTGAATAGCGCTATACGCGATATTAACGTTTTAATACACATCGCTGTTCAAATAAGACTTGAAAGGTTCTTATCAACTGCATCGTTCGATGTTGCCACGCTGATCCCATCGAAAACAGTGAAACACCGAGGATGTAAATATCAGTCTGGTCTCCGTGTGGGCTCGTTATGGGGTCTCTGAATTTTGAGCAGCTACGAAATTAGGCTGCATTATTATTTTGAAGTGCCTTACGAGAAATATGGAAAACTTATTTCATCGCATAAACCATAGTATCGTAGCTAGAAGTTTCCACTGCATAGGTCTAGCGTGACATTCTGCCGTCGTTTGTTGAAAGGACCCGTCGTACTTAAATTAATTAACTTCACAATTTCAATCTTTTCATCTGTTGCGAAATGTTAGGCTATTTATTCGTAAGCTAATGCAAGCAAATTTGGATAAAATACTATTTCGAAGAAGGAACCTAAGGTTCAAGCCACAGCACGAGTACTGACATCAGTAGTAGCTTTAATAGGATGTACGTGGAGAGCTATGGCACGTGTAAGGAGTCGTTCTTGAAAGTAGAAAGTACTCGCTCGAGGCAGAACTAGACTGGAAGAGGCAACACGTTTGCAAGTGGAGAAATAAACCTGTCCTTATACTGAAAGGAGAGAAGACAACGCACCAAAAAAAAAAACACTACTGTAATTGCGTTTTTGCTGGTACCATGGTATCTGTTACCACGGTAACTGGATCTGCAATTAGTCGTTTTTGCAGTTATCGTGGTATCTGATACACGTTGCTCTGCAAAAACGACTATTGCCGAAATGCACTTTTCGAAGTCATCCCAAAAGGAAAAACCGATATCCAGTTACATCACTAAGTGGTAAACTTCTTTCTCACTAATCTGACAAAATTGGATGAAAGTGAGATGACTTTTCAGATACCACGACGAGTTACCACGGTCGGACCATAGTATCTGAATATCTGATACCACGATAACTGGCCAGATACCACGATAACTGCAAAAACGCCTTTTGACCGTGGTATCAGATACCAGGATAACTGCAAAAACGCAACTGGTGTAAGGAAGATAACGTGAACAGTAATTTTGGTCGTCCAGGGGTTAGACACTAGCCTCGAACATAGAAATACTCGGTATGGTTAACTTTCGTGCGAATGAAGACTCGCTGTTTACCCAGAAGAGCCAGAAACATCACGACAACAAACGTCGTTGTTTGGTTTACGCAGGATTTGATTCAATTTAGAGCAGTGGTTCCCAACCTTTTCCGTACCGCGTACCCCTAATCAAGGTTAAAAAAGATTGCGTACCCCCTTTTTCAGAACGTGAAAAAGACGAGAGTTATTACCATAAATGATACGGCATATATGTGTAAGCATATTTACAAAATCAATGTGGCAATTACTATAGGATGCTTTGTTGCAAGAATGTTGACAAATATCGGCTCGACGTCGTTAGCAGAATATATTTTTACAGTCAGCCTGTTTCTGTGTTTGGTTTTGATGTTCTCCGTGTTTTCATCAAGCTGCATCGCAAACTTTTTCGTTGGCTTAATTCTCAACCTGAATGACATTATCACTTGCAATGTCTTCGATTCTTCTTGAAACAATATCGTCTGACACAGGAACAGATATTACGGCAATAGGCGAGCTGTTTTTGAATCAACATTTGTTTCACTGACTTTCACTAGGGCTTGTAATTAGAGGAGTCACGCACGGGTTGACAATACCCCCCCCCCCCCCAAAGTCGGCCAGACGATTAAAAAGAAAAGAGTCGGAGCGAAGCACCTCGATTTTTCGTAAAAGCAGTTATTTAACAAGGCCAAAGGTTTCGATGGGATCCCAAAAATTCAATATCTGATCCAGACAACTGGGTCTTGTCTTAGCCAGATCCAGTCTTCGCAAGACTCCTTGAACATTTTTACAATTAAAATTTAGAAACAGATTAAGGCCACATAGCTAATCACCTGAGAAAACCAAGTTCAGGTTTATAAGTCATATCTGTTTTGACGAAAACTTCCTGCCACTTCTGCCAATTTCCCGGTTCCGGCCGAACTCCAGAACTACTTGTCCGGCGAAAAAAGAAAGCTCAAAGACGAAATCAGGGTATCTTCTTTCCCCAGTAATGAACATCTAATCAACTTCAAATAGAAATTTAGCTTATAACAAATTTTCCGATTCCAGCCGGATTCCGGTCGAACTATATGTCCGGGTAAAATACGATTGTCATACAGGGACTCAGCATCTCTTCTTACCCCTAAATCGCTTATCTTTTCAACTAGAAACTTTGACTTCCAACAGTTTTCCGGTTTTGGCCGGATTCCGGACAAACTACATGTCCGGGTAGAAACTTGTTTTCACATAAGTGTTCAGCATGTCTTCTTGCCCTAAATCGAACATCTAATCAACTCCAAATAAAACTTTTAATTTTGACAAACTTTCCGGTTTGGGCCGGATTCCGGTCAAAATACTTGTCCGTCGAGAAAATAATTTTCATTATCGTGTTCAGCATGTCTTCCTTCCTCTAAATCGAACATTTAATCAACTTCAAATAAAACTTTTGCTTTCAACAAACTTTCCGGTTTGGGCCGGATTCCGGGCGAAATACTTGTCCGTCGAGAAAATAGTTTTCACCATCGTCTTCAGCATGTCTTCCTACCCCTAAATCGAACATCTAATCAATTTCAAATAAAACTTTTACTTTCAACAAACTTTCCGGTTCTGGCCGGATTCCGGGCGAACTACTTGTCCGATGACAAAATGGTTTTCACCATCGTGTTCAGCATGTCTTCCCCATAATCGACTATTACAATAGCTGTTTCAAAATATTTTGTTTGTCCCTTAATTTGAATCCCCTCCCCCACCCCTAAATGTAGAGCTACAAAGCCCATCTACGAACTTGACTGGTCTGACGACCCAACGAACTCTCACACCAAGTTTCATCAAAATATCTCATTCCCTTCGAGAGTTATCGTGCTTACAGACTGACGGACAGACGGACGGACGGACAGACGGACAACTTTTGCGATGTCATAGGTATCCCTCCACTTACGTTTTGGGATCCCAAAAACAACAAAAGCAGTCGGTCAGTAAAAATACCTTGCACCTTAAGATACATTTTGGCTGGTGATATCTCTGCTGGTAATAATAGGCTTTCGGCAGTCAAAAATGAGTGAGGCGAGATTTTGAAGCTAGAGACGAAATCAATTTTGGTCCTTCGCGTACCCCTTGCAAGGGTCTTGCGTACCCCTTTGGGTACGCGTACCACCGGTTGGGAACCACTGATTTGGAGGGTTCGTTTGGGTGACGTTTCTTGTTCTTCCCGAGGTTCATTGGCACGTTTTGGAGTCATATATAGTATACCTAACACATAACGTAAAACTCATCCATCCATTCTCATTCAGCCGCCCAATGTATTTCCATCCTAACGGTAGCAGGTTGATTCTTGCATTTTCGGGATCGACTAAAACCAGGAAGGGAAGGGAACGCCAGAAAAGCAGGAAGGCATACTAAAACCAGGAAGGGCATACTAAAACGAGGAAGGGCATCCTAAAACCAGGAAGGCTGTCGCCAGAATTCGTAGCACTGTTCCCTTCCTCTATTTAGTATTATTTCAGGGGTCGGCAACTTCTCAAATTCAGAGTTCACCATCCCTTCCTCGTTTTAGTATCCTGACATGGGTAGGCATTAAGTTTAGTGAGGGGTCGGCAACTATAAAAATTGTAATTCACCTTTTCATTTCTCTTTCTGACGGTAGGCGACTAACCAGGAAGGGATGGTGAACTTTGAATTTGAAAAGTTGCGGACCCCTCAAATAATACTAAATAGAGGAAGGGAACGGTTCGGCGAATTCTGGCGAAAGCCTTCCCCGTTTTAGGATGCCCTTCCTGGTTTTAGTATGCCCTTCCTGCTTTTCTCGCGTTCCCTTCCGTTTCTGGTTTTAGTCGATCCCAGCATTTTCCGTGTTTGGTGCTATTTGAGGCAGATTAGGCTCCCGCTAATCGCTTCTGATGAGCGTCAGGTAAACCGATTATAAGTTTGTCTGTGCCTCTCGTTAAAACCACTGCGCAAAGCTCAAAACAGCCGAGACCGGTTTGTGTCTTTGAGAAACCCCTAGAAGTTCAGAAGAGTCAATTATGTTAGAATACTAGAATAGGAACTATATATGCTCCTAGTAATTAAACCCTAAATCTTGTGGTTATGTAAAGAATATATTTAGTCGGTTACTCAGGTACCTTCTGTTTTAATGAATGAATAGAATAACTGCAACCACATTTCCCCCGCTGACTTTCCCTTGTTTCCCTTGCTGGTTGCACGACCTAATATGTTACTGTTTACCGTGCGACTATAAAACAGCTCACTTAGACTATAAATATTTTCCCACCTTAAATTTAATTAAAAAATTTGATGAAAAAGGAAATGCCTATAACTGCTTCTTATTGCTGTCTGAACTATTTCACACCTGTTACCGCTTTTTTTTGCCTTTCAAAACAGTTAAAAAGTGCCAAGGCTGCACAGCTGATCTCTTTGGAAAACAAAAACGTAGCTAACACGAAAAATAGCGAACAGCGAATAGCAAAATAGTCGGTTACTCAGGTACCTTTTGTTTTAATGAATGAATAGAATAACTACAACCACACTTACCCCGCTGACTTTCCCTTGTTTCCCTTGCTGGTTGCACGACCTAATATGTTGGCACTGTTTACCGTGCGACTATAAAACAGCTTCTATAAATATTTTCCCACCTTAAATTTAATTAAAAAATTTGGTGAAAAAGGAAATGCCTATAACTGCTTCTTATTGCTATCTGAACTATTTCACACCTGTTACTTCTTTTTCTTTTGCATTTCAAAACAGTTAAAAAGTGCCAAGGCTGCACAGCTGATCTCTTTGGAAAACAAAAACGTAGCTAACAGCGAAAATAGCGAACAGCGAATAGCAAAAATGTAGGAAAAAATAGAAATCTTAGAAATCAGCCGTTGCGCATGGTCGAAAAAT
The DNA here is from genome assembly GCA_023053575.1 of Branchinecta lynchi. Lineage (NCBI taxonomy): Eukaryota > Metazoa > Arthropoda > Branchiopoda > Anostraca > Branchinectidae > Branchinecta > Branchinecta lynchi. Next base: position 16,570,937 of record JAKZAP010000013.1, on the reverse strand, counting down.
CTGGCGTGTTGGTTGGCCTTTGTTCTGATTTATTTTGCTAAAGCACGGTATAGCGGAATAACATCTAATTGTTTACATGTGCTTGAAAAAAAGTGAAAAATCCAGTCACTTCACTAATTGCCAAACTTCGTTCCCACCAATTTGAAAAATTAATAGGTTCTATTGTTGGTGATGGTGAAAGTGAGCTGACTTTTTCAGATACCATGATCAGTAACCACGATTGGACCGTCGTATCTGAAAATCAGATACCACGATGACTGGCCAGATACCACGATAACTTCAAAAACGCATTTTGACCGTGTTATCAGATACCACGGTAACTGCGAAAACGACTTTAGACCGTGGTATCAGATACGATGGTATCTGCAAAAACGTAACTATTGAGAACGGACGAGGTGACAAAACAAATTGAAGCACTATGTCTTCCGCAATATGAACGGGCAATCTCAAAAGATGTAAGAGGTATAAAAAAAAACATGGTAGCGTCCAAATTTGACCGCCTAAACAAAACAATCTGAGCGAGCGTTTTATATTACAGAATGTCAGGATGTATTAAATGTATTGTTTTATTTAGCAATCAACTGCAAATTAAGTTACTGTCCGTAGAAAATCTCCTGTATTATGTTGCCTGAAAGGTCTGCTCTCGACATAAGAAACCAAGAAAGAACTACCCGAAGTTGAAGATGAGTCGAAGAAAAACTTTAGTTGCATTTTTACAGGTGCCATGGTATCTGATACTACGATTACTTTGCAAAAACGACTGTTGCCAAAATTGTACTTTTAGTTGTCATCCCAAAAGAAATACCTACATTCCCTCACATCATATATCACCTGCAGTTATATATATATATAATTGCATCAAAAGGCGTTCCCCTCTATAAACTTCGTTTCGTTCACTTGGAAACTGAAAGAAGGCTCTTCTGGCCAAACTCTATTACCCCTCTCCCGAGTTTGGCGTTGGCCAATTATTCCTTGGAAAATCCCATCCGTGTAAGATAGAAAAAAGTAGCTACCGAAGGACTGTTGTGAAGGGAACTAGTTCGGCAACGGATGTGGATTCTGGCGAGCCTACATGGCACCTGATTTTGACTACACCGAAAGAAAAATTAACAAATGTTAGGGACTGTCGGCTAGACCTTTGCTCTCAGAGGGCTCATCCTTTCTTCACATTAGCGTTCACATTTTCTTCACACTAGGATTCTTGTCGCTCTTGCTAATGACCAGGGGAAGAGTGTAGCTAAAAAGGATATGGTGTTGTAGGTTTCCAAGTTTGAAGATACTGTGCTCCGCCACTGCTTTTTTGAGTTCACAATGGGGTTCTTGACAGTAAAATCATCTGCGAGGATTGACTGCTTATTCCTAAAGAGGCCGGAGGTAGATTAGGGTGTCTCAACAGGCCTGCCATGGAGTGACTAGTCTGGCTTATGACGTTCATTCGAGTGTGTTGGGTCGGGTCTTGTATTGTGTTTGTGTCCAATATCTTGTGTGGACGGGTGTTCGTTGTGACGGATGTTGCTAGTCTGCATGGTGCTGGAATTGGCGTGTCTGTCGTATGACGGATCTGGATTGCGCTGGTCCTTATAGTTTTCATACAGTGGCGGTCCTGTACATTTTTGGAACGGCAGGGGATGTCAAGAACACCCGAGCTCTCAAAAGCTCTCCCATTCGTCGAGATAGTTGGGTTTGTGAAGATGAGCTGATATGAATCTGATCGCTGTCGGTAATCGACAGAGCAGAGGAAAATAACACTAGGAAGTAGCGCCAAGATTTGACAGAACACTCGAATAGCAGCGATACCAGAACATCCCTACTAAAGCTCATTTAGTCGTTCACCAACGCTGGCTCCGATAATTTCATATTCTGAACTTTGCAAAAAACTGATACAGCCTCCATTGTTTCCTTGGTGTGTGCGAACCGCACCTTTGCTTGATTAGAAATGTCTAAACCCGCAAGTTTGTCTTGCTTTAAATGCCGCAAGCGTAGTTGGTAGCGCTACGGGTATGGCCCGTTTGCAAAGCATGGAGAGTGAAGAGCATAGGTCTTGGGCCACTCCCTAGTGTTATTTTGCTCTGGGACAGAGGTACGGGACAGCCAAGGGTATGAGAACATCGTATATAGGTTTTGAACTTGCAAGGCGTCTGCTCCCCTGAGTACCAAGATAAGTTCTTGACACTAATGGGTGTCAGCGCCAGACTGACTCGACTGTTAATGCTTCAAAAGAGCTGTGACAGATAAGGGAGCCAGAAGTTGCACAGGACTGCCACTGAGTTCCCTATACTTGTGACGGGACTGGTCCGTGATGGTCTGTGTACTCTTTATGAAGAAGTCCATTTTTTTTTTTTCAATCAATCAATCAAGTTTAATCCAAATAGCTAAAAGCTAGAAGAGGAATTCCGCCAGTGGACCTCGGGCAGGATGAGAAACGTCGCCCTAACGAGGACTCTAATCCTTTGTCAACCAATCAACGGGGTTTGTTGGGGACCGCTGTGGTGACGTGTCCGGCTCTTCGCTAGAGCACACGGCGATTCTTCATCGGCACGAAGAGTTAGTCATCAAGAGTATTGTGATGGATTTCGCCTGCCTAGTCGCGGGTCGGGGCTGTCAGAGAAGGTCTACCTTGTGTGGGAAAAAGCCATGTCTAACCCTTAAAGGACCTGTCTTACCTATAATACTAACGCAACCTACTTAAATCCGGAGACACAAATTTCCTACGGTACATTATAACCCTTCAAACAAAACCACGCTGATTTCCTGACTTGCCGTGTCTTGCTACCTTCGATGTGTATCACGCTCTCAAGGGTTGTCTGCGACAAGTTTTTCCATCAGAAAAACGGTTATTTAAATTGCTTCCCTGTTGTCGCTGTAAGTCAGCGGGTCTCGGGAAAGGCTTAAAACGGCCAAAACCGTGCGTTATTTGTTCAAGGCACAACCTAGTTTTAAAGTATTCAAATATTTTGAAAGACTGTAAGTTGAACAGTAAGTAGTGCGCGGGTTCCTTTAACGATCAAAACACCCAAAGGAGGAAACACATTTTAACATCTCTGTGAGCAACAGGTGCTCCGGAAAGTGTTTCTGTGGTGGGAAAAGTCTGGTGGAAACTTTCTTAATTGGGGAATCGTGTTTCTAACGTCGATACTGAACCAGAAAGTTTCCAAGATAATACGAGACAGAGGAAAATTTTGCAGCTTTAGGGTTCTGTTATGGTGATTAAGGATCTTAAGGACAATAATCCCGAAGTTAGTGGAAGCTAGGGAGGGTGGCTGGTTGGTTTCTTGTTTTGTTTTATTGAAGTTATACTTTAAGCAAGTTGGGGTGGATTCACCCATCCAAGTAAATTGATGAAGAAAGAGAAAAATTACACCGAGACAGGGGTCCTGTCTTCACGAAGAATAGAGAAGATTAGAGATTAGAACATGGGTCCTGCCTGTCCTCCTTAGTTTTCCTAGTGGTTTTTGTTTAACTAAACAATGGTCTGGTGTTTGGGGTATTAGGCGTTGCTTATTCCGCGGTGCAGAGTTAAAGTTTTTTAAATGTTAATAGGTTTTGGATATCATTTGGTACCATGGAGTCCAGTAACTGGTTTTGGGCCCATGTTGTGAGTAGTCAGTTCTGCCATGGGATTTGCACTCTAGATTGAGCAAAATAAGTCGAAAGAGCCATCCCTTCGAGGATCCATTGCCCCTGTTTTAATTCTCTTCTTCTTCTTCCTTAAGCGTTGCGAGACAGAAGCCCCATTCTGGTTTAATTCATTCGCGATTCGCCAATGATACGCTAACCCAAGAAAAAAATAAAAAAAATAAACAAAAAAAAAAATCACCTCCGGGCATTGAACAACTACCAGCAGAAGACTAGAATCTGGAATATATGCAGAAGCCCTATTCTGGTGTAATTCAGTCGCGATCCGCAAACAATACGCTAACCCAAGAAAAACCCGAAAATTGAAAAAAAAAAAAAAATCACCTTCGGGCGTCGAGCAACTACCAGCAGAAGACCAGAACTTGGAATATATGACAGTACAGAGAATGACCCTTACCAAGAAGAGCCGAAATAAATCACAGCCGAAGCATCCGTTTATAGCTTCAGCTTTTTACTTTGGCATCATGTAGGGTAGAGCAATTAAAATGTAACATATGTGAGATTGAAAAATTATACGCACTTCTAGATAATGCATGTCGACGATTCGTTTCATTCCATAGTTGATGCCTTGATGATTTTGTTAGATTTTCTCTGTCTCTTCTCTACTTGGATCGATTATCATCAAGTCCTGTTGCTTCTAAAGAGGAACTTGCATTCTAAGACACGTTTCGTTCTCACTTCATCCCTAGTCATGACCCTAAGGTCCTACGGAATGGTTCCCTTAATTTCCTTAGGGCCCTGCAAGCCGGGAGATTGACTCCGTAGCTTGCCAATTTGGTATGCGAGAATCGTCGGTTCTTTAAAGCTCTTCGGATATTAGGATAGGTTTTAGTATTGGATATATTGTATCTTTTCTTCTGTAAACATAATGGAACGAAGAACTTCTCGCTATAACTGATTGAATTATCATTGAAAATCGAACTGAAAAAATTACCCTTTTTCCATGTCAAACCATTGTTATTTGTCTTAAGGACGTCACAGTGTCTCAGACGGCGTTCACAAGTTGCGTAAAGCTTTCGCAAATTATGTCTCGTAGGATAAAGCTTGTCGCCGCTCAGACGAGGATTTGAACTTGTTAACTTTACTTTATGTAGTAGATACTTCGCAGTAACCACGCAGTTTGTGGCTGGGAACTGGATAAGGTTGGTTCAGCTATTATAACGTGAAAGTTAAAAATTCAGATTATAATAGTAATAACTCATTTATTTCCTTAATAGCATTTACAAATGCTAGCTGCGGATCGTCGACATAAGAAATTACGAAACACGGCTGATTGATATTCTGATAGTTCGGCGAGGATCGGCGAGGGTGATTTAAAAGTCATGATTTCTCTTTGTTAACATCAGCAAAGTCAAGCAGGTAGTTGAATGACCCTTCATCGAAGAGTGTCGCTACTTTTAATGAAATTTCGAACAATGATCCTTTTATTTCTCTTGTTACGCATTTCCCGCTCAGACTTCCGAAGCTACCAACTCAGTTCAATTCAGTTCAGTATACATTGTAAAAAAAATTTCCGTATAAAGATTAAAGTTAACTGTAGTGTTTGCTACTCGGATTGTCCTTTTCTCTACGCAGATAAGATCAATACCAAATAGAGATAAGATGAATCCGAGTAGCAAATACTGCAGTTAACTTTAATTTTTATACGGAGAAATTTTGTGCAGTGTAATCTAAGAAACAGATAACGCACAAGCCGATGGGTTGATTTGCGTTAAAACATAACGTCATAACATAACAATCTACAAGTACGTACAATTTTGCGACATGAAAGCATGAAGTCCACTTCCAATACTCTTGATGACCAACTGTTGATGTTGATGAAGAATCGCCTTGTGCCTAGCGAAGAGGTACCCGGCGATTTTGCATCGGCAAGGAGAGTTAGTCATCAAGAGTATACCTACAGCCGTCCTTATAGCGCAAATTCTACTATGACGTGGGAAATTTGAATCTCAAGACAAAAGCGGCTTCTCAGTGGCCAGGGATCAGCTTCTGGAAGGTAGCTTACTGCGTGAACATTCATTTTTCGTAAATCGTTTTCGTCAAGCATACAAAACAGGTTCAAGCGCACAGAAGTGCTTAAATCCGACAGGGAAATTCCACTATATGAAATTGATTATTCGTGAATAGCGGAGCAACAAAGTAACGAATTTTCATCGGGTATTCAGGCCTCTTTAAGTGAATAAGTGATGGTTAAATAGATTGTCCTGTTTCAGCACTTTGTGGTTAAAACTTTAATGGTTTTAAAATGAGGTTGGAACCCACCCTATCATAGTGGTTCATCGTAGATACCGCTATGAGAAGTGATTTCTTGTCCAGTGACATTTCGATGCTTCTTGGCAAGCTCACCTCTAGAATAATCTCGGATGATTAGCCAGGCAGTTACCAAGTTGGTTGGAGGTGTGAACCAAAATTAATACTACTTGCATACAAACGTGTTCCATAAAGCACTGCCATATCCTCCCCTTACTGTGACATCGTTCCGATAGCTTGATTTTGTTCTTTGTTCTTACCTTTGATATGGTTTGTTTTTTTAGGATTTCACTAACTCTGTCCTGCCCGATGAATTTGAAACTTTACCCATTGGACCGACAGACATGCTCTCTCAGTATGATCAGCTGTAAGTATATTCTTTATAGCTAGCTTGTCTTAAAGAAGGCTCAGACGGAGTTCACAAGGTTTGAAAAGTTATTCGCAAAGTATTCATCGCCGCTAATAACTTGACGAATATCTTGTGGAACAAATTATTGGTAAAAATTATTTCGCATATTCAACTTTTGCTTAGATCTCTTATCCTATTGGTTAACCTTATGAAATTAAAGGAAAGAAGTTAGCTGAACTACTTGCGTTAAGTACTTTAAAGTTTCCGGAACAACATTCCGAACGACTTTACGCACATTACGAACGCAGTCTAAGCCGTCAGTTAACGGATCGACTAAAAAGAGGCACGACATGGCATAATAAAGGAGGCAGGAGTACTAAAAAGAGGCGCGAAATTAAGAGGACCCTTTCAGGCTTCAGAGTGATGGTCAGAAACAATGTTCTAACGTGCCTTCTTTGGGATCTGGAGTTACGAACTCTTACTTGCTTGTCTTAACTACTAGTAAGTAAGTAAATAAGTAAGTAACGAATTTATTTCAAAAAACACTATCATGGCAATGCCAAATCGGGTATTACGTCAAGTATAATTATTATTAACTTTTTAATTCAGCTTTCGCTATAAACTAACATACAAACAAAAAACAACAACACTATGTTACAACATCAATGTATCTCCAGCAGATGCCTCCAGACTGGTAGTTTGTAGAAAATAGGGTTTGCTACCAGGATGATCAGACAGTTCTCCGACCGCCATAACCTTACAACCAAAGATGACCGGGCTTTACGAGCAAGTCCAGCAAAACTGCAGCAATGGTTCTGGACAAATGCCTGACATTTTATAATGTATACATTAATCATCGATTCGTCAACACAGACCTATTATAGCATACAAATAAAAACCAAAAACAAAACACGGACGTTGGAATAATATCAAAGACATCATTATAAATTTTTGTGAAACTCGGAACGAAGGTTTTCTGGTACCGCGTATGTGTTGCAGGTACAGAGGACAACTTTGGAATCTTTGAACTTGCGACCCTCTCCTGTCGGTTTCTTGTGTTTTCATACGGAGGGGGAAGGATATCGGATAAAACAGATCATTATAAATTTTTGTGAAACTCGGAACGAAGGTTTTCTGGTACCGCGTATGTGTTGCAGGTACAGAGGACAACTTTGGAATCTTTGAACTTGCGACCCTCTCCTGTCGGTTTCTTGTGTTTTCATACGGAGGGGGAAGGATATCGGATAAAACAGGATGGTGGAGGAGCTTATGACCAACCGCTAAGCTCAGCCGCAGTCTCTGACTCTCAAGAGTATCCATATTAAACTTTTTTAGGAGAGCAGAAAAGGGAACTTTGGGCTCATGACTTATTATTAGGAGTGCACGTTTCTGTATTCTTTCTATTTGTTGTGTCTGTTCGGCAGTAAGGGCAACTACTTGCTACTTGATAATCTCTTTTTATTACTCGTGCCTCATGCGCCGTGCCGTGCCTCTCCCGCCGATCCCGTCTTTTAAAGTTAAGTAGCCTAATTGGTACTGAAAGTTAAAGGATAAGTTGCAGTAGAAATTTTTCTGGTCAAGTATTTTGTATGATAGTACGCTGGTATTTTTTATTTAATAATAATAGATTTATTGCCCATCATAATGCACAAACGTATAAAAAGACGGAGTAATTAAATGAGGAAGAAGAAAAACGAAGAAAGAAAGAAATGAAAGAAAAGAACATGACTGTCAAGAGAAATTATACAAAGAAAAACGAGACTTAAAAAGAAAAGAAAACCACACGCACTGACATAATTTAGACCGAGTAAAGCGTCGATTGAGCTTGGTGATTTATTTATCACCCGTCATTTCACAAAAGAAAAAGGACGGAGTACAAGAAAAAAAAGAACAAGAGCTGTATGTTCATATGGTACTTGCATGGGTTAAGATGTTTTTATTGATCAAAACTAAGTTTCGACTTTGCCGTTGAGATGCGCACTCTAAAAGGAGCTAGAACTTCATTTGTAAGCAAAACCCTTAAGGCAAAAATTATAGTGGGCTGATGGGCATCATGAAAATGCATGTATTGCTTAAAAGTATTATTTTTACTTTGCGGTCAAGATTGGTACTTTAAGGAACAATCAGATTTGGGAAGTAGCAATTTCCAAGCAAATGTTGTTGAATCTCTAATATTCCAGCGAAGTTTCATCGTCCTTAGCAGATCTGGAAGTACCTTAACTCGCGATCGCCGGAATCCTAGACCCCCCCCCCCCGCCTACAACTCCAGCCACAATACCCGGAGCCAATCCGGTTCTGTAAATGATTAGTCCAGAGCATCTGTTTGCTATTCCCACGAAGTTCGATCCCGATCACACCAGTCTAAGCGGGTCAAGTATCCCCCCCCCCCAATAATTGTCGGATTCGGTCCGGAAATGAAAGAGATCACCAGAGAGAAATGTCCTCTGTTCAGTTATTAAATTTCACTCGAATCCGACCACCCGTTCCAAAGCTACGCATGACTCAATATTCTGGATTCCCCTCCCTCAACCCCCCCCCCCCCAAGATTATCATATCGAGGATTTTGTATGGCACTTGTCTTCCGGCCAAGTGCCATATACCGATCACTTTTCCGTCGGTCTGTCGGTCGGTCAGTCCGGTGTTTGCGAGTTAGGGTACTTCTAGATGTGCTAGAACGATGAAACTTGACAGGCATATTAGTGACCCGACCAAACTAACTTGGAAATAGTCACTTGCCCGATCCGACCATCGTGGGGGGAGGGGGAGTCGGCGGAATCCAGAAAACAGGGGCATGCATAACTTACAAATGGGTGATCGGATCTTCATCAAACTTGATATCTGGAAAGACCTCGTGTCTCAGATGTCTTACTTCAAGTCCGGACAGGATCCGATGAATCTGGCGGATGAGTCGGAGGGGGGAACCGGAAATCGTGTGAAACTCTCAGAGTGGAGCGATCGGGATGAAACTTGGTAGGAAGAACAAGCACAAGCTCTAGATACATAATTGACAGAAATGGGTCGGATTCGGACACTGTGGGGGAGTTGGAGGGGGGTTCCGGAATTCCGGCGATTGACAAAAACCGGGGTTTTTGTCAATCGACCTTGTGTCCCCGGCTTGACCCTATTTATTTTGATTTTATACAGAAGTGTAAATTAAACCTTGAACCTTGAACCTTGATCCGTAGTTACTGTACTTCCAGGTGGGCTGGGACGATAAAACTTGGCAGGCGTATCAGGGACCCGACAAGATTAACTTGGAAAGAATCACTCGCCTGATCCGACCATCGCGGGGGGAGGGGGAGACGGCGGAATCCGGAAATTCTTGGGATGCATAACTTTCGAACGGGTCATCGGATCTTAATGAAACTTGATATCTTAAAAGACCTCATGTCTCAGATGTCCCGTTTCAAGTCCGGGCCGGACCCGGTGAACAACCGGAAATCTTGTGACACGCAGAGAGAGTGGAGCGATCAGGATGAAACTTGGTGGGAAGTACAGGCACAAGTCCTAGGTGCATCAGTGACAGAATAGGACCGGATTAGAGTACCGATGGGGGGGGGTGTCCGGAATTCCGGTTATCGTGAGTGAAGGTACTTCCAGATGTGCTAGGGCGATCAAACCTTTGCTGGAGCATTAGCCTAGAAACTTGACATCATTGGGTTAGACATCGTCACTTCTCCGATTCAGCCACCCCTAAAGAACTCATCTTAACCGCAAAATACAAAAAAAAACTTGTAAGTAAAATTTACTTACACGATCGCCATGAGCACATGATCCTTTTTGCCTCAAGGGTTTTGCTTAGCCCCCCCCCCAACTCCCCCACGGTGCCCGTAGCCAATCCGATTCAGTTAATCATCTACCTGGAGCATCTGTTTGTTCTTCCCACAAAGTTGCATCCCGATCTCTCTATTATAAGTGCGTCACGTATTCCCCCTCCCTCTAGTTGCCAGATCCGGTCCGGATATGAAAAAGATCACCAGAGAAATGTCCTCTGTTCAATTCTTAAATTTCACTCGAATCCGATAACCTGTTCCAAACTTACGCATGACTGAATATGCCGGATTCCCCTCCCTCCACTGCCCCCACCATCATCAGATCGACAAAATTTTTATTTTGAAGTCAGTTTGATCGGGTCGCTGATATGCCTGCCAAGTTTCATCGTGAAAATCCCCAAAACCGCCATCACTGGAATTCCGGGACCCCTCCCCCCCCCCGTAGGTGTCCGAGTCCAATACAATTGTCTAAACGTTTATCTAGAGCGAGTTTCACTCCGATCCCTCCATTCTAGCCTTTTCTTCAAATTTCTGGTCTCCCCCCCTCAACTGCCCCCTGGCTACCGAATCCAGTCAAGACTTTAAACGGGACATCACAGATATATAATCTAGAATCCGTTTCATTAGAATCCGACCTCCCGTTCGAAAGTTACGCACTACTCAATTTCCCGGATTCCCCTGCCCTCCACTCCCCCCCCCCCAAAAAAAAATGGTCGGATCTGAAAACTTATTCTTTCTAAGATTGTTTGGTCGGGTCTCTGATATGCCTGCCAAGTTCTATGGTCCTAGCACATCTGGAAGTACCCTAACTCGAAAAAGTGTAACAAAATGCCCTCAGTTTGAAGTTTCCATCGCCCTCCACTCCCCCGCATATGGTCGGATCGGGAAACTGATTATTTCCAGGTTAGTTTGGTTGGGTCCCTGATATGCCTGCCAAGTTTCATTGTCCTAGCACATCTGGAAGTACCCTAACTCGAAAAAGTGTGACAAAAAACTCGGACCGATCGACAGACCGACAGACGGAACTGTGATGGGTATATTGCACTTGAGCCAGAGGCTGCAAGTCCCATAAAAATAAAACAAAGGAAAACATAACACTTTCATAAGATGAAAATCGACAAATACAAACTGAAACTGTGTGACTAAAATCTGAACACGATTATTGAGAATTTTGCTTCAGGGGTGGGAACCTTGCTAATCAGGTTAGAAACAGCAAGCTCAAGGTCTCTTATGTTATATATTTCCAAAGGCTGAGTCGAAGTAAGAATTTAGAGAATCTGGAGAAAGTGGAACGGAGTTTATTTTTTTCGCTAGCTCAGAATATTTGCCAGAAGGGAGCTAAGTAAAGAAATTGGGGTATTGCAACGGAGTTATAAAGGGACGCTAGGGTGTTTCGGTTGAAACGGGTTACAATCTTTACAAGTAGAGCATTTGTTTACAAGTTACAAGTTAAACTAACACTAGAAGAAGATAATTTCAGTCAAACTCCATATCAAAACCTGATCATTTGAGTCCTAATCTAATCTTCATCTTTTGCTGGACACAAACTTATCCTCTCTCATCGGTCAATACCAGCCAAGAAAATAAAAATAAAGGATGCATTGACAATATTCATGAGGATTAACTGCATGCGAGTATGTAATGTTTGCTTCTGTTGCTATTTATTCAGTGATGACTAATTTTGCTCATGGATGGGAAGTGAGGAGAAAAATTTAAGAAAAAAGTTGAATTAAAATAGTAGTAGTAAATCTTGAAAGAGTAGATGTCAAGCATGTGTCGCTGAGAAGAGGAGGAAAGATAAACGTAGGAAAAAAGCAAACAAGTAAAAGAACAAATAGTTTTTCAGAAAAAGACCTATCGTTAGGGAAGAAGAAGAGTGGAAGAAAAAGCAGTAGTTGAGAGTTAATTTAACTTAGCGTGTCCGAAAGCTCAGGTTTACGAGGGACAGTTCTTTTAAAAGTTCTTCTTCTTCTTCCTTCGTCTTTTATGAATTCGTTCCTGAATTCGTATTTTTTCACTCTTTTCCCCGTAAATTAATTTTTAATATGAATGCCAACCACATGTCCCTCAGGAATTTCTTTCGGGAGGATTTGAATATTCTACTAGACTTCTAGCTAGGAATTACGAAAACCTTCCGGATCCTGTTCCCTTATTCAGTAGTCTTAGAATAGGCTACACTAATCGCGTTAGAAAACCTCTTTGTAGCTTCAAGCTGAGACTTGGGGGGGGGGGGGATCAGTTAACAGAAAGAGGTGGAAATAAACTAAGTGCTCAAAGAAGGTACAAGACGTGGAAGAAGTCTACAGTTACTAGGAATGGCTTGAAGTCGCAGTTTCTTTTGCAGGGCGTATTTAGGCTAAGCCAGATTCTTTGGCCTAGCGTGAATCTGCGATTTGGCGCGTTAAGTCGGGTGGGTCCCTCGCACTATTTATTGTTAAAGCCCAACTCTTACTAGAAATGATGTTTTCACAATCAAATAGCTCAGAAAAATCGTATCTTGAATACCATTACTTTCCACGTGAGATGGACGATTTTCATATTAGCACTTGTCAACTCTGCCTTCCAGCTCTTTAACGCGGCAGCTGGAGGCAAAACATTTGAAAACTGAACGCTCCGTGGTTAAAAAGAGGGAAGAACAAGTAAAACAAAATAAGTTCAAAACAGAATAGAATATAATTTCATTCTTCAAAAGCAGCTGTCACAGCGTTACCGCCGAATTTGACCTTTTCGGCATTAGAAAATGATGGCTAACATAACACTCCATCACTGTATAGTATGAAACACTGTATAAAAAAACACTAAAAAGGACTGACTTGTCGGTTATTGTACAACTCAACAAATGCTGGAACAAAACTCCTTCTATATCTTTCATGAAGAGGGGCTACTTAGGGGATTTCCTGGGTTTCTCTCGCTGGGGTCTAATACGTATAGGAGAATGGGGGGGGGGGGGGGCCTACCACGCCTCTGGGCCTACCATGTCTTCCAAAATGATAAACAACACTTTGAGGCTTCTCGGATCATGTCCTGTGTGAAAGAGTTGTCGGCGGATCTTCATGCTTTCGGCGACGATTATCATGCGTGATTGACAAAACCAGGCTAAGCCCAAGAAGTGCGTAAAGCCCTAGCTACAGAATGAAACAATGGCGAAAGGCCGGGATTTCAGAAGCTTATGATTCCATAAAGGATCTAAGAGTCATGTAAAAGGCAGAATAAGCAAGAGGGGTCCTTTAATGTTAAATTTTGTGTTTTTAAATAGTTGAATAGCCTCCTTTAAAACTAGGCTGTGATGTTAACAATTACCCAACTTCTTTGGCTGTTTTAAGCCTTTCTCCTGGCCCTGTTGACTAAAACACTAAAAAATGTACATACCGAATGCGAAATTCAGGAAAAGGTACTTTCACATCAACATGGGAAGAAGGTGAAACAGAAAAAGATGAAAGAAGATGGACGCTTGTGTGCTGGCAACGTGAAGTTTCGTTGGAAGTAATCATATCCCTGATGCACTGTTTGCTGGGGGTGGAAGTACGTAACTTTGTGGCATATTTGATGGTGCAAAACGGATAAGTCAGCTACATTTTATTAGAGCTATACCTACCCGTAGGAAAAAAAGGCCTGGAGATCCAGACATTTTGCCCGGGTTTCCGGGTTTCCAGGGTCGTATTCAGGAATTCTAAACACTTTGTTGAAATTCCAGACAGGCCCGATTTACATTTAGTAAGAGCCTGGAATTCCGGGCAGTTGTCTGAAATTCCAGACAAACCTCGATTTCTTCGCCAACTCGTCTGGAATTCCAGGGTAACAGTCATCTGTTCCAGGAACTTGACATCCTTGAAATTCCAGACAGTCCTGGATTTTTGCGCTTCCTCGTCTGTAAATCTAGGGTATACATGCAGAAAGTCTGGTTTGACCACAAGAAAGCCTGGATTTCAGCATTAGCTGGTAGACGTTCCTTCAGCCCAAGCTGACAGTGAACAATATATAACCTTGTGACATGTCGTACAGCCAATCTGATTCGAATTAAACCTGGAAGATGTCAGAAAATATTTTCAGATAAGCGAAGTGTAGCCCCGTCAAAGAAAAATGCGATATTATCACGTGACTGTTTTTTTTTTTTCAATAATAATTCTTAACTTTCTACATTTTCCCAACTTTCCCGAAACGGTTTTACGAATGCATTCACGGTTATTGCAATTCAGTCTGCGACATATAGTTACTGTTGTAAGAAGGGTGGAATACGCTCTAAATACTGCGTATTTATCTGTGATCTTGATAACAATTTAATTCGCCAATTCCGCGCTTAATAATATTAATTTGGTTGTTTTCAATGAAAATTCGAAACTAGACTGTCAGAAGTTGCATGATAGATAACACAAAGTTTTGCGGTTTCAACAGATAATACGTAACAGAGAACACTTTGGATGTTGTCTGTTGTGTTTCAAAATGTTATGCATAAAAAGTGTTACCATCAGGAAGAGCCGAAAAACTGCCAAAAAGCATCTGCTGAGTTTTCCGACATCATCACGATAAAGAATAAAGTCATTGTGCGCTTTTTGGCTGTTTTTTTTTGCTCTTCCTAGCAAAGCTTGTTGTGCATAACACTTCATGCATAACATTTTCAAACACAACAGATAACATCCCAAGTGTTATCTGCTACATATTGTCTGTTGGAAACGCGCATCTTGTGTTATCTGTTATGAAACTTCTGACAGTGCAAGGGGCTATTGTTTCAATGCTGTCGAAGTTGTCAGCAATTGGGCATCTGTGAGCGTGTTCCTTCCTACTTATCGTAGTTACTACGCATGACGTCACGAATTCTGGCTTTTTGCCGTCAAGGATGGAACGATCTTTCTATTTTCCAGCAGAATATCATGCCACGGGCGAATCCGGCACTTACTACGCTCCCGAGTGTGGTAAGCAAATAGTTACAAGTAGTTATTATTTCGAGAAAGTTGGAACGATCAGCCTAGTAATTTTTGGCGAGGTTGGAACGAAAAATAGTCACTATTAGTTACGATTGTTAGAAGGATGGGACACGCTCTGTGACTCGTTTCCTCAGAAGATTAGAAAAGTAAAATTCGATCTAATAGCGATGCATATAGCAAACGTTGCTCGTCTTTTCCGGCCTTCCCGATGAAAAATTTGTAGCCTGCGTAGTAGTATGGTAGTAGTAGGAAAACGTTGCATGTAACACTATGTAATTGCAAAGAATACTGTCATTTAATGTGGCTCAGACTGTTCCAATCTTATGTAGTAGTATTCAGTAACATCCTGAGCGTGTTCCATCCTACTTACCGTAGTTACTACGCATGACGTTACGAATTTTGCCTTTTTGCCATCAAGGCTGGAACGATTTTTTATTTTCCAGCAGGATCTCACGCCAGGAGTGAATCCGAACAATCACGTTGCAGAGATGCGTAGTTACTACGCTCCCGTGCATGGTAAGCAAATAGTAACTATTAGTTACTATTCCGACAAGGTTGGAACGGTCAGCGTAGTAACCTTTCGTGAGGATGGAAAACGGAAATAGTAACTAATAGTAACTATTGTTTGAAGGGTGGAACACGCTCTCCTATTTTGAGATAAATTTTTCATTGGGTTAATAAAAATGATTTCCCCATTTTCTAATTAGATGGTTGGACAACAGACGATCTCGTCTTTCTGTGGCGGGATGGAGACCCTGTTCAAGTGACAAAAAACATGCACTTACCACGTTTTACTCTCGAGAAATTCAACACTGACTACTGCAATAGCAAAACCAATACAGGTAAGGCATAGGTTATTTGTATGTCTTATTTTACCACAAAAACTGCAATAGAAAGTTAAAAGGAGCCCTAAGGCATTTTTAGGTCATCCTTGTATAGCTCACAGATGGCACTACAAGCGTCTGAAATCACCACCCTTTGACATTGCTACGTTTTGCAACTAATAAAACTGCATTTTCGTGGGCTGCTTTTTCACTGGCACCAGGTTAAAAAAAATGAAACATACCCGAAAGCTTCAAAAGTTATTATCTTTTTCTAACTGTCTCTAACGAAAAAAAGGGGGTAGCAGCCGACAGTCTCATTGGCAGCGAGTGACTTACACTGTAGAAAGTTTCTCCGAGTAAGGATTAAAGTTAACTGCAGTATTTGCTACTGGGATTAATCTTGTCTCTACTGGGATAAGATTAATCGGATTAGAGATAATCTTATCTCATTAGAGACAAGATTAGTCCTTGAAGCAAATGCTGCGATATTTTTTACAGTGTAGATTGCTTCCTTCCATTCTAGATTATGCATCATACGTCCATTTGAATGATGTCTGTTGTACTTGAAAATCGATTTAGCCAATTTGAGAAAAGAAGTTTTTGTCCCGGATTAAGTCCAGTCAGTTCTTTGGATGGTTTAATGCACTCAATCCTTCTCCAATTTCTCGTGTTTATCCTTCTACTCCTTGCGTCCCATCGAGGCACAAACATCAGGTCTTCTTTTGCTTTGTTTGTTCACCACTCGGCCAAATATTTGCTTAGCGAAGAAGCAGCTTTCACAAGAAGATGAATGGGAATCCGGAATCGGCTGGTTTGTTGATTCAAATCACGTTTTACTTGTATTTTCTTATTCCCTGTAATCAATAAAAAAAATATAGAACCTCCGTATTTGGTCCCATGCAGCGACTATGGATACCCCGACGAAACTGAGCTGAGATAGAGGTACTTGTTGAGCTTTGGGTTGATGCCGACCCGGTCTGCAGCGCGTCACGTGTGACGTCACACTGATAGACAACCAATCGTCTTTTACCTTGGAAATTTCTTCTCCGAGGCTTTACTGCGATATAGCAGTTTGTAGAGGTAACGCGTCGTTATGTTCCGCGTATCTCCTACCCTCCGGTCGTTTGCACCGGGCTGAATATAGGGATCTATTTGACTCCGCATGGTCGTATTACAGGAATTGGGAGACGGAGGTTCTGGTGCTTATTCGTTCTTGGTGTAAATGAAGTGTTCTTTGGGGGGCGGAAATTTTTTCGTTTACATATTCGACATTCCGACAGGTGGAAGAACGAAGCATTGATGATGTGGAAAATACATTCTGCCTTAATCGACGCTCCACGCAATCCGATCACAGCATTTTGTATAGTTGACTGTGCAATACGGATACGTCATCTGAATTTTATTGGAGCTATTGTTTTTCGGAGCGATCGTTTTTCCAACTTGAGCGGTTTTGAGCCTGAAAAGGACCCTTGCCAAGAAGGGCCGAAACATAGCTCCAATTCAGCTGACGTATCCGTTTTGCACCATCAACTATGACTCGCAGCCAGCTTAGTCTGAAGGAATATTTATTTTGTATAGTATTTTTCACATATGTCGTAACGGTATTTATCCATTTTCGGTTCGAAATTTCCGGTATAGCCTGAATAACCTCTGGATTGTGAGTTAGGATAAACTAAGAAAAAATCGTGACTTAACATGTTCCTCTTGACTCTCCTGTGGATATCAATTCCCTCGTCTTTTTCGTCGGTCAGATAGAAAACGTGTAGGAAACCCAGTAGAAAACGTGGTGGAAAAATCAATCCAGTCAAATCGTAAGAGAATAAGCGGATAGCTCGACTCCGATCGACTCTCAAAATAACAAAACGCCATTGCCAACTTTGCAGTTTTTGCCACATTATGGTTAACTTTTCGATCCTGTAGAAAAATAATGGGATAAAAGAATGCGGCATGTCGTGATTGTTACCTCCATATTGGCGCATTTGTTAGCTGAACGAAAATATGCTTTGCTTACCTTAAGGGATACCTCGTACTACGAAGTGTTTCTGCTAAGATGTTCCGAGATAGTTGACCACTTTAAAACTGTGCTATGTTTACAGAACTTACACACGGCTTCGGCTGTTGTTGTGCTCTTTCCATGTCCCTTGCCTTAGACAATAATCTTGGAAAATTTGAATAACCGGGCTTCGGACGAATAAGCTCCTCGGAAACAATGAACTGGCATGATACGTCACGTAAAGAGAAACAACATGGCAAGCGTGATAATGGGTGTATTGATAATATAGGAGATACGAGACAGTTATGAAAATGGAATAGAATAGTGTTTATTTAGCATCGAATAGATTTTTATACACACGACATACAAATATGTTAATGCATTCAAAACAAAATGATCCTACTACACATAAATAATCTCCTATTTAAATTCCCCCCTCACATATTCTACCACCATTTTAATAACGTTATCTTTGGTCGATGTCAATAGCAATAGACCGGGTAAGAGCAACCCTCACCCAAACTGATCCGGTAGAGGAAACTCCTGGCACTGCCCTAGGAGTTGGCCAACAGTGTCCTCACCAATAAGACAAATCGGACATGAAGAATCTCGGGAACGAGAACGGATGGAAGTACTACTGAAGCAGAATGAATTAATATTGTAAGTGCACTGTCTGAAGTTTCATTTACAGATAACACAAGGATGCGCACAACAGACAACACTTGAGGTGGTAGTCTGTTGGGATTTTGAAAACGTTATGCATTAATGTTACGCATAGCAAGCATTGCCACGAAGAGCCGAAAAACCGCCATAACAGTATCTGCTGAATTTTCCGACGTCATGACGACAAACTAAAAGATTACATCCCAAGTGTTGTCTGTTGAAACTGCGCATCCTTGCGTTATCTGTTATGAAACTTCTGACAGTGTAGCCTACGACTTGTCTTGAACTTGCATCCCCCTTCTCCACCCTAAATATAAGGCAACAGAGCCCATCGACGAACTTAGTGAAACGCATCTCCACAACAACTTTCATGAATCAGAGATGGACGGACTGACGGACGGATAGACAAATTTCAGATGTCCTAGATTATTAAAGGTATTCCCGGCACGTCGTTTGCGATCCCTAAACTCTAAACAGGGCAAGAATATAGAAAGTTAAAGATATTTCGACCCTAATCGTTCCATTCTGATTTCCGATATTACCGACGGATATTTATATTCATCCTAACGACACTACGCTGACCTTTGAGTGAATTTTTTTTATCTACCACTTCTTTAAAATAGAAATAGTGAAATACATATGAAGAAAAGAAAGGACACAACTTAAACTGGAAATTTGAACTTCAAACAACACTTCAAACAAACGGACAAGACTGTGATGAGGAGAAAACGCCGCAACGAGCTTCTGTGCAGCTCGTCAATGTCAACGCTTATATTTCGGACTAAAAACTGTATTTATTGGGATCCCAAAACGTAAGTGGAGGGATACCTATGACATCGCAAAAGTTGTCCGTCCGTCCGTCTGTCCGTCTGTAAGCACAGTAACTCTCGAAGGGAATGAGATATTTTGATGAAACTTGGTGTGAAGATTCGTTCGGTCGTCGGACCAGTCAAGTTCGTAGATGGTAGCCCTACATTTAGGGGTGGGTGAGGGGGTTCAAATTAAGGGGCAAACAAAATGTTTTGAAACAGCTAATTTGATATTCGATTATGGGGTAAGAAGACATGCTGAACACGGTTTTGTCATCGGACAAGTAGTTCGCCCGGAATCCGGCCAAAACCGGAAAGTTTGTTAAAGGTAAAAGTTTTATTTGAAGTTGATTAAATATTCGATTTAAGGGTAGAAAGACATGCTGAGGACGATGGTGAAAACCATTTTCTCGACGGACAAGTAGTTCGCCCGGAATCCGGCCCAAACCGGAAAGTTTGTTAAAATTTAAAGTTTTATTTGGAGTTTATTAGATGTCGATTTAGGGCAAGAAGACATGCTGAACACTTATGTGAAAAACATTTCTACCTGGACATGTAGTTCCCCCCGAATCCGGCCAAAAAAGTAAGAAGAGATGCTGAATCCGTGTTTGACAATCAAATGTTCGATTTAAGGGTAGGAAGACATGCTGAGGACGATGGTGAAAACCATTTTCTCGACGGACAAGTAGTTCGCCCGGAATCCGGCCCAAACCGGAAAGTTTGTTAAAATTAAAAGTTTTATTTGGAGTTGATTAGATGTTCGATTTAGGGCAAGAAGACATGCTGAACACTTATGTGAAAAACATTTCTACCTGGACATGTGGTTCCCCCCGAATCCAGCCAAAAAAGTAAGAAGAGATGCTGAATCCGTGTTTGACAATCATATTTTACCCGGAAATTTAGTTCGACCGGAATCCGGCTGGAGTCGGAAAATCTGTTATAAGTTAAGTTTTTATTTGAAGTTGATTAGATGTTCATTACTGGGGAAAGAAGATACCCTGAGTTCGTTTTTTGAGCTTTCTTTTTTCGCCGGACAAGTAGTTCTGGAATTCGGCCGAAACCAGGAAATTGGCAGAAGTGGCAGGAAGTTATGACTTTATAGGGGTAAACAGACATGCTGAATCCATATCTGAACTTGGTTTTCTCAGATGACTAGCTATTTGGCCTTAATCTGTTTCTGAATTTTAATTGTAAAAATGTTCAAGGAGTCTGGCGGTGACTGGATCTGGCTAAGACAAGACCCAGTTGTCTGGATCAGATACTGAATTTTTGGGATCCCATCGAAACCTTTGGTCTTGTTATTTTTCGGTTTTTGTTCCAAATTGGCAACTAAAGTAGGAATTTACAGATGCAGTTTGAACGGCAGCGACATCCTTTTTCTTAAGCAGGGAGTCCAGAAAGTTAAAGGACAGAGTGGTCGCAGTAGGTGGCGTTCAGCTTGGCAAGCACCTCTGCCCTATTGGTCTCTTTTTTAGGCAGATCGGGCTCCTGCTTATTGTAGTTGTGAACTGAAAACACACGGTTTGCTTCTATCCCGAGAAAACAATATATAATCATGATCAACAAGTGCCGCTGATAAATCTTGCCTCAAGAGTTTGCTTACAAGTGAATTTCTTAAAGTACAAAGAGTAATTTTGAGCAAAATATACATTTTCATGATCCCAGTAAGCTTATCATTATTGGGGGCTTAGAGTGTTCATTACAGATGAATCTCTAGCACCCTGAAAGTGCGCATCGTCACAGCCAAATGCAAAAATAAAACAGGTTTTACGAAAGATTATTTTCATTATTTCCAAGGACCCGTGGTCATTTTTGTCTCAAGGGTTTTGCTTACAGATTATCACAGCAAACCCACGTATTGACGAATTCCTACTTTTATCATCTGACACAGCCTTGCAAGTGCCAAACGAGCTTCCAGCTCTTGTTCTATGAGACCCCGCCGTGTGGGCCTTCGACAGTCTATGTGACTCTGACATTGGAGTCCTAGACTTCTAAATGCGAAATGAAGCTTTCTGGTTTAATTGTCTTGTCAAGGCTTATGTCAATCATTGCATAAATATCTCCTGCAAATTGCTTCCAAGGAGCTCATTGGTCAGAAATTCTGGTTATTCAAGTTTATCAGTGTTTCTCCGACAACCACAGGGCCGCGCGAGGCTGAAGGCAGCGGGGTCCAAGGACCCCGGCCTCGCACTATTTACTCTTCAGCTTACAGTATTTTAAAATATTCGAATACTTTAAAACTAGGCTGTGCTTTCAACAAAAAGCCCACGGTTTTGGCTGTTTTAAGCCTTTTCTTAGACCCGCTGACTTACATCGGAAAAATTTACATAACCTGTGTTTCTGATGGAAAAACTTCTCGCAGACAACCGTCGACAGGGTGATACACATCGAAGGTAGCAAAACACGGCAAGTGAGAAAATCAGCGTGGTTTTGTTAGAAATTGGGGTCTCCGGGTTCAGAAATATATGGAGTGATTATGGAAGTAGGTTGCGTTAGTATTATACGTAAGACAGGTCCTTTAAGTTTCAAAGGAGTCACAACGTGAGTTAGAATTCTGGAATAGAAACTGCATCAACTTCGATTTGTGTTATAATAGGTCTTCCGGATCTTGACGAGAATTGAAGATTGACATTCGGTCCGCCTGGGTCACCCGAACAGAATAGGATTAACTTGACAGGTCATTTTATGGACAAGGGTCGGGCACCCTTCCTGAACTCTTGTCGACGAAGTGGCAATTTACTTAAAACTAGGAATGGAGCCTTTCCCGAGCCCCTGTCAATAAAGATAAATCCCGCTTAGGACTCTAGAATAAATTTGAAAGGAAAACTGTATTGCCGATCATGCACAAAAAGAAATTTCTTTCTGATTTATGATAATGCAATCCGTCGAACTGCCTGTGGAACTGATGATGATACTGATGAATCATCGCGCAGAGTGCTTAGGGATAGAGAGAGGGAAATATTAATTAATGGGAAAGGAACAAGAACTAATGTGAACCGGAGACGTCCCGTCAAGCTTTCGCCAGTCCTAAGGAGATGAAACTATAAAAAAGGGTTGTCTGCAACGTTCCCTCCCAAAACGCCTACAGGCTAAACGCCATAGCAGAACGTCACCGGAAAAGTGTCCGTGACAGACTATCCCCAGCCAAAACGTTCTCTTGTAAAAAAATGTCACCGGCTGAATCAGAATTCAGCCAAAAGGAAAACAAGACCAAAGGTTTCGACGGGATCCAAAAGGTACATATTTATTCCAGATGATTTTCTGTTTTCGCAAGATCGCATAAACATGTTGTTTGTCATATTACTGAAATTGTGACGACCGGAATACCATTGCTGATCGAAAACCAGTAAAATATTATGATCCAACTAGTTTGTTCATTCCGAAATTCTCGGATATCCGATTTGCTAGTCAAGAAAAAAAAGGATCTTAGGCTGTCGTTGTAACAGACGGACGGACCGACAAACTTTGCGAAGTCATAGGTATCTGGTCACTAACGTTTTGGGATCCCAAAAAGTTAAGAACAGCGTCTTTTCTGAATCCAAGCTTTTTGTCAGACACTAGGGGCGTGGCTGTCAAGGTTGTCCATGAAAGGTTTTGGGGATTACGTCGTACTTTCTTTTTGAACACCACTTAAACAAGAAATGAAACCGATCCATATCCTAAACCACTAGTCCCATCCCATGTCCGTATTTTCTTCACACAGGACTTTGTCACTAAATCTGGAATGGGAAACTAGATCTTTTACCTTTACACACAAGACCAAAGGTTTCGATGGGATCCCAAAATTGTAATATTTGCTCCAGACTTGTAGATATTCGGTCTTCAACAAGCTTCTTAAACGTTTTTACTTTTAAAATTTAGAAACAGATTAAGGCCAATGGTAATAATCGGAGAAGACCAAGCTTGTATTTGACAGTGCTAAACGGATACGCCAGCTGAATTTCGCCAAGTTCAGATATATTCAGATATCCATTTTGCGCTGTCAAGTATTCAGATATGGATTCAGCATACGGTTTACCCTATATCCTGCATTATATCTCCTTCCTTCTGCCTAACTTCCGGTTTCGACCGGATTCCGGACAAACTACTTTTCTGGCAAAATTAAAGCTCAAAAACGAATTTCAGCATTTCTTCTTGCCCCTACATCGGACCTCTAATCAGCTTCAAATTAAACTTTTACTTTTAACAAATTTTCCGGTTTCAGCCGGGTTCCGAGCGATCTATACGTCCGGTGAGAAAATGATTGCCATATACGAATTCAGCGTGTCTTCTTACCCGCAATTCGAACATCTTATCACATTTAATAAGACTTTTACTTCAAACAAATTCTCCGGTTTTGGCCGGATTGCGGGCGAACTAACTGTCCGGCATGAAAACAGTTTTCATATCCGGACTCAGAACGCCTCCTTGCCCCTAAACTGAACCTCTAATCAACTTCAGATTAAACTTCTACTTTTCACAAATTTTCCAGTTTTGCCGGATTCCGGTTGAACTATTTTTCCGTCGAGAAAATAAATTTCATATTCGTATTCAGCATGAATCCTTACCCTATTTCGACTATTTAATTAGCTTTTAAAAAATATTTGTTGTTCCTGTAAGCCTAATAAACTGTCGTATAATGGCGTTTAAATTGTACATTATATGATATGATATTTATTTGTCTTGAAAGCCCAAAGGCCATAACAAACACACATAAGTAACAACATGTAAATACAAAAATAACAGTCACACTACCACACTAAACCCCACTCAAACACTTTTCCCTGTGAAGACTGGCCACTCTGAGGAACCTCGCCAGGTTTCTTATACTAAGAATTTCCCTACTCCGCATAATATTTAATCTCCCATGAATCCCTCCCTTAAAAATTTCCTCCCTCAGATACAATAATACAAAAGCAAAACCAAATCATGCCAAAGCGAACAAAACCGAACAATAACTCATATTTATAATTAGGACAATTCTGATTAGTATATCAACCAACATTGTGTTGTTGTTTCTTATTGACAAATCTGTATCTCCCAAGCTCATTCCAGGCGCAGCATCATCGTGTAAACTGGAAACCAGAACGCATGGTATGTCTATACACTATTAACTGAAGAGATAAAGTACACGACACCCACAACGAAGACCCCTGTGGTAAACAATTGAGCTAGACGATGCACTTCTGTACCAAAGAAAGGGGGACTAATGGTGTAATAAACAATGGTAATAAAGACAGTGTATACAGCCCAGACTAACGGTTGGATTAGAACTCGGCTGGCCAGCTGTGGAAATTGAATGAGAATCTGTGTCCTTTTTCCCAGATAGATTTCGCGATATGGATTTTGTGCACCGCATAAAATAATAGATGGGTTGGTCATTTGACTGTATAGGGTGCACGCAGTGACCTGTCGTTGACGGAGAGATTTCTCCCCTGGAAGGGATCGAGCCCTCGGTATGCTCACTGTTCAAATTGTAACGAAGTTTGGCGAAGAAAAGAAACTAGTGCATTTCTTCCCCTTAACAAAGTTTTGAAGTATTTCAAAATCATGTCCAAAACCCAGCAATCAACATTTCTGTAGAAAACTATTAAATGCTTTTTCTCCACATCCATCGTATTTCACGTTCAGAATATCAATGTCCTGAAGTTTCTGAGAAAAGAGGAGGTTAAAGGGGTTAAATTGGAAGCATTCTAGCTTTTGCAACAACTAGATCCCCTATCGACGTCACTAGTACAAACCAGTGCTTGGTACGATATTTGGATTTTAATCAATCAATCAAAATCGATCAAATATACTTCCAAATAGCTGAAAACTAGAAGAGGCGAATAAAATATTTACGAAATGCACAAAAACGATAACAACTTAACTACAGTTACAAGATATGACCTGAAATAAATGTTGGAATTTAGCCCAAATGGCGAGCTCACAATAGATCTTAACAAGGAAATTAGACAAAAGGAAGTGACATAGAATCGTGCGAATTTAGTATCACGCTTATCCTGCGGTACCTTATCGATCAGAAGCCCCACACTGATTTCCAAATTCAGAATTTTCGGCTATAATAGGGATTGGAGAATCACGTAAATTGGCGTGCAGATCGTTGCAATCATCACTTGGCTTCCAACTTCCATCGATTTGAGTTTAGGATGTTCATAAAATTCTTCAAGATTTATTGAAAATTTCCGATTGTGGTAGTTTGACTCGCGAAATAATTATTTATCTTAGCTGGTGTATGAATAGAAAGCAAACAAAGGCAGAATAGTATTTGGTAGTGTGTCCTTTGTACCTAAATTGGTGTGAGGTTTTTATGTCATTTCTGGTCAACAGAAATTTTCAAGAAGAAAAGCGTACTAGCTATAAGATACCGTGCACTGCCTGACCCACTGCATACTTCATGAGAGAAGGAATCGACGGCCTGATTGACATAAACTGTTGATTATTTGTTATGTGAGTTGCGGATAACTTAAGCCGGTGTTAGAAGTTCACAGAATGACACAAAGAACTAATCCTTCTGTTTCAAAATCGTTTTTCTTTACCAATCTTTCTGTCGGAAAACAGGCCGTTTTCTTGTAAATGTTTGCCTACGGCGTATCAGCATTATATTGAGCGAAAATCTCTGTATTTTGGCAGAAAAGTACTTTGTAACCATTGAGAAAAGATGTTAGGTGAAGCCCTGGTCATAGACAATCGGAACTGTCTATGATTTCGTCGGTAGCCCTTAATTTAGAGTTGCGTCATAATCATGAATGTTTCAGAAAATCTCGGCTGTGGCGCCTTTCATGGTAGTCCCTATTTTGTTGAAGGTGCGTCATGTCATGTATGTGGAGTTTTAGTCAGTTTTATTCTTGGGATGTGAGAAACAGTAAAAGCTAGAATCTGCATGGGAAATAATTGAATTTTGGCAGAAACTTTGGCAGATTCGCCTGCGGCGCTCACTCTATTATGGTCTTGGGTAGCCCACAGCAGCTACTTTGCTGCCTGGAATTCGCTCTCTCTCCTTTTTGGCCCCAGGAAGAGTTCTACGGAGCTTTCCGAAATGTAATGTCATATTCATTAATCCGGCCTAAGGTCCACACTCTCCGTAAAAACCGCATACGTTAGACCCTTACGGCCGTCTTCTAGTAATAAGACGAAATCGAGCGACTAGGAAAAAAAAAAAACCCAGAAAACACGACAAAACCAAAGTGTTGCTCGCAACACTATTCTTTGGATCTTGGTGTTTGGTCTACAATAAAAGCTAGAATTTGTATGGGAAGCAGTTGAATTTTGCAGGTGAAACCAAACAAATATTTCAAAATTTTTGCCTGTGGTGCTCAATTTCTAACTGTCTTGGGATATAACCTGTCTACTGGAATCGTGGCCAGCAATAAACTGTTCAAGTGGACTTGGCGGAAGAGACACCTAGTAGCTGTCAAATTATCTTTTGTGCTGCTCGTTAATGTTGCTCTTTTTACTTGATCATGTTTATTTTTGTATTGAATAATTTGAAGGTCGAATTGTCAGTCTCTAGGATTTGGTAGAATTTCTGAAAGATAGGGTAAAAACTTTGACTCTGCACTCCCCCAACGAAAATAACTCGTGACGCCTCTGGCCGTTACAATCATCTTCCTAAGTTCTGCCTACGTTCTTACCCTATTTAAAATTTGTTTTCCTAAAAAGAAAATTTGTAGTTTTTATTTGTATTTTTTAATGTTGTAGACAAACCTGTGTCGGCAAATAGCCTACTGTGATAATAATGCGTATAACCATAACGTTTCTAAGCTGTTTATCCCGTTATCGGAGGTGTTACCAGCCAGCATGTTTGTTTTGAGTAGAAGGTATTTACCGACTGACTGGTCTTTTGCCGACTGTTAAAAAAAAAAGATTGTTCTGCCGAAAAATCGACAGATTTGAAGAAAAACCGACTGTTTTTAAGAAAAAATTGACCCCCCCCCCCCCTATACGTGACTCCGTTGCCCGTTATCTCTCGTCATTCTAGTAAAATAAAAGCTTTTAGCCGCTAATTTGGGATATATATAGAGACAGAATTCATTAACGGATATGACTTCATCATGCAGTTAAGTTATGACACAATAAAACAGAAGGGTAGGGAAAAAAAAAGAGCTGGAAGCTAATATGGCGCTTGCAAGGCTGGGTTAGAGGATGAAAGTAAGAACTGGTGGGTTTGTTGTGATCATTTGTAATCAAAAGTCTTGAAGCAAAAATGATGATGAACTCATGGGGAGCACGAAAATGTATATTTTGCGAAAAGTATTGTTTGGACTTTAAGAAAATCAGTTCTAAGCAAAACCCTTAAGGCAAAAATGATCATGGGCTCATATGGATCAAGAAAATGTATATTTTGCTTAAAAGTATTTCTTGTACTTCTCGGACCTGGGAACGGACAATTTTCTAAGCCAATCTTGTCAAGTGTTTAATTTCCAATCCTTGTTTCATCGTCCTAGCACATCTGGAAGCACCTTGATTCGCGATCACCGGCATTTCGGACCCCCCCCCCCCTCCAACTCCCCCCACAGTGCCCGAACCGGTCCGGTTCTGTCACTGATGCATCTATGGCTTTTGCTTGTCCTCCCTACCAAGTTTCATCCCAATCGCTCCACTCTAAGCATGTCACAAGATTTACGGTTCTCCCCCGAACATTCGTCGGATTACATCCGGACTTTAGATAGGAAATTTGAGACATGAGGTCTTTCCAAATATCAAGTTTCATTAAGATCCGATCTCCCGTTCAAAAGTTATACATACCTCAAGATTCAGGACTCTTCCTCCCTCGACTCCCCCCACGACGGTCGGATCAGAGAACTGACTATTTCTAAGCTAATCATGTCAAACCTCTAATTTTCAAGCCAAGTTTCATCGTCCTAGCACGTCTGGAAGTACCTTAACTTGTGATAACCGTAATTCCGGCTCCCCCCCTCTAACTCCCCCACAGTGCCCGAATCTTGTCCAGCAGTCACTGATGTACATTGGGCTTGTGTTTGTTCTTCCCACCAAGTTTCATTCCGATCGCTCCACTCCAAGCTTGTCACAAGGTTTCCGGATCCCCCCCACCTTCATCGGATCCGGTCCGAACCTGAAAAGGGACAGGGTCTTTCTACGTATCAAGTTTCATTATCATCCGATCACCCGTTCGGAAGTTATACATACCTCGAGATTCTGGATTCCCCGTCCCTCCACTCCCCCCCCCCCCCACGATGGTCGGATAGGGAAGTTGACTATTTTCAGGTTAATCTGGTCGGGTTCCTGATTTTTTTCTGCCAAGTTTCATTGTCCTAGCCCACCAGGAGATAACTTACCTCCGTATCATCGGAATTCCGGACCTCTCCCCCTCCCTTCAACTCCCGCCAAAGTGCACGAATTCAGTCCGGTTCTGTCAATGGCGTACCTAGGGCTTGTGATTCTTCCTCCCACGAAGTTTCATCCCGATTGCTCCACTCTAACGTGTCACATGATTTCCGGTTCCCCCTCCGACTCCCCCCCCCCCCCACATTCATCGGATTCAGTCCGACTTGAAATGGAACATCTGAGACATGGTGTCTTTCCAAATATCAAATTTCATTATGATCCGATCACCCGTTCGAAAGTTATGCATGCCACTAAATTCCAGATTCCGGCTCCCCTCCCCCCCCCCACGATGGTCGGATCGGGCAAGTGACTATTTCCAACTTAGTTTGGTCGGGTCCCTAATATGCCTGCCAAGTTTCATCGTCCTAGCATGTCTGGAAGTACCCTAACTCGCAAACACCGGACTAACCGACCGACCGACCGACAAACCGAAACCGACGGAAAAGTGATCTGTAAATGGCACTTGGCTGGAAGCAAGTGCCATAAAAAAGAAACAAAACCATCCGGGGCCAACTCATCCAAATCAAAAGAAAATTAATACAAACAAACTATTTTAATGTTTCTTTTGTCAAGTCACTGGTTACATCTGTATATTCCGAGACCCTTTTCACGATTTTATGCCACACGAAACATCCTCCTTTTCCTCGAATTTGAATATGAACAAAATTAGAATCCTGTCATTGGAGTACGGAGTCACCAACGATCCCTTTTCCCCTGAACTTTCTCTTTTGATTCTTGTATTCATAGAAAGACAGGTTATTTGACATCGGAAATCTTCGTTCTTCCGATTTCTTTTTGGAGTTCAAAGTCAATTTTCTGTCAGTTAATAGGACAAAGAAAATAAATAATTTTTTTTCATTTTTTGTTTGTGAAGTTTGGCGATCAATAGAGATTGGTGTTTGGTCAAAATAACAATATTACAACGCTTGCTTCGCTCTGAGAGTCCGAGAATATAATTGTAATATACATATATATAATATTTGTTGTCCTGATGTCCTGGCAAAAGTGGTAAGAAAAGAAACAGAAGCAATTAGTTACAGGAAAGCTAGTTAGCTTGTACTTGAGCTAAGGGTTGCATTGTAAAGGATGATGGTTGGGTAGGGTAGCCAGTAGGGCCGGCGAAGCTGCATCTACTTATAGCCCCTGTTTGTCATTGTTAAAAGATGTGTTAAGTCCGTTATGATTGTCAATCGATAAAATATTTCCCTTGGCCTTGGAACCCGGCCCAGATCTAGCCCGAACAAAAAAGGTACAATGCAGGCATAAGCAAAATATCCAAGAACTACCCATTCTAACCGCCCCGACAGTGGCCGAGTCCAATCCGGACATGTAACCAAACATCTAGGACATGGGCCCATAATCTAACTGTCCTCTTTGAGTGGCACACAAATATTTGTGCACTATACGGGGCCACGAATTTATTTATAAGTAGAATGCTTGAGGCTTGAATGCTTGAAATGATCATGAAAATTCATGAAAATGTCTGATTGTGCCAAAAGTGTTTTGAACATGTGTGGTTAAGATGCGCATTTTAAGATGGCTAGGTTTCATTTGCAAGCAAAACCCTTTGAGATAATAATGATCATGGGTCCTTATGAAAATGTATCGTGATCCCGCCCGGACCTGATACGGTCTGTTATGTGTCTTGTAATTTCTTAAGTTTTATCCAGATGGGATAACTCATTCGAAGGTTATATGTGTTTTTCGAATTCCCCATCTCCCCCCCCCCTCACTTCCCATTTCGGGAAGTGACAGTTTACTAAGTCAATCTCGTAAGGTCGCTACTACGCTCGATAAGTTATATTGTCCTAGCCTATCTGTAAGTACCCCAACTGGCATGTCACAAGTCTGGTCATCCCTCTAGCCCCTCCCCCCAACTAGGACGTCTGCTCTTGCCATATATTATGTTCCATCCTAATCACATCGGGTCGCCGGATCCGGTCCAGAATTAAAATGTTAACAGCCGAGGCACATTACCAACTGTCAAGGTTTATTCAGATACGATCATTCTTTCAGGAATGCATACCTCAACACTCCGTATTCCCCCTCCCTCACTCCCCCATGATGGTCGGATTTATCTGCCAAGCTTCATTGTCGCAACACATCTGGAAGTACCCTAATTCGCTATCACCGGTCCGACGACCAACGTGAAAGCGATCGATTTTCGATTCGGCCCAAGTGCCATAAATACACAAACGAAAAGAGTCAGTTGAACCATATAACTAAAAAGGCTACCGTCAGGAGCCATACCGGTCTCTGGATCTCCTGGAAGCAGGACATCCAATCGGCTACACGTCATCATTACTCTATTTGCATTTTCATACATCTCAACACCTGGCTCCACGCGCAATTCCTCTAACTCGCGACATTCACACATCAGATGTAATTTGCGGCTTCTCAGTAGTAAGTTCCCCGTTATTATTTCACAGAAACATGTAATTCCAATTTCAATTAATGATGTCACCCAGGCGATCAAGCGGATGAAGTCGTCATCTTATATTGACGAGATTAATTCTCACCATCTTAATTTGGATTGTACTAGTCTTTTGTGCCATTTACAGTTAATGTTTCAGATGTGTTTAACAATTTCTGCGGTTCCCGACAGCTTCTTGTGTGGTTCTTAACTTCTATTCTCAAACGTGGCAAATCCCCTTCTAATTCTTTTTCTTATCGACCAATTACCACTTCTTGTAACATCAGTAAAGTCCTCGAGTATATAGGATTACCTTATTTAAGCTACAATTCTAATTTTGGGCATAATCAATTTGGGTTCCAGTCGGATGTTAGTTGTCAACATGCCCACAGGGTTTTGGCGGCGGCTATTAAACAAGCTAAGCAGAAGGCTCCTCCCTTTACCTTCGCGCTCTTGACCTTTCAGAAGCGTTTGACAGCGTTGTACACAGTCAAGCTCTCTACTCTTTGCTATCCATGGTCTTAACATTTCTGTTCTTGGTATGAGAACTCTTTCCATCGAATCAACCACAGTAACTCACCCTTTGTTTGGATTCAGCGAGGAGTTCGACAATGGGGGGTTCTTTCTCCTTGTATTTTCAAGATTTGAATATCGAACATTTTGTCAAAAGTCCACTCAACATATTCTATTGGACATTCTGACGTTTCTTATCTTTCTTATGCAGACGACCTGCTTCTGATTAGCAATAGTCGCACAAGCCTTTCTTCAATGGTTTCAAAAGTTTCTAGTCTCTTCTCAGATGTTGGACTGCGTCTCAATGTGGAAAAATGTGAATTCTTGGTTTTTAGTGATCGTTCTTCTTCTCAGTCGTCGCTTGTGTGTAAACATTTTACTATCCCCCTTGCTACTTCTTTTAGGTGGCTGGGCATCACTATCACTAATTCTCAAAAAAAAAAACTGTCCTTGATGTAAAGAAAAAAAAATACAATTTGGTTACTCGAAAATTGTCGCTAACCGTGAGCGGTATAATAGACGAGCTCTTGGTCGGCTGTATTCAACATAAATTCCTTCTTTACCTCCCCCCTTGGCATCGGAATAGAGTAATTATTTGTAAGTTCGGTGTTCCAGATCGGAGAAATTACTAATGCTACATAGGAAGCTGTCGGGTTCAGCTAACTCTCGGTTTTCACCACACCACTTTCTTTCCCCCCTGTTTATGTCCTAGTGTTTTTTGTGTAGTTATTTTAGTATTTTCTTCCATTCTTTTCTTTATTGTACTCCACTTGTTTTTCCTTTGGAGTTTGTGGGTAAGAAATAATTATTATTGTTATTATTATTATTTAAAGTAAAGATAAACTGCATCTACGGATACAGCGTGCTTCTTACAAGTCGACTAGTCCGTCCTGAAATGGGTACCTGGAGAAATATGGGGAAGGTGACAGGAAGGGTGTGCGGAAGCATTAATAAACCCTTCATTCATTCACCAGGATGGCGGGCCCCCAACGGCCTATTGCACTTCCTCGCTGAGGGCTGAGAATTGGAAATCCAGCACCGCCAGTTAGGCCTGTCTAGGCTGATACCTTTACCTTTTTACCCTCAGTACATCTTACCCTTAGTTGACCGTCGTATGATCTTGCACACAGATATTTGTTTCGTCCTTATAATAATAATAATAATAATAATAATTTATTGGAAAAAGCCTAATACGGCCATACAACAGATTCCTGAAGCGCCAACAACAATTTACACTCATCTTCACTACTCTTATTCAGGAGGCCACTGAGCCGATCTGCGAACTTGGCCTTTACTTTTGACCCAAAATGTCCCAGCCGAGTTATCCGTCTACATGGACTCCAGGCAGACGAACAGACAGACAAAAGGACAGAGGTCATAGATATTCCGTCACTAGGTTTTGGGATCCCAACAAAAGTTCTGCCCCGAGACCCAGTAGTGCGCGAAATAGTTGATTCGAAACTAAAATTGTTGGATGTGAATGAGTGTGTGATGTGATCTTATGTGTGAATGTAGGGAATTCAACAATTTTATAAGAGATAGTTTTGGAGAATATGTGTGCAATCAGGAATGGATGGGGCAAAGTTGAAAAGTGAGTGCTAAATCTCAGTAAAGGAAGTGGGTAGATTCCTCAAGTAGTCGGTGATCCACAGAGACAATTTTGTGTAGTTTTAAGTATAGATTTTGGCTGTATTACCATGACCCTTGGACTTTTAGTGTAAAAAATATCAAATGTAATTTCATGGACCAGTGCCCTGTCAGGCTAGTTGGCATGCATCCATTTAGTTTTACTTTGAAACACATTCGACGGTTACGTTAACTCTCTTAAATTGTATCTTCAGTCCAAGATGTAATTCAGGTTAGTAGGAGCGTCGCCAGTGCATCTTCGTGAGGGGGGAGGGGGGTGCAGAGCGAAATTTTTACCGAATCTTTCAAAAAAATTCCGAATGTTAGAAACCGAGAATTTGACCTTTGAATTACTTAAAATTACTTAACGGAAAGAAATACGTACAAAGAGTAACACTGACGGCAGCATGAAAGATGATTAGCTAGCTACTAATCGTCATTTTTGCTAAGCCCGCTGGACGGTTGCGGTAGCAGCTTCTGTTTTTTGTAGCCAAGACAAAATTAAATCGAGTGGGTAGGCGAAATTCTTCTGAATCCCATTTCTGTTTTTTCCTATAGGTTAAAACTACTAAAACTTTTTAACTGCTACTGTAGGCTAATCAGTACTAGCCATGATAAAATAAAGTGAGCGCCGCAGGCACGTTTTTTTTTTTTTTTTTTTTTCCTGCCAAAAGATTTTTCTATGCAGATTCTAGTTTTTAATGTTTCTCAAATCTCAATCCTAAAACTAGGTTAAAACCCCACTTAAATGACGCGCCCTTCCATAAAATAGAGTATATCACAAAAAGCGGCGGACTTTTCGAAACATTGTTGATTAGAGCGTCTTTTTGGGATCCAAAATAAAAGAAAAGACTATCAGTGAAATCATAGATCAGTCCTTTTGTCTGCGACCAGTTCTTTACTCGACCTCTTCGTGTTTCGAGATGACTACCGAATCCTGGCAATTCTACCGAATAAGTTACCGAATCCCAGTTATAATACCGAATAAGTTTAGACCGATACTATTAGGGTTCTGTTTAACTAACGAATCTCGGTTATTACACCGAATAGTTTTGGTATCGAAAAAGTATACCGAATCATATTCGTATTCGGTATAATTTTCTGGAAACTACAACAACAGTCGGGATTCGTGGTAACTACCGAATCCTGAAAAATACGCCGAATCCCAAGCACGATACCGAATAATTTTGGAACGATAGCCTATTCGGGATTCTGTATCGCCTAAATGCCGAATCTCCTACAGAACCGAATATACCGAATAATCCTGGCATCGAAAAATTACCAAATAATTTCAGTAAACTCTGTAACGCAGTTCGTGATAACTACCGAATCCTGGCAATTATACCGAATCCTGATCATTATACCGAATAGATTTGTGCCGGTAGCCTATTTGGGAGTCTGTATAACTACCGAATCCCCGTAAATATACCGAATAGTTCTGGTATGGAAAAAATACAGAACAGTTTTAGTAAAATTGCACCCCTCCCCCTTGCGACGCCCCTGCAGGTTAGTATTTAGTGCTTAATCTTCCTTTCTTCCCATTACCAGACTTACCTTACCTTAAATCGTGCTTGCAAATCAAATCAATCAATTGCCAGCGAAAGGTAATCCTGTCGTGGAGAGGGCCGTATCTTGGGAATCCCATGCAGTTTTCCAAGGCTTCCGAGTCCAGTCTTTGTCAACCGATGACTTGAAGGCCTCCACACTATCTGCCATGACAGTGTTTTGACTGACGGAATTCCATAGCAGTACCACTCCATTAGTAAAAAATTGGTTTCGCTTCTTGGTTGTAGCTCTCTTCCGGAAAAACTTCTTGGAGTCGATCATAATTCAGTCTTTCTTTGGCTTCATGATGAACATTTGCCAACAGGGAATTTTTGGTAGCCGTCAACCCCTTCCTTACTGAACTGTAATGAGTGTCTTCATTTGGGAGGGACTGGTACCAGTCCTCGAATTTGTTTTTGCCTTTTTTTTGTTCTATGTAACTGCTGTACCTGCAACTTTCCTGCAACCAGGGGCGTCATGACTGGGGGGGGGGGGGGACGCCCCCCCCCCAAAGATGTCGGCCAGTCGGTAAAAAATAACCTAGTCGGCGCGAAGTCAAAACAGTTGATGTTTTTCTGAAAATTGGTCGATTTTTCGTCAAAATATTTTTTTTTTTCTGAAAATCAGTCGATTTTTTTCAAAACTGTCATTTTTTGTTGTTGAAACCAGTCGTTTTTCTGCAGAGACAGTCGGTAAAAAATTACCAGCCAGTCGGTAAATGCCTCGTCCCCCCGTCCCCCAAATATTTTGGCTAGTGACGCCTCTGCCTGCAACTGCAGTTACAAATAGTCTGCGTTGCATTTTTTATAGTGTGGCAGGTGCATAGTGAAAGATTTATTTATTAAGTATGAAGTGTCTGTAAGTCTAGCCTTTAAAGGACCCGTTATATTGTATTACCAAGTCTCTATATTTCTTAAGTCATTTAACCAATCTACATTTCAGATGATTTGGAATTTGCATATCATTTCTGCAGTGTTGTAGTGACTAAACCTCTAGTACATCGATTTTTTGCGTGTGCCGTGTTTGGCGATTTTCCAGACCAGATCAGATATTACTTCAGTCCAAGCTGACTGCGAATCATATTTGACGGTGCAAAACGGACAAGTCGGCTACATTTTATTAGAACTAAATTTCGGCCCTTCTTGGCAAGGATCCTCTTCATAAATAGTCCTTCAGCCCAAGCTGACTGCGAATCATATTTGATGGTGCAAAACGGATAAGTCAGCTACATTTTATTAGAGCTATATTTCGGAAAATATAGCTCTAATAAAATGTAGCTGACTTATCCGTTTTGCACCATCAAATATGATCCTTTTCAGGCTCAAGCCGCTGAAGCTGGAAGATTAACTTGTGGATGACTTAATTTTCCAGTTTGAGCGCCTTGAGCCTGAAGAGGACTCTTGCCAAAAAGGGTCGAAATATAGCTCTAATAAAATGGAACTGACTTATCCGTTGTGCACCGTCAAAAAGACACATCAGACTCTCGAGTATGGTTTCCGACATGCTCATTGGTTAGAAAGACCGGTTACCCTCACTTGTCCGTATTTCCTGATCGGAGCTGGTAGGCGAGCGCGTCTCAAACAGCTAACCTTACCTTACCTTAGATCCTCCTGTGCCTCCAGAGGCGCCCAGGGCGTCAAACAGCTAAAGCATATCGTAATTTTATAAAAGCAAATCATGGCTTCAAATGATCTAGATAGGTTTAATATTGTACCTTAACGGTATCTACTAGGACCTTTTCTTTAAGGCTGTCTTGTCGGTTGGAAAATTCGTGCTTTTATTTGGGGATTCTTAAATCTCCCAAAAAGTCTGATTAGAGCCCGGATAACCTTAACCTTTTCCTTCTTCCAGGAGAATACAGCTGCTTGAAGGTGGATCTCCTCTTCAAGAGAGAGTTCAGCTACTACTTGATCCAGATCTACATTCCTTGCTGTATGCTTGTGATTGTTTCCTGGGTATCATTTTGGCTGGACGCCAACGCCGTCCCGGCACGCGTTTCACTGGGTGTCACAACGCTGTTAACGATGGCAACACAAACAACTGGTATCAATAACTCGCTACCTCCTGTTTCGTATACTAAGGTAAACTAGTTTCCTGTATTTATTTATTTTCTTTAAGGAACCAGCAACCATAATTCAGCCGGTTCGCATAAATAGTAATGGCTTTTCTGTGAAGGGCAATTTCACAGAGGAAAACAAGTAGAGTAAAACGAAAGAAAACATAAAGAACAAAAGCTACGTGCTCATATGACACTTACAAGTATGTGACACAAGAAAGTACGTGAAGACGTCACAATTACCCCCTTTCATCCCCCTCCCCACACCTCTTCACCGTACTGGGTACATGTATGGTGTCTGATCGTAGCATTCGTTGCACCCATTAAATTTCACTCGAATCTTAGCATTTTTCGTAATTTCCCAGACCCTCACGCCAACTCCCCCGAACGTGGTTGAATTCAGTCGGGGTGCATACCGTTGGAATAAGACCTTGGTACTATACGTAGGCCTGCCCTATGGCCATTCATCCCATTCGCTCCACTTGTTTTGTCCCTAGGCTTGCCATACAAGTACTTTGGCCCTAAATTTCCCAGCCGAGTTAACTCCCCCAACCATAGCCGGATACAGTTCGGACAAAGAAATTGATCATCTCCCGTCACTCATCAAGTTTTACTGGAATCGGACCACCGGTTTGCAACGCATGCCATAAGATCCCGGATTCCGCCTCCGCCTTCCCTTCCCCACCGATGGTTGGATCCGGAAAAAAAAAATTCCGAGAGCATTGTCCTTAATATGTTCTTTATATTTTATTGAGACGAAAAAAGTCCGAATTGTCGATGTCTCAAGTTGGCCACTTACGGAAAATAGGTTTAGATTATGTAGGTTTTAGAATCTTTGTTTTTTTTGTAAAGACTATACATTTTTTTCTATCCGTCGAGAAAATTCCCGACACAGATACTAGGTCAGCGGATCGGTCACCGGATACTAATATTCACGTGACATATTCCTATTGGCCGATAACCAAATTTCTAGTCCATATAAACGTTAGTTATATTTCGTATTTGTCACCAACTTGCACGCAGAGTAAAAGCTGAGTGAAAAAAAAAAATTGGCATCACGAAAATTCAGCGAGCAAATTATTTAACTAGGTTCAAAATGTAGATATGCCTTCCCTTTCGCGCCTGAGGAATTCGCGAATTTTCTACATCATGCGGATAGTGACTGGGTAGTCGGAAGGCGTAGAACCGAAAAATTTTGTCGCAGAAAAACAATAAGATAGGACTGTATTTCGTCTAAAAGCCAACGGTTAGGCAAATACACCCCCCCCCCCCCCTGAAATCCGAGGAAGAAACTAACCTGAAATCGGGTTAGAATCTGTTTCACTTTTTCTGGGTCGATTACAGGCGAGAAATTTTCGTACGGGTGTTCCGAGCGGTCTCTCTCCAAATTTATCCAGATACTAACTCACAAAACGAATTAAATTAATTGATTCCTAATCAGTAACATCCCCCGAGCGTCGCTACCGGCTGAGGGGTTTGACACTCCAACAACGAGCATGAAAGCACCTATCCCTATGGACTAGGGATACCCTGAGGAACCTCACGAACTGTTTTATATTTCCAAAAGAACTGTTCTCTAAGACGCTGCATATCCATTCTTCATTCGCTCCCCTTCACTTCCCGCCGAAAATATCTAACCTAATTTCACTTAAACCTTCAGGTTCGCACATCAGATGTCTCAAGTTCCGAACATTGTATTGACTTGCACGGTTTCCAATCGTGATAAGCAATCAGCAATTATTTAATCCAGAATATCTTTAAAATGTGTAAAATAGCCTAGAATATTTTAAGGTGTTTGTCAAGGAAATGTCAAACACTCGAATAATAAATACAAATATTGATACAATATCAACAGAGAATGACCAAAATTACACATTTGAGAACAAGTAACAATTTTAACAAAATGTGACGCTCAAATTAAAGCCTTAGATTCATGTGGGACGAGAAGGTGGGAGACACCATCATTTTCGATGGGTCGGATTTTTAAAAACACACTGTTACCTTTGTTTTCCCCAAAATCCTCACGGTAGCCAACATTATCCACAGTTTACTTCAACACAATTAACTCCTGAACGCCAATCCGCCATTGCTAATTAACTATTCATTGATCTCCTGGCGCCGGTCAAAAGATTAGTAAAACCTTTGAGAAGACGGAGTGGCGTGTAAGATGATTAAAACAACTAAGTTAATCACCATGTGGACGTTTAGATATGTCGGAAGAAGAAATCATCGTCTAGTTTGACATTTTTTTTTATCTTGGAAGCTGAATATTATTTAGCTCAGTTTCAGAATCTTCAAGAAATCGCGATAACGAATTTAGTATAATTTACGGCATTTGTTTATTGTGATTTCGTTTACATCCTTAATTCTTTGGACTTACGGGATTGACAAAAAAAACCAACAGAAAACAAAATACTTAAAGAAATCGATAATGCAAATAATTAGTTTAATTTTTCTACACATTTTCCATATGCCTGCTACAATAAAAACATTTTGTTTGATCCAAAGTCAAAGTATGATTCCATCCTCCCCACGTTGGGCGCTTCCGACCCGCACCGCTAGATGACCCAGCTGTCGGATCGAGTCGTGGCTTCATCTTGGGTCTTGGGTGGGGGGGGGGGGGGGGTCTAGACGTTGCAAGTGCTAGAATGCTTATGATATAACTTATTTAATATACCGGACGGAGTGACGAAGGAGGAGTTAGTTGCTTCTGGTGATAATCACCTTGATACAAAACCGAAATATTTCCTCACAAAATACCCAATTTCGTTGGGTATACATTAGAAGTTTAAGTTCTGTTTAATTTCCGTTTATGTAAGCATAGAGCCACTTTTCCGGAGAGTAGGCTAACCGGAAATGAACATAAAGCTGTTAATTGAGGGACGATAACACATCTGTCCGAAGGAAACGGCTTGAGTGGAGAAAAGACCTTCGAGGGAACGCGCCTTGCTAAATCAACATAGCCCTCTTCCGCTTGAGTAAGCCAATCAACACTACCTAATTGAATAAATGCATCACGCCCCAGCAGACCTAGAAAGATGGGAACATCCGCACTTCAGCTGATTATTGATTCAATTACAGGCCATTGATGTTTGGACGGGGGTATGCTTAACCTTCGTGTTCGGTGCTTTACTAGAATTTGCTCTTGTCAATTACGCTTCGAGGTCAGATGCCCATCGGGAAAAGTTAAAGAAGCAGAGAAGGCAGTGGGAACTGGAGCAGGCAGCGGCACTTGAGGCGGCGGCGGCACAGGCGGCTGCCGCAGCGGCTCATGAACACTTGGAGGACGGCATATCACCTGGCTGGAACTTAGGAATTGTAAGTTACCTATCTTCTTCAAGTAAACCTTTACTCGATGGCTTAGTCCTACACAGCCTCACAAAAACGCTAAATGTGCTAAAATTAGGCGATACACCCGACATAATGGTTCATTGACGTTAGAGCACAGTGCGGTCGAGCGAAGGGGGACAGTAGGTTTAAGAGAAAGTCGGGACAGACCGAAACTGCCGTAAGCCTTGCATCCTCAGCAAAACCAATCCTCTCAACAACTCCTCAACAACACCTCATTTTCGAATCTTCAAACAATACGCTTGATGACTAACTCTCCTTGCCGATGCAAAATCGCGGTATACCTAGCGGAAGAGCCGGAAGCGGCACCGCAGCCGTCCCCAACGATCGCCGTGATGGATTGACACAGTTTTTGAGTTGTTGAGTTTGAGTCGTTTCTCGTTCTTCCTGAGGATCATTGGCGTGTTTTGGACTAAGTCATGTAGAGTATTAGCGCTTTTAGGAGCACCATAGAGTTACGTCGGAGGTCTTTTCGTTTTTTTTTGGTTTTTTTTCGGTATGCGTCAAAATGGACCCTAGGAAGCTTGATGGAGCGCAAAGTGTTCCTTGATAACTTCAGAAATGTTAGTTATTACTTATCTGTTCTGTCGTTTAATTCAATTAGTAAAATTGTCGGGTGTGTTCCAACCACCCAATATCGACTAAAAATACCGTCGCAATCAGTATCCCTTCATACAGGTTGTTAATATGACGAGACGGAGCGTTGAGCATTTAT
The DNA here is from genome assembly GCA_023053575.1 of Branchinecta lynchi. Taxonomy (NCBI): domain Eukaryota; kingdom Metazoa; phylum Arthropoda; class Branchiopoda; order Anostraca; family Branchinectidae; genus Branchinecta; species Branchinecta lynchi. The sequence goes on along the minus strand of JAKZAP010000013.1, from coordinate 16,530,175 downwards.
GACTAGCTTATGTTTTCCTATTTTCTTTTGTACTTCACTGTCTTCGTCTCGTACGATTTGTGGGTTAAAACTAAATTGTTATTAAGTGACTAACGGACCCGTCGCACTTATTATTCCAATGAAACCTTGTACTTCCGTCCGTAACAAGTAACGACGGTTTCACTGATTTTCACACTTGCTATGTCTCACTATTATATCATGTTCCCCAGCCCGACGATTGTTTTCGAGAAGCCCGGTCGTCTGAACTTTAGATAACTTTTCCCTACTTCAGACGAAGCAATATAATTTTTTAAAAGCAGATACTAGTTGTAAAATATCTGACTATATATTATAAGGTCGTCTGTGTGTTATTTTGTTTGTTTCGAGTAGTATGTAGTTTCTTTTTTTTGTTTATCGCGTAAGCTGAAATAAAACTGACTGATTGATTGGTTCATATAGGCTAAAATACTAGAACATCAACAGTGGAAAGTGCAAACGGTACTTTAAGGATTGAGATTTTTGAAATGGAGAATTTGGGAAGGCTCGTGATCTTGGGGATATTTCACAGAGAACACTTTCTGTGGCTTTACCCGCAGATTTCAGGTGAATATGAAAATTGGTGTGATTTACCACTGAAAACCCAACTTATGTTTGTATCATTTAACTGAATACACTGCATTATTTTAATTGTGTTATTTTATTCTTTTTTGTTTACTATTTGCTCTAGAACGATGTCAGAATATCTACTGCCGTTCTCACCACGCAAAATTCTACCATGACCTGGAAAATATGAATCTCAATACAAATGCGGCTTTTCAGTGACATGTGATCAGTTTGCGGATGGTCGCTCACTGCGTGACACTTATTGTTCGTAAATCGTTTTTCTCAAGCCTACAACACAGGCACAAGTAGAAGTAGAAGTACCACAAATCCAACAGGGAAATTCCAATTTTGAAAACTAATTATTCGTGGATAGCGGAGTAACGAAGTAACGCATTTCATCGTATCTTCAAGCCTCTTGTAGGGTAACTGGGTAACTTGACTGCCCTGCCTCGGCCCTTTTCGGTTAAATTTTAAATTACATGAAATCGCACTTGCTAGCGACAAGGCTGTGTAGCCTGTTGACGTCGCCTGTGCTGACCGTCTGGTAGGTAACACTGAATCACTGTAGCCAGCTTTTTAGGTCTAACATCTGTAGTTTCGGCCATCACTGTCGCTAAAGTTTCGGCCATCACTCCTCGCTAAAGTACCACAGAGGTATTACCAGGTTTTACGAAGAAATTGTATTGCTCCCGTTTTTTGCTGAGAGATTATTTTAATTTCACTGAGTGTCCTCAGATCCTGCTAGAGCAGAGCAGAATAACACTAGGGAGTAGCGCCAAAACTTGAAAGAAGTGACACACTGGAATAGCAGCGACAATAGTTCCACTAGCCATAGAGAACGTCTCTACTGAAACTCGATTAGTTGTGCACAAGCGCTGGCTCCGATAACTTCATGTTCTGAACATAGCGAAAAATAGATCCAACCTCGCCTCGATGTGTGCATACCGCATCTTAGCTTTGCTAGAAAATTGTGAACCCTCAAATTTGTCTTGCTTTAAATGCCGCAAGCGTAGTGGGTGGCGCTACCAGTGTGGCCCGTTTGAGAAGCATGGAAAGCACAGGTCTTGGCGCTACTCCCTACTGTTATTTTGCTGTGTGCTGGAGGCATCTTTTTAGCATGGCTATCAAAGCTTTAGGTAGCGTTCCAGTAAAGTTATTACAAGTTACGATGATAAGAGGAGGTGCGAGCGTCAATTTGTCGTTGTTATCACGCTCTCTGGAACGAAAATAATAACAACGCGAACATACGTCATCACTCTTACGGGAGTTCCTGCAGAACCGATAGTTATAATCACTTATATAACCCTATAGAGTAATGCGAGGACCTATCCTTCCCATACATCAACAAGAGCTGTAAGCTCATATGGCACTTGCATGGGTTAAGTTGTTTTGATTGATCAAAAGTAAGTTTCGACTTTGCGGTTGAGATGTGCACTCTAAGGGAGCTAGAACTTCATTTGTAAGCAAAACCCTTGAGGCAAAAATGATAATGGGCTGATGGGCATCATGAAAAAAAACTCTCCCCCCCCCCCCCCCTCAAGTGTCCGGATCCAGTCAGATTGTGTGATTTACATGGAGCAAATGTTTGTTCTTCCAAGCAAGTTTAACTCCGATTCCTCCATTCTAACCGTTTCTCGAGATTTCAGCCCCCCCCCCCCCAGCTCCCCCACGGTGCCCGTAGCCAATCCGATTCAGTAAATGATTTACCTAGAGCATCTGTTTGTTCTTCCTACAAAGTTCCATCCCGATCTCTCCATTCTAAGCGGGTCACATATCCCCCCCCCCCCCCAATAGTTGCCGGGTCCGGTCCGGATATATAAAGATCACCAGAGAAATATCCTTTGTTCAATTCTTTTCACTCGAATCCGATAACCCGTTTCAAAGTTACGCATGACTGAATATTCCGGATTCCCCTCCATCCATTCCCCCCACCATTATCAGATCGACAAAATTTTTATTTTGAAGACAGTTTGATCGGGTCCCTGATATGCCTGCCAAGTGTCATCGTGAAAATCCCCAAAACCGCCATCACCGGAATTCCGGGAAACCCGCTCCCCCCCCCCCCCCCCCTAAGTGTCCGGATCCAGTACAATTGTCTAAACGATTTATCTAGAGCAGCTGCTTGTTCTTCCCAGCAAGTTTCAGTCCGATCCCTCAATTCTAACCGTTTCTTGAAATTCCCCCCCCCCCCCCCCTGGCTACCGAATCCGGTCAAGACTTTAAACAGGACACCCAGATATATAATCTATTCAGTCATTAAGTTTCATTACAATCCGATCGCCCGTTCGAAAGTTACACACTACTCAATTTCCCGGATTCCCCTGCCCCCCCCCCCCCCGAAACAAAAAAAAATGGTAGGATCTGAAAACTGATTATTTGTAAGTTTGTTTGGTCTGGTCAATGCCTGCACAGTTGCATGGTTCTAGCACATCTGGAAGTACCCTAACTCGAAAAAGTGTGACAAAATGCCCTCAATTTTCAAGTTTCCAGCGACCTCCACTCCCCCGCATATTGTCAGATCGGGAAACTGATTATTTCCAGGTCAGCTTGGTCGGGTCCCTCATATGCCTGCCAAGTTTCATTGTCCTAGCACATCTGGAAGTACCCTAACTCGAAAAAGTGTGACAAATAACTCGGACCGACTTACAAACCGACAGACGGAATTGTGATCGGTATATGGCACTTGAGCCAGAGGCTGCAAGTGCCATAAAAATGGGCCTCCGTCGCAACGCCGCCCTGTTCGAGTTTGCAGTGGCGGACATAGAAAATTCTAGCAAGGCTAATATGCGATGCAAAGCCTCTAGTGGAGCTAGTGTCGCTGCGGTTTGATTGCGAGCGTGTTCCACCCTACTTACCGTAGTTACTACGCATGACGTCACGAATTCTGGCTTTTTGCCGTCAAGTCCGGACGATTTTTATATTTTCCAGCAGAATATCATGCCATGGGCGAATCCGACCAATCACGTTACAGAGATCCGTAGTGACTACGCTCCCGAGCGTGGTAAGCAAATAGTTACTGTTAGTTACTATTTCGAGAAGGTTAGAACAGTCAGCGTAGTAACTTTTGGTGAGGTTGGAACGGAAATAATAACTAATAGTTACTATATGTAGAAGGCTGGAACACGCTCTGTGTGTCACTTTTTCAAAGTTTTCGCATTACTCGCTAGAGTTATTTTGCTCTGCTCGCGACAATCATAAGTAAACTGTAACGATCGTAACAGTCGTGGAACGAAAATAATAAGTGGGAGGAGCCAATTTACTTATTACGGCGGGCTCTGCAACGGCAATAATAACAAGAATAGTAACGATCGTAACTTAATAATAAGTCACTGGAACGCTACCTTAGTTAAAATTATTAATTACCATACTTTTGGTAGCTGTTTGTAGAATGGAACTCATCCGATCACAGTCTCAGCCCGCTATCATTATTATCACTTCCCTTTGACCGTAATCCGGTTTGCCAAACGCCACACTTGCGATAAAAATGTTGTTGGAGATACTTAAGTGATGAAAAAATTCATCTCCTCGTCAGTCGCAGTTTAACAGCGGTGGTGGTAATAAGCTGTTTCGATAGCATGTGGCAGGTCGTAATTACGTTCTAACGTTTAATGCTAGTCGTTAATGGAAAAGAAAGAACCCAGAAGTGTGCCCATAAGAACTGTTGCTGCAAGAAATGGGGACATAATATTTGAAAAATGCTCCACCATAATGATGGGAGCAATAAATTACAGATTACAAATTACAAACAAACCTGTAATAAATTACAGGTTTGTTTCCTCCCCCGACGTTGACCAAGAGGATTGACAGCCTGACGAGGACCCTTGTCAAGAATGGCCGAAATATCGCTGATGAAGAATCGTAGCTGACGTATCCGTTGTAAACGGATACGATTCAATGTTTCAAAATCAGCTTGGGCTCAAAGAACATTTATCGACGAATAAGCCCATGAGAGAGCGACAGACGCGCGTACGTCGTTCCGGACAGTTTTCTGAGGAGAACAGCCAATTTGTCCGCAAAATCCGGTAGCGAGTACTTACTAATATTTTTTAGAATTTCTTTGCCAAGGAGGGAGAAAACAAGAAATTTACAACGAAAGTAAGAGGATCGCATAGCTTCAATATCCTGTTTCTTCAAAACAGGATAAACACCAGATAGAAAAATAACAGAATGGTCACAAAAGGAAGAGTATAGCTTGCAAAGAGCTTTCCCATTGTATTTCCCCCTGTTAGCAACGATTTTGGAATTACCCAACTGAATTTTTAATCCACAACCGGAAACCGTCTAGGATTGGAAGTAAGGAATATTGTTTTCTGAAATCCTGCATCTTTAGACTAGATCAGATTTGCATACACTTAACATCTTTGTATATAGTAGTGAACTGCAGTTATTTATACGTTCGGCCCCTGAGGAAACTATACTGCGACATCCTGCCATGCTTAAAGCAGAACTGAAACCTTAAAAAGTTAATTTATGTGTGGTCTGAAATTAGAGTACTCTTCAAAGAAGCACACCTCTGCTGTACGTGCAGATCCGACAAAAAGTAGCTCATGCTTTGTATTATTGTTGGCAGATAGCAAATGGAACGGTCTGTTGAAGACGGAATAATAGAATTTCATGAATGAAGTACATTGTTTTACCTGACCAAAAATTTTGCCCCTATGGGTGAAGAGATAATTTAACGATTAATTAGGTAACAATTTTCTTTGCTTCACTATCATCCGGATGAGCACGTGTGCGCTTATAAGTGGGTATTATTTTTGTCTCTCTTTCTCTTTTTTTCCATTTTTTCTCTCTACAGGCCTATTACTTTCACTTCTTCATTGCTACACTGCTAGTGGGTACGACAAATCGAAATACCGCAATATGAAATTAGTACCACGAGAAAGTTTGAGAATAAAGACGAAAACAGTTATATCATTCATTTTGCTATGTAGTTAGATGTTTACTGAAGCCTTGGGTCATGAACGTTAACTATATAACATTTTCATACGGGCGAACTTTTAATCAACTAAACTTTAAATTCAAGTAATTAACTTCACCCTTCTCAAACTAAGCAACCTACTTTTAATTATCTTACTTACGTGGTCCAAAATGCATCGGAACTGCATATAATAATAGGATTTAAACTGTTAAACAGAATCTGTTTAACAGATCTGTTGTTGACATATCTTATATGCGATTGATATAGGTCTTGCTTGTATCAGACAACTTTTAGCATCTCTCCAGTCAAGAACACATAATCTGATAGAAATGCCGTCACCCTATCTCTGTAATACGACCAGCGGAGTCGAATATTTATTCTGATACCCTACGATGCAAATGAGCGGAGGAGGAGCTACGCAGAACATTATAATTTATTTCCTCTACAAACAGCGACATCGCAGAAGAATATGAACGCCGTCTGAGCCGTCCTTTACAGCTGATTGGTTGTCTACCGTTGTGACGTCATGTCAAACTCGCTGCATACCGGGTTCCTCACCCCTGCAGGCATCCCACGTTTGTATGGCACTTGCAGCTCAGATTTTCACACTTCAAGTCCGGAATGGATCCGGTGACTTTGTGGGGAGTTGGGGGGGGGGGGGGGTGTAACCGGAAATCGGGTGACATGTTCAGAGTGCATGGGTCGCGATGAAACTTGGTGGGAAGAACAAGCACAAGCCCCAGATACATAGTTGACAAGACCGGATCGGATCCGAGGACTGTGGGGGGAGTTCGAGTGAGGGTTCCGGAAGGTTATTTCGAGTTAAGAATCTTACACATGTGCTAGAACGATGAAACTTGGCAGGCGTGTCAGGGATTTGACAATTTTAAATTAAGAACAGTCGTTCTCCGATTTCACATCACCGTTAGGGGAGGGTAGCGAGGGGGAATCCAGAATCTTGAGAAATGTCCAACTTTTGAACGGGTGATCGAATCTTAATGAAACTTGGTATTCGGAAAGAACTCATGTCTCAGATGTCCCATTTCAAGTGCTGACAGGATCCGATCAATGTGGGGGTGTTTGGGGGGGGGACCGGAAACTTTGTGACACGCTTAGAGTGTAGCGATCTCGATGACACTTGGTGGAAAGAACAAACGTAAGCCGTAGACACTCCATGAACAGAACCGGACCGGATTCGGACTGGAGTGTGGTTCGGAATTCCGGTGATTGCAATTTAAGGTACTTCCAAATGTGCTAGGACGACGAAACTTGGCTTGAACATTAGAGAATTGACAAGATGGGCTTAGAAAGTGTCACTTTCCACATCCGACTATCCCTTAAAGTACTTTCTTCACCGCAAAGTAAAAACAATACTTTTGAGCAACATTTACATTTTCATGAGCCCCATGGGCCCATGATAACATTTGCTTAGAAATTACTTTCTAGCACCCTTAAAGTGCACATCATGGTCTTCAAGGGCCCAGGATCACCTTTGCCTCATGGGTTTTGATTACAGATAAATTTCTAGCAAGTGCGCATCATCACAGCAAGTGCAAAAAAAAACTTTTTACCAAACGATACATTCTCGTTATTTCCAAGGGTCCATCGTTATTCTTAACTCAGGGGTTTTGCTTACAAATGATCACAACAAATCCACGAATTGGTATTTTACCAAGTCTTGCGGTCTTCGAACGGGTATCTACTCAAACCTCACAGCAAGTACCTCTAGCTATGCTAAGCTTTATTGGGGTATCCATGGTCGCTGCATGGGACCAAAGACGGAGGTTCTATCAGATTATTTGTCATTGCTCCAGTACATTAACTTTGAAAAATTGGCACCCCGGCCTCATTTCGCTGTTTTGGCCGTTAGGCAGACAAAAAATATTTAAGGTAAACGTAGCAGTTCATCTAGTTTCTGATTTAGCCTCACTTAGCCCGCATTTCTTCTACGAACAAGACCCAAGTTTTCGATGGTCCCAAAAATGTAACATTTATGTAATATATATCTGGCGTCACTCATGTTCTGCGAAAGAAGGAGATTAAAAAGATGAGGTCATGTTATTTTGAATATGCAAAACACCTGCTCCACTTGTCGAAATTATGTCATAACCATACATTGACGGAGAAATTCAAAATTCAAGATGCAAGTGTTACCCTTTTGGATGTTTCCTCATCGCTTTCAAAAATTATGGACAACAGGGCCCAACCAGCGCACGACGTCGTCCACTGCTTCCTAACTGAAGATTAAAAACTAAGTGTCTTTTTCTGTGTGTTTATGTGTTTTGTTTATTTTCTTTATTTTCTTGGGTCATAAGTAAATTACTACTTACTTATTAGAGTTCTTGATCCAGATAATTGAATCTTTTGCATTTCGAGTCTTTGCCAGACCCCTTTAACAATTTTTGCTAGTTATCAATAATCAACCGCTTGGAGATTTTTGCTTGCGGCCAGACAACTAATCATATGAGCAAGCCAAGTTCAGATATGGCGTCACAAGCCTGTTTTCTCCAATATCTCATCTCTAATCGACTTCAGTTTTTTTTGTTTTTTTTTACCAAATTGTATTTTAGCAGCATTCCCAGCTAACTGCATGCAGAGCAAAATATCTAGTGACATTGACAGCCGAACTTTCAATCCAAATTTCCAAGTTTTTGCAAATTTTGTCAGCTTATCCGTCAAGGGAAATAAAGTGCAAAATTCGATTCAGCATTTCTCCTTATAATACAGAATCTTTAATCGACTTCAGAAACAACTTTTAGCTTCAACCATAATTTATAATTTCGGTCGAATTCCTGGTGAATTATTTGCCCGGCAAGAAAACTAAGTTCAAATATGGATTCAGTGGACCTCCTTACCTCTTAAACGAATATCTTATTAGCTTATAAAACAAGTTTGTTTTTACCCTTAATTCGAAACTCCCTCCTCTGCCTCTAAATATAGGGCTCAAGGACCCATCTACGGACTTCGCCTGTACTTTGCCAGTGAATCCTCATACGAAGGTTGGACAACATATATCAACCCCTCGGACCCCCCCGACAATGCAAAACCCAAAGAATACGTACGCTAGGTTCAAACAGTCTTCTATTAAATCCAATAAACTTTGCGCGTACCGTATACACGCGACCAAAGTCACCATCCTTCCTTGGTCCGTAGATTAAACAAAGTGACGTCACTCGCGGGCAGAGCTTTCGCCTGTGTGAATAAAGGGGTGGGGTAGGGGCTGGAAAATTGGGCAAGACATTTTGTTAAATTTTTACCAGATAGTTGCCGGATGCATTCTGAGTTTTCCATCCAGTAATTAAGTGCTGGTTTGGACTTAGAAGATAACTAAACCGATCGCATACACTTTTTGTTTATCATTAGTGTGTTCGAAAGTTGCATGACTATTTCATTGGGTGTTAAAACTTCATGCTGAATTTCCGGATTCAGGGTGAACTACTTGTCTGGGATGAAAACAATTTTCATATTCGGATTCAGCATGTCTTCCCACCTCTGGATCGAACGTCAGATCAACTTCAGATACAACTTTTTCAAAATTTTCCGGATTCCGGGTGAACTACTTGTTCAGCGTAAAAATAATTTTCGTATTCGGATTCAGCATGTCCCTAGATTGACAATCTCATTAGCTTTTAAAAAATAAATATTTTCCTCCCTCAGTTTGAAACCCCTCCCCCACCCCTGAATATACAGCTTTGGGGCCTGTCTATGAACTTGACCTGTCCCTTGGCCCAAAGAATCCTCACACCAAGTTTCATCAATATATCTCTTTCCCTTCGAGATTTATCGTGCTTACAGACGGACAGACGGACAACTTTTACGAAGTAATAGGTATCCCTCCACTTACGTTTTGGGACCCCAAAAACAGGAGAAACTGGCATAAACAGGATTTCTGACCGATGATCTCATCGAAAGCAAAAAGAAAAAAACACGGCAAATGGAAAAATTAGGATAGAAACGTCAGGGTGGAGAACGTCAAACGAGAAGTTTGGGATCTCGGAAATGAGAATGGATGGAACGATTAGGGGCATAGAAAGAGACCATTAAGATTGGTAGGCTACGACGGGTCCTACGACGGGTAAACGAAACCCTGTAAAATTCCCGGTACCCCTCCAATCCCACCCACCATGGTCGGATGAGGTTCGAAAACATATCTACGGGCATCTGCTCTTACCGCCCATCAAGTATCACTCGAATCGGATAACCCGTTTGCAGCATGGGCGGATCACAAGATCTTGAGTTGCCCCTTCCTCCACTTCCAAGCGGATGATCAGACCCGCGAAAAGAAAGTTTCGAGGAACATCGGGCCGATCTTTGGCGCGCCTACCAAGTTTCACCGTCCTCGCGTATGTGGAAGTGCCAAAACTAGCAAAAGTTAGACAGAAGAACAGAGGGACGAACCGACCGACGGACAGATAATATGATCGCCATATGACACGTGCCTTTAAGACAGATCTCTACGGTTGGGGGATTTTCTCATTTGAATTTGTTCGGTCTCATCCTCGTTTCGGTTTGTCGGCTCCTCGAATTCGACCTCTACTTTTCGTGGGGGCTTCCAAAAATTACTTACATCCGTGATGTCGTGAAGGTACTGGAGCGGGGCAATCCATTTACGGCCACGGTTGACTAAAGCCGATCGTAATTATCAATCCCCCGGGACTTTTGACCTGTCGTATCTTACTGGAACCAGCGACGAAGAAAATCTTTCCACGATAACTTGGATGCCGGGGCAACACGTCCTTACAGATAATTTGCCTGACAGGACATAGACTTGCTGCCAGGGATTCGGGGATGGATGTTTCAAACGAAAGCACGGGATTGGAAGGGGGGGTGCGACGGTTCAAAGGCCAGAGGGGCTCCACTTCAAAGCAGACCTGATGAATGCAGCTGTAAACAATACCGTGAAATCGGTGGTTGCCGAGCCATTCGTATCAGTGTTTCTTGTACCATGAACAAGGCTAGACGTGTCCTGGACGTGTCTAGACAAGCCTTCTGCCGAAAGGCATGATGGATACGAATCCACGAACAGATTTGCTGACTATCAACGAAATTAAACTTTCTTACTCAAATAACGGTCATATTTATAGAAGAGAAAATAATTTTTTAATCTCCATATGTCACCTAGAACGTGTCCGAAAGCTCCGAAACGAACGAAAATGCTGAACTAATTCATCATTAAATGCAACATTTCGCTTTCGGACTTAAATTTTCTCTCTGTTAATACAGCATTAATTCAGCATAAAATTCATCGACAAATTCAGCAAGAATGCTAAATTCTATGCTGAATTTTCAAGAAGAAACTGGGGAGTACGGCGATTCTCTCAGTGTTTTCGGCGGTAAACATAAGAAATTCAAAAAAACAAATGACAATTTGGCAAACATTCCAGATTCTAAGACAACTGGCGATCATGGCCAACGAAGAAAGGAAAGATAAGAAGATAAGAAGGTTGAATATCAGTAGCTGATCCATTTTGTCAGCTTTATACAGCTAATTCTTTTTTCTTCTTCTTCCTCCTGACTTAAATTCTGGTATTCTAGAAGTGTCAGAGAATAAAAAAAGGTAACAGCTTTCGGACAAAAAAGAAAAAGAAAATGCAGCATCAATGCAGCATTTACAGGACCAAAAAGCTTTCGGACAGGTTCTTAGTGACCCCGAGGAAAAAAGTTATTGTTCTACTCCTTCTTCCGAGAGGGATTTCTGCATTTAAGACGATGAATGCAACCTAATGCAGTTTAGACGTCACTCAACGATCTGTTGTACACTGTCAGAAGTTTCATAACAGATAGCGTATAACACTTTCAAGAATAACCCCTTTTCACTTGGAAATAAAGTGTTCTGACCAATTAAGTTTACACTGTTTAGGGCCTAGATCTCCAACACCTTCAATTGGTAAAAATACTAACGGGAAAGAAAGAAACATAACAGATAACATCTCAAAGTTTTATCTGTTGAAACCGCGCATCCTTCTGTTGTCGTTTTGTAACTTTTGACAGAGTAGCATTTTTACCTGTTGAAGGTGTTGTTGGAGATCTAGGCACGAAATAGTATAAACTTAATTGGTCATAACACTTTATTTCTAAGTGAAAAGGTGTTATTCTTGAAAGTGTTATGCGCAACCTGTTATAAAACTTCTGACAGTGTAGGTAGTGAATTAGATAAGTCTAATTGGATCATTATTTGTTACGGTACTAGTCCCTTCTAGAATACTCCATCCATATTATGTTTATTATCAGATCTTGTGACTCAAGAGCAGGGGCATTTCCGCTGTGTGTGGGGGGGGGGGGGGGGCAGAGCCAAAATTTTACCTAATCTCTCAAAAATTTTACCGAATCCTAGGAACTGAGAATTCAAGCTTTGAATTTTGGAATAGAAAGGATTACGTAGGAAGAGTAACATTAAAGGGCAGTATGAAAGACGATAGGCCAACTATTAGGCTGCGTTTTGGCGAAGCCCACTTGGAGAATATATTGCCGGGAATGATTACAGTAACAGCTTCTATCTATTATCCCCCTGAGACAATTAAATCGAGCGCCGCCGGCGAAAATTTTTCGGAAACCATTTTTTTGTTTGCTGCGTCTCTTAAAAATTCTACTGGATTAAATACTGAGACTCTAAGAAGTTCCAGAAACCGGTTGGAGAGACGTTCCGGCAGCAGCAGCTACTGCGGTCGTGTCAATACTACCCCTGATCACATAAAGCGAGCGCCGCAGGCGAGATTTTTTGTAAGCCAAATTCAACTATTTCCATCCAGGTTCAAGCTTTTAATGCTTAGAAATCCCAGTCCTAAAACTGGGTTAAAATCCCAATCAAATGGCGCGCCCTTCCGCAAAATAGAGAATATTACGAAAAGCGCCGCAGTCGGAATTCTCTTATTTTTGGGATCCAAAATAAAACTAAGGTCTGTCGATGAAATCATAGATCAGTCCTTCTGTCTGCGATCAGTGCTTCACTCGACCTGTTTCGAGGTTCGCGGTAACCCCCGAGTCCTGGCAATTATACCGAATAATTTACTGGCTCCCAGTTATTATGCCGAATAAGTTTAGACCGATAGCATGTTCGGGATTCTGTATAACTACCGTATCCCGGTTATTATACGGAATTGTTCTGATGTCGAAATACTACCAAATAATATTCTATTCGGTATATTTCGTCGCAACTGCAACGAAAGTCGTGGTTCGTGGTAACTGTCGGATCTTGAATATTATACCGAATAAATTACCGAATACCAGTCATGGTATCGAATAATTTGGGACCGATAGCTTATTTGGGATTCTGTGTAACTACCGAATCTCCATAACTATGAATAGTTCTGACATCGAAAAATCACCAACTAATTTCAGTAAATTCTCTCACCAAATTCTACTGGCAATTATACGGAATCCCGATCATTATACCCGATAGATTTATACCGGTAGCCTATTTAACATTCGTGTTAACTACAGAATCCCAATCATGACACCGAATTATTTTGGACCGATAGCTTTTTCGGGATTCTGTGTACTTACAGAATCTCGAATAGTTCTGGCATCGAAAAAATGACCAGATAATTTCAGTAAATCCTCTCACCGAATTCGTGATAACTACCGAATACTGCCAATTTTTTTTGACGGTGCAAAACGGATAAGTCAGCTACATTTTATTAGAGCTATATTTCGGCTGGCAATTATACCGAATCTTGATCATTATATATGATCTTAAGCCTATTTTGGATTCTGTATAACTACCGAATCCCCGTAAATATACCTAATAGTTCTGCTGTGCAAACAAATACCGAACAATTTTAATAAAATCTACCGAATCTCGAAAAAATGGTGAGGGGTACCCCCTCCCTCTTGCGACGCCCCTACTCAAGATCCGACCGAACTTTTGTATCATTAAAGTCCGTCATAACTGGACGTACTGACGTATTCAGCTTCCTCAATACACTAACAAATCCTGTCATGTGGTTCACGGGTAATACTAGCCAAGGCTTCAGGCATGAAACATTCTTGTTGTGCCTAGCAACCACTTTTGAGCAAGAACGGTAATAAGAATATAAGAAGCACATATAAGATTCGCAAGAATGAAGTTGTTACAGAGTGAAACAAATAAATAAAACTAAAAGATAAAACTCATAGATAATTACACTGCTGATTATTCACTGATGATTCGTTCTGCGCATGGAAGGAATTTAAGAATCTCGTCATCGAGAGGGAAAGGTATTAGCCACTTAGGAGTGTCTTTGCATTCTGGTGAAATAAAATGTTACTGATGTAGCGATATATACAGAGAAGCTGTTTTCAAGCTGAAATAGTCAGCAATTGGATTTTAAACTTGCTAGCGAAATGAGAGGAAACAGATTTGTACCACGTCAAGACCATTTTATGGGGAAAAGACCATTCCTAATGAGAGTTATGCTTTAAGCGGACGAATCTGTTTGAAAACTTATTCAACCTTTCCTTCTAGCCGATGACCAGACTTCGACACGACCACTTTCCAATAGAAAAACCCCGACAGTTTGAGCTTCATATTCCCCACAGGCCGGATGGGTGCGTTCGATCCTGGATCTCCAAATTTCCATCCCGGTCGAAGCGGATTGATGTTATTTCAAGGATTATCTTTCCTGTGGTGTTTGCCCTTTTCAATCTAGTGTATTGGTCGACATATCTATTTAAGGAAAGTGGGGAGGATGAGTGAATGGAAAGTCGAGGAAAGAGACCGATGGACTTTTCAGACTGAATGCTTCCCTTGGGACAGCGAAGGCGGCTTGTTTTCCGTGACAGAACAGGGAACTCGTAGTTAAAATACATCTCAGCGGAATCGGAAGAAAAAAAAAACAGTTCCTGTCACTACGGACATTTTAAAAGACGTTTGCGCAACTGTCGTGTCCGTCGCCGCTGCCGAAGAAAAGATTACCATCGAACAGTGTGTGAAATGATTACAGAACGGATAACTTAAATGCTCATTAGTCTAATGACGACATTATGTTTTAACACAAATTCAGAATCTTCATCAAGGGCCTTATCTTTGAATTGACTTTGTGGTATCTTAAGCTTGGGAGTAACTCACTACTTCACAGAAGTACAAGTAATGTCTGTTTTTGACAAGTCTTGCTATGAATGATAACTGCAAGGCATGATTTGTCTGTTAGATGTAACAAAGTTCGGATTCTAAATTTGAAACTCGCGCCCTTTGCGTTTCTTCTGTGAGTACTTACCGACGTTAAAGCAGACCGAAAAATTGTGAGCAAAATAACAATAGCGAGTAGTGGCAAGACCTGTGCTTTCCATGTTTGCAAACGGGCCATACTCACAGCGCCGCCCTCTAAGCTTGCGTAAACCGAGACAAACTTGCGTGTTTAGAAATTTCTAGTAAAGCTAAGATGCGATCTGCACCCATGGTGAAGGTTTCATCTTTTTTTTGCTCTGTTCAGAATGAAGTTGTTGGAGCTAGCGCTGGTGCACGACTGATTGAGTTTCAGTAGAGACGTTCACTATCGCTAGTGGTGCTAGTGTCGCTGCTATTCGAGTGTGTGTCACTTTTTTCAAGTCTTGATGCTACTCCCTAGTTTTATTTTGCTCTGCTATCAGTGTAGAAATTCCTCCGAGCGACTGCATATATGGTTGACTCGGTGTACTGGACGTATTAGTTGCGTTTTATCTCATTTCTCCTCGCGATTCTCCTCTCAGTTCTCCTATTTCGCGTTTTATGACTATTGAGATGAAACCATTTCTCTTTTTTTGCGTTTTTGTCAGAATCGAGAAGTTGCTTCGATATTCAATTTTCGATTGTCTTTTATTCAAACAATGTTTACAACGGATACGTCAGCTATGATTCTTCGTCAGCGATATTTCGCTGATGCGAGGACCCTTGCCAAGAAGGGCCGAAATATCGCTGATGAAGAATCATAGCTGACGTATCCGTTGTAAACATTGTTTGAATAAATGTTTTAAAGTCAGCTTGGGCTCAAAGAATATTTATTTTCGATTGTCTTTCCCCCTCCTCCTTCCTGTTTGGTCAGCGAAGGGCATTCTGTCAAAGCGCGAATGGAGAAGTGAGAAGAGCCAAGCGGTAATTTGTAGGAGAACTGAGAAGCGAGAACTGAGAATTCAGATCCGAAACAGAACTATTGTTTTTAGACTGTTTTGGTTTTAGTTAACTGAGCTGCGCGCCACGATCGAAAGAAACAATTCAGTGTCGTAAAAATGTCTTTTTCGGATGAGGAAGATTCTGACAATTCTATCCTGCCAATTACACAGTGAATTACGGCCGCTCCAACATCGAACGAGTTGAACCTTTTTCGAAACGCATCTGTAGGCTATTGAGCAGGGTTGTATCAAAGGATTTATTTTGGGGTGGGAGGGGGGGGGGTGCCGCCCCGCGTGTGGGATCTAAATCCATACTAACAATAAAATAAGAACTTTGAACAGACGCTAATATGAAAAAGAATTATTTGTTAATGTTTAGGGAGGTGGACCGCCTACCCCCCTGGATACAGCATTATTTTTTCAGCGATGGGATGCTCAAGTGCGTATCCCAGAGGTAATATAGTTTCAGTTTGCAGTTGAATAATTCGTAGAGTGCTTCGTTTATTTATTTATTAATAGAATAAGGGGATAAGCTACACTCCCGATGAAAATTTATCTCAAAATAGTACTATGAAGCAGTACGAAAAAGCTGCATGCAGTACTAACGATCCTACTACATGCTTCTACTTCAAGGCTACGGTCTTACTGCATAGTATTATATGCTACTATTAGTAAGATTGGATGCTACTATGGCAAGACAGGATGCTACTGGTTACTTCTACATAAGATTGGCCAGTCTGAGGCAAATTAAATGATAGTATTCATTTTGATAGTACACATTAAATGATAGTACACATTAAATGTAGCATGCTTTTACATAGTATTACATGCAACGTTTTCCTACTAGTCATACTACTACGCACGCTACAAGTTTTTCATCTGGCTGTAAAAAGTTTTTTCCGAGTAATGATTAAAAACTACAGTATTTGCTACTGGGATTAATCTTATCTCTACTGAGATAAGATTAATCCGAATTAGAGACGAGGTTATCTTTTAGAGACAAGATTAATCCCAGTAGCAAAAACGGCAAGATTTTTTTCACAGTGTAGTGCTTCTCTCACTTTACAGAATACGTATACAAGAAACACTCCCTGGATGACAACATTGAACTTTGGCACAGATCAGTAAAAGCACTAGTAGGCATTTACTTATGCGTTAAGCTGCGTGCAGAAACACAGGATTTCGCCTGCGAAAATACGCATGCGAAACGCGTCACTACGAGGAAACCTGCATGCAATGTCTCGCAATTTCGGAGCTAAGGAGAAAATTCGCATTCGACAGCGAAAATCGGACTATTTGTGCACGGACCGTTAGTGACCCGCTCTGTACTTGCGGAGCTGGCTAAAGTGCGAACACACGATCAGGATTTCCCTGCCGGATTTCCTGCTCTTTCATCATCAAGTTGACAAAATTTCAACTCTTCCATATGGAAGTGATGATGGTGCCGAAAATCCGGGCAGGAATTCCAGTCCGGGTGCTCTCGATCCTGATCGTGTGTTCGCACTATTAAACGTGTGATATCAAAATGAGTTTGGGCCGACTTTCCTGTTAATTGTTAAAGAGCTTCAACGAGTGCTGGCGGTTAAGAACTGAATACAACAAAAATTATAGATAATTACAATGTTTGCCGCGAAGAAACTCAATTGAATTGATGTGTTGGAATGCGTCTTGATTTTTTATTTCGTCTTTTACAGCATCAGATGAACAAGAAGAAAAGGTGGAAGCGTGTCAATGTCCGCCAGTCTGATACTGGGAGTCATCACCGGAACAGCACATCTCGCGAGATTGTTCGTACAAATATATAGTAGATCGGGGGAATAGGCCTACTTCAGAAAATCTTTCGGATTCTATCGAGCTGAGAAATTCACGGACATCACGCTTCAACGTATTTCAGTTAGCTGATTATTCATCTATATTAAGATTATCACCATATTTTGAGTCATCAAAGGTATTTTGTTTTTTTCCACCCGGGGTTCTAATAATAATGTAGCGTTTACACGGACAAGATATCCTGTCGGGTAGAAAGGAATTCCGGTCGACTCGAAAGGATTCCGCTCGTGAAGACGACTAGAAAAAAAAAGTCTAGCGGGACGGGATCCTTTCATGATGAAAGAAATTCCGGTCTACTTGAAAGGAATCTTCTCGGCGGCGCTGGTAAAAAGTACTAAAAAAAAGGTCTAGCTAGCTTTTGAGAGCAGCAATCATCAGTGCTGATGTCATACATGTTCTAAAAAAAAACAATTTATTGGCCGGTGAATTTATTTTTGTCAGATTTTCTGGTTGGAAGAATTTTTTTTTTTTTTTTCCTCTACGTGTAAATAATCTTGTCACCAAGATCAGATTCTTTTCCAGTTTTGTACTTGTAAACGCTGCATAACCTTCAGAGTGTGCGCTGCTTGCACGACAACCCAAAAGTCACCCAGACGCGGAGAATTTGAATTTGAACAAAGGCCTGCATTTCCAGGGCTAAAGATGCTAAGCTCGGAAAAGTTCCGCCTGTTTAAAGTAGGGCAATGATGACAGACGTCCTGCAAGGATCTGTATGTTATTTGTTGGCAATGGCTTACATTTGTAGTTGGTAATTTCAAGCATAGAGGGACGAGTTAAGACACGTCTTGCAAGCAATCTGACATTGGTACAGTAGAGGTATGCTTATGTGAACAGTTACTTTAATGGGAACAGTGCAGTTTTGAGCTAAATGGTAGAATGAACATGCAAAATACCTATACAGGTGTTTTCAAATGCCCTTAATTACCTACTTTGGCTAACTGGTGGTTATCTTAAAGTGCATGAAGATGGCAAAGTCCACTGTCAACAAACGTTCACATAAGCATACCTCTACTCTATTTTATTTTTTGGCAATAGCTGCGTTCGTTGCACTCTGGGCTGTCTCTGGTGTTTAGTCACCAGTGTCCGGTTCTTCCCTTAAAACGCGTTTTTTTGGTTCACCTGTGAGTTGATGAAAACCGGTTAACTCTTCGCTGCAGCAGGGCTCACGAGCAGGTTCTGGTTAGTCCGCACCAGTGAGATAAAACCGGACACTGGTTAGTTCAAAAACAGGTTATAAGACTGGTGAGAAGTCACCGGGTGGATGCAAAAACGGCTTATAAGAAAAACCGAAGACCACCGGTGAGAACTCCCGTGACAAAGAACGCAGCTAATGGCTTACATGTGTTAACTAGTTGCTAAACATTTCACGCGTAGGGGGACACGAACATAACGTGTCCATAGCGAGCGAGGGACACTCACATCCGAAAGAATGTTCATTAGATTATTTTTTTTCTTAGATTAAATACGGGGTTTATTGGAAAAAATACTAGGAACTACAAAACCCTCTTCAATGGAATCGATTATTCGGCGGATAATGGACAAGGAAAGTAACACATTTCCGTCGGGTTTTCAGTCCTATTTAAGTGAATATGGGATGTCTAACCACACCATCGGATCTCAGCCTTAGGTCTATACTCATGACTATCTCTCCTTGCCTATGCAGAATCTCCGGCCTCTCCGGGTAGCTAGCGGAAGAAAGGCAGAAGTGGTGACACAACTGGTCCCAAAGATTGTGGTGATTGATTGACACAGGATTTGATTCGTACGGACACGCTTACTCCTTCTTCCTGAGGATCACTGGCGTGTTTTGTACTTTGTCATATAGAGTATTTGGTTAAACTTTCAGAGGCATTTCTTTACGAAGTATCCGTAGTAGAGTGCTTTGCTACGCGAAGGGATAAGAACGTTGTGCAATTAAATGAGTATGTTCCTCTGGTTGTATTTTACAGTATGGAGTACAGCGCGTAAATGAAACTACGGGCTAGATTGGTCGGTTTGACAGTCGTATAGGCCTTGCTCAGTTTGTTTTATATGGATCGCGGTGGATCAAATGGTGCTCATTTTATTAATACAAGGATCACATCCAGCCAAGTGCTTGTCGTCTCCAGTTCTTATTAAAAGATCCCCAAGGCGTCGCAAGTGCATTTTCGGGGGGGGGGGGGGGGGGTGCAGAGCCAAAATTTTACCGAATCTTTCAAAAAATTTACCGAATCCTAGAACTAGGAATTCGAGCTTTAAATTATGGGACAGAAACGATTACGTAGGAAGAGTAACAATAAAAGGCAGCAAGGACGACGATAAACCTATTAGGTGGCGTTTTGACGAAGCGCACATGGACAACATATTGCCGGGTATGATTGCAGTAACAGCTACTATCTATTATAGTCAATAGACAATCACATCGAGCGCCGCAGGCGAAAATTTTTGAAATCCATGATTTTTTTTTTTTTGAAGGCTAAAATTTAACTGCTTCTCTTACAAATTCTATTTTTTACCGTTGATTAAATACCGAGACTCTGAAGTTCAAGAAACCGGATGGAGCGACGTTCCGGCAGCGGCAGCAACTGTAGTCTAGTCAATATACTACCTATAATCACATAAAGTGAGCTTTGCTTTTTCCTGCCAAATTTAATTTCTATCCAAATTCTCGCCTTTTAATGTTTCGAGATCTCAATCCCTAAACTGGCTTAAAACCCTCGTCAAATGACGCGCCCTTCCACAAAATAGAGAATACTACGAAAAGTGCTGCAGGCGGAATTTTCGAAATATTTATGATTAGAATATTCTTTTTAAGATAAAAAAAAATTGAGGACTATCGATATCCCTTTTGTCTGCGACCAGTGCTTCACTCGACCTCTTCTGAGTTTTGAGGTTTGTGGTAACTTCCGAATCTTGGCAATTATAACGAATAAGTCACCGAATCCCAGTTATTATACCGAATAAGTTTAGACCGAGAGCATGTTCGGGTCTCTGTATAACTACCGTATCCCGGTTATTATACCGAATTGTTTTGGTATCGAAAGACTACCGAACAATATTCATATTCGGTATACTTTCGTCGAAATTGGAACAAAGTCAGGATTCGTGGTTAACCTCCTAATCCTGGAAAATATACTGAATAAATTACCGAATCTCAATCGTGATACCGAATAATTTAGAACCAATAGCTTATTTGTGATTCTGTGTAACTACGGAATGTCCATAAATATAACGAATAGTTCCGGCATCGAAAAATTACCAAATAATTTCAGTAAATTCTCTCACCAAATTCGTGATAACTACCGGATACTGGCAATTATACCGAATCCCAATCATTATACCGAAGAGATTTGTACACATAGCCTATTTAGGATTCTGTATAACTACCAAATCCCCGTAAATATAACTAACAGTTCTCCTATCGAAAAAATACCGAACAATTTTAGTAAAATTTTGCGCCTCCGGCCCAAAATTTTACCGAATCTCAAAAAGGTGAGGGGGTGCTGAACCCCCCCCCCCCCCCCCCCCCCCGCCCTTGCAACGCCCCTGGGGATCCCATCCAACATTTGGTCTTGTTTTTTTATTAACTCTGTTTGTTTTTTTTTAGCCGAGACGGGAGAGGGGGGGAGTTCGCTGGGTTTTGGGAGTTTAGGTTCGTCAGGCAACCCTATTTTAACGGCTAAAACAGGAATATTGTCGTATCTGTAGTTTTAGGATCAACCTATTTTTTTGGTTAAACTTTTTCATCACAGGTAGTTCCGCGGGCCTTATCCAATTGCTCATCGTCCCAAGCTCTTATTCATCATCACGCACTCCAAAAATAAAAATAGCATGTCTAGTAATAGGATATAATAGTGGCTACCCCTTTTCCTCTTCCAGATCTTTTTACGGATTCCGGAAATCTTTTTTCTCCTAGATGAGTCCGGAAGATGAAGCTTGACGAAAAACGTTTAGAAGTCCGGGGCGTTGGACTCCTCAGATCCAAAAAAATCAGGAATAAGATAAGTAAATAAACAAATGGATGGAAGAGAGAACATGGAAAGTGTGATTAGGAGGCAAGATTTGGGCAAGGGAATTTTTAATAACAGCAAAGTTAGCTATAGTCATTTTCATAATACCCAGAAGAATTAGCTTGGCTTTCCTGAAGACCCAGATACATGGTAATACGGAAGTTGAAGCCTCGCCTTAACGCTTTTAACGCCACTATTATATCCTATAACTAGACATGCTATTTTTATTTTTGGAGTGCGTGATGATGAATAAGAGCTTGGGACGATTAGCAATTGGATTAGGCCCACGGAACTACCTGTGACGAAAAAGTTTAACCAAAAGAATAGGTTGATCCTAAAACTACAGATACGACAATATTCCTGTTTGAGCCGTTAAAATGGTCAAGACAAGGTCTTGACCCAACCAGTCTGTGATGTTGTACATACATTTATCTTTTGAAAGCTTTGTAGGCTTTGTGTTGCTTTGCCGCGTGCTAATTTCGTACATACTCGGCTAAACGGGTGGTCAGTAGTGAATCATTTCTTCCGCACGTAGTAGTTTGAGTAAATCTTCCCCTGATCACCTCGTACTAGCTCATTTCTTAAACGTTGTTCCTGATACTGGTCAATATGTATAGGAATTTGATGGAAAGAGACGAATGTAGCTATTTTTGTAGTAAATGATGTTACAAGTATTAAAGCCGTAGCTAAAGTCACCCTCCACTTTCTGGATGCTCTAGATTCTGGCTCCCGAACGTCAAAGATGTCATGTCCCTTCATGATGTGGTATTGCCACAATTGCAAAGATCACTAGTTGCGTTTTGCAGATACCATGGTATCTGATACCACGGTCTTAAGTCGTTTTTGCAGTTATCGTGGTATCTGATACCACGGTCAAAAGGCGTTTCTTGCAGTTCTCATGGTATCTGGCCAGTTATCGTGGTATTCAGAAACACGGTCCGACCGTGGTAACGGATCGTAATATCTGAAGAAGTCATCTCGCTTTCATCAATTTTTGTCAAATTGGTGGGAAAGAAGTTTGGCACTTGGTGATGTGGCTGCACTGTAAAGTAAAATACCCCTCTTTTTGTGGAATACGTTGCAAATGACACGGCTTTCGTTTGCCCTGCTTTACTTTCTGAGCTTTGGAAAAGGCATACATCGTCAGATCAGGTTGAAAGATAGTGGACTGTGCTGGGACTTGTAAGAGTAAAGGCAACGTAATGCATATAACGTTAGAAAAGTAAATTTATTTTCGTACGATTTTGCAACTGGAAAACTCTTCAAACAAAAACGTTACCCTAGTTTTTTTTTTTCTCACGCCGAATTCTATTGGCACTCCTGTGGTACGTATGGTCATGAAGGCTCAAAATGACTCCTTTTCGGTTTAATTGGAGGTCTATATCTTGAAAAAAAAAAAAAATGGCCCACTTCGACATTTTTACAAAAAGAGTTCCAGCTTGATGGCTAGTTTGTAACATTTTCTGTGCAACGTTTTTGTAAATGAAACTGTTTTTAGAACTCTTTTAAGATCCGTTGAACAAAGTATAGGTTGCAAAACCGTTTCTGCTATAAACGTTTATGGACGTTGAACCCTGAGTTCGAACTTTTTGCGGAGGCTATGTATTCGTCAATTCAGTTCCAGAAAACCCTACAATCGGAAAATTATGTGTCTTGATCAGAGGAATTACCAGCCAAAATATTTCGCCGAATTGGGCAAGGTAATTACCGACTGGCTGGTCGTTTTACCGACTATTTTAGCAGAGATACTGACAGTTTTTAAGAAAAAATACATGTTTTGACGAAAAATCGACTGTTATCGACTGTTTTGAAGATTGGAAACTTTGTTTTTTAATTGACTGTATCCGTTTGACTATTTCCACAAATTGAATGGACAACCTCCCCCCCCCCATTCGTGGTGCCACTGGTCTCGATTCTTATTCTTGCGCTTTGCTTTTCACCTTTACAACATCACTTTGATATCCATATTTTATTGGGTTCGGGGGTAAATAGATAAAAGTCATGAGGCAAAAGCCAAAAAAGAGCGTAGCTTGGTCGGCAACCAAGGTCATTCAACAGGAAATAATTTATATATAATTTAGGGAAACATAAAAAACGGTCGAAGTGATCAAACTTTTCCGAGAACAGAAAAGGGCATAAACGAAATAACTTAACACTGTGAGATACGGGACTTCCTAAAAGTGTATTCTCGCCGTTCCCCGAGGACTCCTCGGCGAAACGAAGGGAACGGCGAAAATAGAGGGAGTCAGTCCACGCGGAGGATCTCCACGCCTAGAAAAACAACGAGAACACGGAGAATACTTCTAAAAGGGATTTTGTTCGAAAAAAGAATGTGCAGTTGACGAAATTACTGGATCCACTTTATTTTTGGTTTTGTTTATTCTGATTCTTTTTAATTAATTTTACATTGCACCAACAATGGCAAAAATTGATTCCCCTCCGAATATGAAAGGTAGTCCTTTTTGATGATGGTGATGATAATCAGAGCATTCCCCGCCCGTGGGGACTCGGGAGAATAGTGGGAGTGTTTCCACGGGACAAAAAACGCGGCTACTCCATAAGCAGAGTCCTCAGGGAACGGCGAGAATACGCCTTAAGTGAAGGCGTTTGTGAACCTGCAATTGGCTAGAAAAGGTATCCTAACTCTTTTTTGATCGTATGATTACATTTTTCGTATAGGTGTTCGAAAAGATATTACACCTTAAAGTCTTCAAACTCTTATTACAAAAGCGAATTATGCTTTCTGTTGGTAGGTTTTGCACAAAGCGTCATAGCCAATCAATAGTAGACGAGACTAATTTTGTATTTAAAAAAGCCATTAACGTCTTACTTTCACAACTCTGTTAGAAAAATGTTATTCAACTAGTTGGCAACGTTTCTACCATTAACAGGCTCATAATTGTCACCGTACGCCGATAAGTATCTGTTAACTCGGGACAAATCAAAAGTCCTTTACCTCCCGCTGATAAACTCATTTTGTTATTTCCCTTCCATCAACGAAAATTCCGTTTTCTTCTTGTTTGTCGCTCCATCTTTCAAACTGAAAAGTGCGCGAATTGTGACTCATCACTATCTCTTGAGGGCAGTGGGGTTGGTTTTCTTGTCACCTGACACAATGCTTCCTTGTATGACAGATTTTTCGTGTACACTATTTTTAGAGTTTCTGCCCACTCACAATACAGAGGACACTGTTTGCTATTAGCTGAGTGAGGGCCCTTGCAGTTAGCACACAATAAACAACTCATCACTATGGAGGCAGTATGGAGGAGTCACATCATTATATACATTTGTCGAAAAGGATAAAGATTTTCTGGAGTTCTGCCACAGTAAGTAAATAATTTAATCTCTGTTTTTCTTTTCTTTGTTAGCCTGTTTTAGACCAACTGGATGCTCGTAAGCTTTTCTTGGTTAGCCTGTCTCAGACCAACTGAATGCTCATAAGCTACTGTACAATCCTATTTTTGTAAGATAGATAGAGAGATAGATTTATTAATTGCAACGCAGCCCGAGGGCCATGGCAACAATAAATCATACGAAGTATCACAGACTAGAAGAAAATGCACAAAAAGCTCCTCCTTAATCTTTCTCTTCTCTAATCCATTTTCAACATTTCTTTTTTATTTCTCTAATCCAGAAATCTACTTCTATGTTCCATCGCTGTCCTCAGGAATCGCCCGAATCTCTGAATCGTAGTAAAACATTCTATTCATTCCTAACAACTCTAATTAACCATTCTTCATCGAACTCACTCACACCGAACTCACCTGCACTCGCAAACCACGTGAACCAAACTCTCATTCTCGCATCCGCACATCAGACAATGATTTCTTAATTCCTTTAATTAATTTCTTTTCATAATTCTATGAATAATTTCTGGACTCTTTCTAATACCAATCTAATGTAATACCAATCAATTTTACTTTCACCGAACTAACTTACCTGGCCAAACCCAGCAAATCAGCATTAGGACTTAGCCTCTGCTTAGCCTAGTCTCTGCCTAGTCTGGTGAATGCTACGCTATGTCACCTGAAAGGTTGAGGTGTAAGGACTGTGGTTATAAATTCTACAGTGAGGTGTTTCTTGAGAAACATTAGGCGATAGATGTTTCGGTCATGGGGAGATTGATCAAGACACGCTTTTCTGCCTTTTTTTGTCAGAAAAGATTTGGTATAGTAGTTTTGTAAGTGAAGTTTGGATGGCCGCATTCAGTTGGTTCATCCTTCTGATACTGTGAATCCCCCATTGTCTTGTCTTGAGGTTTTTAATCCTACTTCATCTTCTGACACTGCATCCCTTCCTGAACCTTCACCTATCCCTCAGCTTCCCATACCATCTCAATTCCCAATTTTTGTTGTTGATGATACTGGTATTGGAGAAAATGTTTGTTCCTATTTTCCTGATGTGACAGTTGAGCGGTAAGAAGCAAAGCTTTTCCCTAATCTTCAATATCTCCACACAGTCAGCAAGAAGGCTTCTGCTGAAATTATTGCTGGAATTCAGAAACTTCAACCTTTATATCAACAACATTGTTCTGGTTTTGACCCTGAAGTTTATGTTTATGTTCCATTTGAGAGGCTGGACTCAAAGGATAAGAGAATAGTTTTTTACCATTGCAACCCAACACCTTCCAACAGTTGACCGTATTGCTTTACAAAAGAGTATTGTCAAGTGGAAAGGAAGAAATAAGAGAATGCTGTGGGTACAGAGTCTAATGACATGAAAATCTGAATACTATGATGGGAGATCCTGAAATAGTATCCTGGTAGTTTCAAGGAAAGAAGTACAAGGTTTCAAATACTGTCAGTTATGCTGATGGTCCTTCTAAAAAGAATTTTTGTTGTGCTGCGTTAAGTTGTGCTATATAATTTGTTGTTGATAAGTCTCAAGTTATCAATTTGCCTTATTCTGGCTCAGCATTCCAAGTGGACTAGATTTTCTTAGTCCCCCATTGTCTCAAAATCAACACTTCTGTACACACTTATCAGTCCGGTCGGTAACTTACATTTTCTAAACTACCTGCAGGGAGCAGATTGCAGATTTTCTACTCGTCAACCTGAGAGCTATTTTACTATGTCTTTCATATGTGCTAATTGTGAGACATAGGGTGAGACATAATATAAACTAGTCCGCTTGGAAGTGGAAGTACTTACTGTGATTTTTTTCTTGTTGTTTTATTTATGCCATGATTTTAACTCGATGTGATTTACTATGATTTTCTTCCCTTTCCAAAACCAATTTGACCTCAATCTTTATGCTTATAAGCTTACTCTCATTATTTTCTTGATGAATTATTTCGAAGATTACTGTGATTGTTTCCTTGATGCCTTATTTACGAGTTTCCAAAGCGTCCAAAGTATTAATTAAAATCCATGGTTTCTTGAATAGCTCAGTTCTTATGTCACTTGCAGCTTTGCTCACCCTTCAGCATGCAACGCCGCCGGCCCTTTGAACCAGTTTTCCGATGAAACGTTATCTAGCTGCAACCCTTCAGAATGCAACGCTGCCGGCCCTTTGAACAAGTTTTCTAAGAAACGCCTTTGCAAATAGAAACGCTTTCTCCTGCGGCGAATTCTTGTGCAGTACGCTTTCTCTTTAAACGGATTCGCTAAAACGGTTTATAACAGAAACGCTTTACTAGAAAACTGTCAAATTCTGAAAACTGGTTTATAGGGCCGGCAGCGTTGCATATTTTAAAAACGTTGCGTTTTACTTTAGAGTGTGAGTATCAGTTTTTCTTTTGGGATGACTTCGAAAAGCGCAATTTCGGCAATTGTCGTTTTTGCAGAGCAACCGTACATCAGATGCCACAGTAACTGCAAAAGCGACTAATTTCAAATCCAGTTACTGTGGTAACAGATACCATGGTATCTGCACCAACACAACTACCGATTCGCAACGAAGAGACTGTCGGCTAAACCCCAGCTCATCACATTAGCAGGGTTATAAACTTGGTCTTCTAGGATTTTTATCTTACTTGCTAATGACTAAGGCAACGGTAGTGAAAGGGATCTTAGCGGTTCTAAGTTCCAAGGTATTTTGCTCCGCCACTGCTCCCCTTAGCTCCCAACTCCCAAATCGGGTTCTTGACACTAAGGAAAACTAAATTTATCAGAGGGGCTTGGTCATTCATTCCTAGAAAATAACGGCGATAGTAAAGGGTATCATGTTCCCGTGATCTGCACAAGCCGAGCATAGAGTGGAAACGTCACTCATAGCCTCATTGCCCGTATCAAGAAGGCAGTGCATCACAATTACTAGCCCAAGAAGGAAATTAGATGTCAAAAACTCATTTTCGTGGCATCAAGAAACACGGACCAGTACAAGACAAGAGCCTCGTTTTTGTTGCATGCTGCAGGTCCACTTCTCGGCCTATTCCGGACTGATTCTATCTACATCCGTTTTTGCACTGCAGTGCTTCCGAGGAAGACGGCAGCGCTTCTCGAGAATCGCGGACTTGCTCATCGACCAAGTCCGTTCTTCCCTGCAAGGTGCTGCAGCGCTTCAACTAAGAAGAAAGTGAATCCAAAAACGCATATTGTGCAAAAGCAAAGAAGTGCTGCAGCAGCGATGTGGCAGCGCTTTTGCAACAAAAACGAGGCTAAGAATACAAAGGATCATTCTAACTGGCCACAGTAAAGTCGCGGAAAATCCGGAAAGGTTAACCCAATCGCAATCATACACAAATCTTACATTTTGGGCATGGTGCCCCAACCTTGGAGCATCATGCCCAAAAATTGAGGATTTTGAATGAGCGGGTTAGCCTGTCTTTGCAGGCGAACATCTCCGTTCAAAATTGATCATGAGCTCCACTATATCAAGAACGGATAATGATATGAACCTTTGTCTCACATCCGTTGCGCCGAACAAGAAACCAATATTATGTTCCGTAAATACTGATCCTGTTCCCGATAATTTGCATAGAGAGATGCACCCTAACCGACGAAACAGAAAAAGCACAGTTTAAAAATCAAGCATTATGAGTTCTAGGACTCCCAACTTATATACTAAAATGTGGACGTTTGCTCGACATTCTAAGCGTGTAAACATTTGAAAACGTTTTCTCGACTTTTGCTTGTTTGTAACAGTTTTTCACGACCAAATAAATCTCGAATCCTATTTGTCAGCTTATGCAACTTTGCGTTCCAAAACTATGTTTAACCAATCATGACAGTGTGAGAAAAACACTTTGAAGTATTAATAAGCTTAGAATGTTTGTCAACGACCTCAATTGATGGCCGGGCCCCGTTACGGACACACCTGTTCGTAAATCCTTTTTTAGACGTTTTAAGACCGGTTTTTATCGGTTTTTAGACGTTGCTTCTGCAACGCGTGCATAAAATCTGGGCCGTTTTTAATTTGTTATGCGGAGAGTCCTAAACATCTTAAAAACGTATAAAACCGAATTCCGAACAGGTGTGTCCGTAGAACAGGCCGTGTTAAGTTCTTCGTTCTACCTTTTCCAGTGACGGTAAGACATATCCGTTTTCGTTAGATAGGGAGAAATCTCTCAATGTCATGCGTATACTCTTCATGACTAAATCTTCTGTCGTTGAAGAATTGTCGTTTGCCTAGCAAAGAGGTAAACAAACGCAACAAACGCCATCGATTTGTTGGCATGGGATTCGAATCAAGTCTGAGGATTCGTTTGAGTGACGTTTCTGGTTCTTCCTAGGTTCAATGGCGTGCTTCGATTAGTCATATAGGCACCATAAGGCTAATGCGTTGAGCGTTGCAAAGCCTTGAGAATGCAAAAGTTTTAGGGTAGCCTGCAGTGCTAGCGCTCATTCGGATGGGGAATTCGGGAACAAATGTTTTAGTACACAATAGTGCAATAGATTATCGATAATATAGTTAGCTATTCGTGTCAAGAACAACTCAACATATTTATGGAGCCTCCCCTCAGGTCACAGGCAGATCTTCGTGTAGAGGCGATTTGGTTGTTTTTGTGGCACTTGAGCTTACTCAAGTGGCATATAGCGATCGTAATGTCTGTCGGTCTGTCCGCATTTTGCTGTTTGGGCACTTCCGCATGACCTAGGACGATACAAATTGGCACGCATATCAGAGACCCAACCGGATTAACTTGGAAATAATCACTTCACCGATCCGACCATCATTGGGGGTGTGGAACGGATAATCGGGCGTGCATTAAACTTGACAGGTATCAAGAACAGATGTCTCGGATGTTCATTGTCATATTCGGATCGGAACCAATAACTGGGAGGGGGACACCCGAAATCTCTTTGAAACGCATTTTCTAGTTTTCGTCAAACCCCTACCCCTTTCTTCGCACTAGTATAGCTCTGCGCATGGATGAGTCATTCTTTCATCACATTAGTATGGCTCTGCTCGTGGATGATTTGCTAGGATTCGTTCGGAGAGAGCTACATCACTCGAAGGTCGAAGGGGTTGGCAAAATATGTTGTTGAACCTTAGTAGGGGTTGATATAGCGGATAATCGGGCGTGCATTAAACTTGACAGGTATGAAGAACAAATGTCTAGGATGTTCATTGTCAAATTCGGATCGGATCCGATAACTGGTGGGGGCTGAAGGGCTGGAGAATTTGAAATGCTTTTCCTAATTTTCGTCAAATCCCTACCCCATTCTTCGCACTTGTATAGCTCTGCGCATGGATGAGTCATTCTTTCATCACACTAGTACTGCTCGTGGTTGAGTCATTCTTTGCTAGACTTCGCTCGGGGAGAAATAGATAAGTCGAAGGTCGAAGGGGTTGGCATAGTATGTTGTTGAAGCTTAGTAGGGGTTGATATAGACTAGGGGGTGCTAGGATGATGAAACTTGGCAGGCGTATCAGGGACCCGACCAAACCAACCTAGAAATAATCAGTTTCCCGATTCGACCATTTTGTGGGAGTGGAGGGTATGGGAATCCAGAAAATTGAGTGGTGTGTAACTTTCGAACGGGTGATCGGATTGAAATGAAACTTGATTCCTGAATAAATGACATATCTCTGATGTTCTATTTGAAGTCCGAACTGGATTCGACAGCTATGGAGGAGTTGGAGGGGGGGAGAACGAAAATCCCGAGAAACGGTTAGAATGGAGGGATCGGAAACTTGCTGGGAAAAACCAGCATCTGCTCCAGATAAATCGTTTACACATTTGGACTGGATCCGGACACTTGGGTGGAGGGGTGTTTCCCGGAATTCTGGTGATGGCGGTTCTGGGGATTTTCACGACGAAACTTGGGAGGCGTATCAGGGACCCTATCGAACTGACTGTAAAAAAAAAATTACTCGATCCGATAGTCGTGAGGGAGTAGAGGAAGGGGGAATCGGGAATACTGAGTCATGCGTAACTTTGGAACGGGTGGTCGGATTTGAGTGAAATTTTGTAATTGAACAGGATATGTCTTTGGTGATCTTTTTCATGTCCGGACCGGATCCGAGAACAACTGGGGGGGGGGGGGTATATGTGACCGGCTTAGACTGGAGAGATAGGGATGGAACTTTGTGGGAATAACTAACAGCATGCTCCGGATAAATCATTTACAGAACCGGATTGGCTCAGGCGGTGGGGGGAGTTTAAGGGGAAGTCCGGAATTCCGGTGATCGCGAGTAAAGGTACTTCCAAATGTGCTAGGACGATGAAACGTGGCTGAAATATTGGAAATTTGACAAGATTGGCTTAGAATTTGCCACTTTCCAAATCCTACCATTCCTTAAAGTACCAATCATGACCGTAAATTAAGAAAAATACTTTTAAGCAAAATATACATTTTCATGATCCCCATTTTTGGCTCAAGGTTTTTGCTTACAGACAAGGTTCTAGCTCCCTTAAAGTGCGCATCTTCATCGCAAGGCCGAAAAGTACTTTTTATCAAACGACACATCTCAACCCATTATCATTTGTGCCACAAGGGCTCTACTTTTGACCAAACTGTATATATCAATGATCCCTAAGACCCTGCTATCGTTTTTGCCTCAAGGGTTTTGCTTACAGATGCATTTCTAGCGCCTTTAAAAGTGAAATTATGCAGCAACAATTTAAAGAAGAAACGTACTTGCCTACTCTTGCAAGTGCCATATGAGCTTTCAGCTCTTGTTTTGTCTTCCAGAGGAGAAAAGCACCGACGAATGGTCAGATCCTTCCGGCTGTTTAGTTTTTTTAGTCCTCGAATTAACTAACATACTCCTCCCGGAATACTAATCAAGTCCGTCATAAACAACATAGAAGCTGACAAGCTAATGCTGTCGAGACGGTAAAGTGTTTCCATAATGAAGTCGTGACTACACTTCCAGGGCAAAGAAGATGTGCTAAGCTAAAGGGGTCAGAGCCTAGCCCCTATGGAAAATCTACACCTCGAATCTAGGTCAAAACGGCCACGTACATTTGAAATATAAACCACCTCGTTTTCTCTCTCGCATCATTTAGAAGCGAATCCACCTCGTACGTTGTATTATCTGATTCAACAAGAGCTGAAAGCTCATATGGCACTTGCAAGAGTAGGCAAAATGTTGGCGGGAGTTTTTTGTTTGGGAGTTTTGTACAAAGTCGAATATTATTTTAGTATACACTAGTAAGTATAAAGTACTGTATTTTTTTTAGCATTTATTGCATTTCTAGAACTCCTCTTCTTCGTTGGACGGTTAATTGGTCTTCAATATGGTTTCGACATTTATATCAAGTACGTTTCTTCTTTTAACTGTTGCTGCATAATTTCCCGTTTTAAAGGCGCTAGAAATGCATCTGTAAGCTGAAACAAAAGTGGCACTCGCTCGAATAGCAGCGACACTAGCACCACTAGCGATAGAGAACGTCCCTCTTGAAACCCAATCTGTCGTGCACGAAGGAGATACAACCTCCTCTTTTCTTCCATGTGTGCAGGTGCATACCGCATCTTATAGGTACTAGAATTTTTTAAGCCAAGAGTTTTGTCTCGCTTTGAAGGTCGCGATTCCAGTGGGAAGCACGTTTCCCAATTCTCCAGTTCGTTTCATCAGCCCACAAATTATCCGTGCCTTCTTTCACCTTTTTTACCTTCTCAGAGGCAGTTCTTATTTTTGATGAGACTTTTTAATTTGTTACAAATATCAGCTGAAAAATTCGTCCTCCTTAAAAAGAGTTTGAGTGCCTTCTGTCATAGTATTACCTTTTTGTTCGAAAGTAGTTGCTTTTTGGGATGGAAATCTTTCAAGATCTTTTCTTGCCTTCGCCATGGATTAGAACAAAGGATAGAATTATATGCTAAGTTTTGATGTGTCCAGGTTCGCTTCATCCGCACGGATTTTGAATGCCTTCTTTCATTTGTGTGACCTTAGTGTTATGACATATGATGGAAATATTCTATGCCTGAAATCTTTTATTGCCTTGGACATGGGTTAGAACAGAGGATAGATTTCTATGATTCGTATTGATGTGGCCAAGTTCGCTTAACATCCGCATACAGATCTATAATACCTTCTTTAGTTTTTGTTATCTTCCTTGTTCGAAACTAGTTGCTATTTATTTTCGATACTGAAATCTTTTCTTGCCATGGATTAGAACAAAAGGGGGATTTATATGATTCGTTTTGATTTGTCCAGGTTCGCTTCATCCGCATACAACTTTGTAATGCCTTCTTTCAACTTTTTATTACCTTTCTTGCTCAGAAGCAGTTGCTATGTTGGATGGAGTATTTAATTCGTTTCGGGTGTCAGTTAAAAATGCGTCCTTAGAAACATTTTGAACACCTTCTTTCATTTTAATGACTTTTCTTGTTCGAAAGTTACATAACTAATCTTTCCTCTCGCCACGATTCATTTTACTGGTGCGTTAAACCGGTTATCTGGATTTTGCCGAGTTTTTGCTAGAAGTCAATGGGCTTGGGAAAAGGCTTGACACAACCAAAGCCGTGGACAATTTGTTAAGTTTAAGGGATTGAAATAGTTTTGAATATTGGAACATAGGCACCAAATAGAGCGAGGTTGCTTTAAGCTATGCCTTCAAGTTATTATTTAGCTAAATAAAATAATGATGTAATGTATTATATCATTCCGGCCAAAACTCTATATGACTAAGTTCATAACACGCCAATGATCCTCAGGAAGAACGAGAAAACGTCTCACTTATGACTCAAACTCAACAACTCAAATCCTGTGTCAAACAATCACGTCGATCTTCGGGAGCAACTGTGATACCCGAGGTGATACCACTTCTGGCTCTTCCGCTAGGTACCTGGCGATTTTCCATCGGCAAGGAGAGTTAGTCATCAAAAGTTTTGGCTTTTCATCAGTTCATAAGCACTAGTTAAGACCATCAATCTACTTCACGCTCCCTCCCTAAATAATTCCTTCTACAAAACAGAAAACGAATTATTGATATATTCATTTACTTCCCTCGTTTATTAGCCTCGTTCTCCCGTGTTCCAATTCTCGACCAACCCCAAGTTTGCTGTCCTGAAATTGTACCGATTTCGTAATGTATACTATTCTGCTTCACCTCTTGAAAGCTAAATGGGGCCGCTCCCTGTTTCTAAACAGTTTCAGTCGTGTAAGCCCCAGTGGAAAACTGGCGCTACAGACTACATTATTCCTGAAATATTCATGAGAAGGGACTGAAACGGGACGTTCTCCGATTTGCCTGAACTTTATTAAAACGTTATAGCTATTTAAACTCGGCCCGAAATTGGATTATAAGCCACCGGGAACTGGCGGGAACAACTAATGAGCAGTAGGGAAAGCATACAAAGGAACGGATTTTCCTGGTCGTGACTAAACTTAGTAGCTTGAAGATTGGTGTTTTTACCAGTATTTGTTTTGGCAGATGGGCAATATAAATTGGGGTCCAAACAAAGTTTTGACAGAAAAGTACAAGGAGAGCTGACAAGTCGTTAAAGCAAGACCAGAGGTTTCGATGGCATCCCAACAATTTATGTCTGATCCAGACAATTGCGTCCTGTAGATATCCGGTCTCAGCCAGAATTCTTAAATATTTTTGCTATTGAAATTTAAAAGAAGATTAATGCCAATTGAAAGTCATCTGAGAAAATAGGATCAGGTATGGATTCAGGAACTGTGTTTACGTATTTACACATCTATACGTCATATCTACTTTGACGAAGTTGATTGAAACTTTATGCCTTGCTTCTGCCAAATAGCCGGTACTTCTGCCAAAAGTACGGCCGGATTCAAGGTGAACTACTTTTCCGGCAAAAAATGAAAGGTCAAACGAATTCAGCATATCTTCTTACCCGTATATCGAACCTCTAGTCAACTTCAGATAAACTGCAACTTTAGAAAAATGTCCAGTTTCGGCCGGATTCGGGGCGAACTATACGTCTGTTCAGAAAATGATTGTCACTCATCGATTCAGCATGTCTCCCCGAAATAGAACATTTAATCAACCTCAAATAAAACTTTTACTTTAGACAAATTTTCCGGTTTTGGCTGGATTCCGGGCAAACTATTTTTCGGGCGAGAAAATAAGTTTCAGATATGGATTCAGAATGTCTCCCTCTAATCGACTATCTCGTTGAATTTTTAAAAGAAAAAAAAACCTAAATATGGGCTACGGGGATCGTCTACCACCTTGACCTTTACTTTGACCCAGTCGACCCTCGTTTATAGAAAATATCTCTACCCTTGCTTGAGTACCATGCTGACAGTTGGACAGACAGACAGATGGATAACTTTTATGAAGTCATAGGTATCCCTCCACTTACGTTTTAGGATCCCAGAAATAGTAATTTGCATAACCTTTTAGAAAAATCGAAGTAGACAGAAAGCAGAAAGTAACAATAAAAACTCCTTGAGCCCAAGCTGACTGGAAATATATTCAAATAATGGATAAAACGGATACGTCAGCTACTTTGCTTTGACAGCGATGTTTTTGTCTTTCTTGGCAAGAGTCTTCGTCAGTGATACTGTTAGGGAATGGAGTTTTTAATTGTTAAATTATTAATTATTGTGGAACCAAGAAATGTGTCTATTTTGGAGTCCCAAATTGTTAGTGACGGGATACTTATGAATTCTTAAAGTTTGTCCGTCCGTCTGTCTGTATGTCTGACTGTCTGTCTGTCTGTTAGCACGATAGCTCCCATAGCTCCATTCCCCAACGTTGTCCCTGAGGTTAGATAGGCTGACGAGGACCCTGCTAAGTAGGGTCGAAATATCGCTGCCAAAGCATCGTAGCTGACGTATCCCTTTTATCCATTATTTGAATATATTTCCAGTCAGCTTGGGCTCAAGGAGTTTTCATGAAAGTGCCATATACCGATCACATTTCCGTCGGTCGGTCGGTTAGTCCGGTGTTTGCGAGTTAGGGTACTTCCAGATATGCTAGGAAGATGAAACTTGGCAGGCATATCAGGGATCCGACCAAACTAACTTGGAAATAGTCACTTGCCCGATCCGACCATCGTCGGGGGGAGGGGGAGGTGGTGGAATCCGGAAAATAGGGACATTCATAACTTTCGAACGGCTGATCGGATCCGGTTGAAACCTGAAAATTTGTTAAAAGTAAAAGTTTAATCTGAAGTTGATTAGAGGTTGGATGTAAGGATACGGAGCATGCTGAATCCGTTTTTGACCTGTATTTTTTCGCCGGACAAGTAGTTCCAAAAAATCCGCCGAAACCGAGAAATTGGCAGAAGTAAGGCAGGAAGTTTCGATCTGCTTCGTCAAAACAGATATGAATAAAATGGGTAAACGCACATGCTGAATCCCTACCTGAACTTGGTTTTCTCATATGATTAACTATTTGGCCTTAATCTGTTTCTAAATTCTTATAGTAAAAGTGTTCAAGGAGTCTGGCGAAGACTGGATCTGGCGAAGAAAAGACCCAATTGTCTGGATCAAATTTTAACTTTTGGGGTCCCATCGCAACCTTTGGTCTTGTTATTCATGCACTCACTACATATTTTCTTTCTCTTTGGTTTTTCTGCTCTCAGCTGTTTTGACAGGATGCTAAAACAGTAGTGTACCTCCGAATAACACGACTAGACCAAGGGATCGATTAAAAAGAGGCACGGCACGATACGATATAGTGTAGGGGGCACGAGTACTAACAAGACCAAAGGTTTCGATGGGATCCCAAAAAATCTAATATTTGATCCAGACAACTGCAAACAAACTACCATACTTGTCCAGAAAAAAAAAGAAAGTTCAGAAACAAATTCAGCGTATCTCCTTACCCGTATAAAGAACATCTAATCAACTTAAAGTAAAACTTTAACTTATAAAAAAAATACTGTTTCAACCGGATTCCGAACGAACTATATATCCCGGTAAAAAAAAGAAGAAAAAAGATTGTCATATACAGATTCAGCGTGTCTTCTTACCCCTAATCTGTCATCTAGTCAACATCAAATAAAACTTTTGCTTTTAACAAATTTTCCGGTTTTGGCCTGATTCCGGGCGAACAAGTGGTCCGGGTAGAAAATACTTTTCACATAAGTGTTCAGCATGTCTTCTTACCCCTAAATCGAACATCCAATCGACTTCAAATATAACTTTTACCTTTAACAGGCTTTCCGGTTTTGGCCGGATTCCGGGCTAACTACTTGTCAGGCGAAAAAATGGTTTTCACCATCATGCGCAGCATGTCTTCCTACCCCTAAGTCGAATACCTAATCAACTTCAAATAAAACTTTTACTTTTAACAGACTTTCCGATTTTGGCCGGATTCCGGGCTAACTACTTGTCCGGCAAAAAAATGGTTTTCTTCATCGTGTTTTACTTTTAACAAACTTTCCGGATCTGGCCGGATTCCGGGCGAACTACTTGTCCGATGACAAAATGGTTTTTACCATCGTGTTCAGCATGTCTTCTTACCCCATAATCGACTATCACATTATATATTTAAAAATATTTCATTTGCCCCTTAATTTAAACCCCCTCCCCCCACCCCAAAATGTAGGGCTACAGAGCCCATCTACGAACTTGACCTCACTCTTGACCCATAATACCCTCACACCAAGTTTCATCAAAATATCTCATTCCCTTCGAGAGTTATAGTGCGCACAGACGGATAGACGGACGGACGGACAGACGGACAACTTTTGTGATGTCATAGGTATCCCTCCACTTACGTTTTGGGATCCCAAAAAAGGGCACAAAACCGAAAGAGCCCTTTCAGGCTCTTTTAGGCTCTGGAGTTCTGGACTCTCACTTACTTGTCTACTTCTTTCTACTACTTGCAAATCACTTTTTGGGATCCCAAAACCTAAGTGGAGGGATACCTATGACAACGCAAAAGTTGTCCGTCTGTCCGTCCGTCTGTTAGCACGATAACTCTCGAAGGGGTTGAGATATTTTGTTCAAATTTGGCACGGCTACTCTTTGAGTCAAAGTAAAGGTATAGTTCGAAGATGGGCTCTTAGGGGTGGGGGAGGGGTTTCGAATTAATGGACGCCAATAGAATATTTTTAAAAGCTAATAAAATAGTCTAATTAGGGGTAAGGAAACATGGTGAATCCGAATGTGAAAATTCTTTTCTCGCCGGACAAGTAGTTCACCCGGAATCTGGCAAAAAACGGAAATTTTTGGGAAAGTAAAAGTTGTATATGACGTTGATTAGATATTTGATTCATGGGTAGGAACACATGCTGAATCCGAATATGAAAACTATTTTCACGTTGGACAAGGAGTTCGCACTAAATCCGGAAATTTAGCATGAAGTTTTAACATAGTTGATATAGAGTGAGGAGACATGATGTTGCAACTTTCGAACATACTAATGATAAACAAAAAGTGAATGCGACCAGTTTAGTTGTCTCGAAAGTCCCAACCGGAATTTACTGGGTTGAAAAGTTAGAATGCACGCGACATCTATCTGGTAACAATTTAACAAAATTTGTTGACAAAATTTTGACCATTGACCAGCCCCTACCCTACCCCTTTACTCACAAATGCAAGCTCTGCGCGCATGAGTGACGTCATTTTGTTTAATCTAAACACCTGGGGGGGGGGGGGGGTGACTTCGCTCGCGCGTATACGC
The DNA here is from genome assembly GCA_023053575.1 of Branchinecta lynchi. Classification (NCBI taxonomy): domain Eukaryota; kingdom Metazoa; phylum Arthropoda; class Branchiopoda; order Anostraca; family Branchinectidae; genus Branchinecta; species Branchinecta lynchi. Next base: position 16,491,849 of record JAKZAP010000013.1, on the reverse strand, counting down.
GCAAAGTTAATTTGGTTTATTATAATACTGTTTAAACCTAGTTTACGTATTCTTTGGGTTTGGGATTGTCGGGGTCGGGGGGGGGGGGGGGGGGGAGGGGGAGGGTTGATATGTGTTGTTCAAATTCGTAGAAGGATTCACTGGCAAAGTACAGGCTAAGTCCATAGATGGGTCCTTGAGCACTATATTTAGAGACAGAGGAGGGGGCTTCAAATTAAGGGTAAAAACATATATGTTTTATAAGCTAATGACATTTTCGTTTAAGGGGTAAGAAGGCTCACTGAATCCGTATCTGAACTTACTTTTCTTGCCGGACAAATAATTCTCCAGGAATTCAGCCAAAGCTGGAAATTTGGTTGAAGCTCGAACTTGTTTCTGAATTCGATTAGAGACTCGGTATCGGGATAAGGAGCCATGCTGTACCGGATTTTGAACTTTATTTCCTTGACAGATAAGCTGGCATTCGCCCGGAATTTTGGCTGAGACCGGAAAATGTGTTAGAAGTTAAAGTTTTATTTGAAGTTGAATAGATGTTCGATTAAGGGGTAAGAAGGTACGCTGAATTTATTTTCTAGCTTTGTTTTTTTGTCAGACAAGTAGTTCGCCCGGAATTTGGACGAAACCGAAAATTTGGCAAAAGTAAGACAAAATTTGGCAAAAGTTTCGATCCGTTCTGTCAAAATAAATAGAAATCCTTCAGCCCAAGCTGACTGCGAATTAAATTTGACAGTGCAAAACGGATACATCAGCTACATTTCATTAGAGCTATATTTCGGCCCTTCTTGGCAAGGGTCCTCTTCAGGCTCAAGGTGGAAAATGAACTTGTCACAAGTTCAATAGGACTTCTAAGGGTAAACACATATGCTGAATCCATATCTGAAGTTTTCTCAGTTTTCTCAGATGATTAGCCATTTGGCCTTAATCTGTTTCTAAATTTTAAAAGTAAAAATGTTCAAACAGTCTGGCGAAGACTGGATCTGGCGAAGACAAAACCCAATTGTCTGTAGCAAATATTACACTTTTAGGATCCCATCGAAACCTTTGGTCTTGTTGTTAATGGTGCCTCCTGTGCCATGCCGTGCCTCTTTGCCTCTCCTCCCCTAGTGGCCCAGACCACCCGACGGTCTTGCCGAATTTTGCATGAGTTGTGTTTTTGAAGGTACCATGGTATCTGATACCACGGTGAAAAGTCGTTCCGGAAGTTACCGAGTATCTGGCCAGTCATGAGCGTGGTATCTTAAAAGTTTATTCCACTTTTATTATATTTTATTTATTTGTTTTGTTTTGTTTGTTTATGGAGACGGGATTTTGGAGTGTATAGTTTTTGGGATCCCAAAACGTAAGTGGAGGGATACCTATGACATCGCAAAAGTTGTCCGTCTGTCCGTCCGTCCGTCCGTCCGTCCGTCTGTCCGTCCGTCTGTAAGCACGATAACTCTCGAAGGGAACGAGATATTTTGATGAAACTTGGTGTGAGGGTTCGCTGGGTCGTCGGACCAGTCAAGTTCGTAGATGGGCTTTGTAGCTCTACATTTAGGGGTGGGGGAGGGGATTCAAATTAAGGGACAAACAAAATATTTTGAAACAGCTAATGTGATAGTCAATTATGGGGTAAGAAGACATGCTGAACACGATGGTGAAAAATATTTTGTCATCGGACAAGTAGTTCGCCCGGAATCCGGCCAAAACCGGAAAGTTTGTTGAAAGTAAAAGTTTTATTTGAAGTTGATTAGATGTTCGATTTTAGGGGTAGGAAGACATGCTGAAGACGATGGTGAAAACTATTTTGTCATCGGACAAGTAGTTCGCCCGGAATCCGGCCAAAACCGGAAAGTTTGTTGAAAGTAAAAGTTTTATTTGAAGTTGATTAGATGTTCGATTTAGTGGTAGAAAGACATGCTGAAGACGATGGTGAAAATTATTTTCTCGACGGACAAGTATTTCGCCCGGAATCCGGCCCAAACCGGAAAGTTTGTTGAAAGTAAAAGTTTTATTTGAAATTGATTAGATGTTCGATTTAGGGGTCGGAAAACATGCTGAAGACGATGGTGAAAACTATTTTCTCGACGGACAAGTATTTCGCCCGGAATCCGGAGTAGTTATATAAAGGGGGTTCTGGCCCACCCTTCCCCCAATTTCAAAACCCCATTTTAACATCAATTTCTTAAATTTTAACATCCTTTTTACCAAATTATCCCCCTTTTTAAGAACATTTTTATTTTCTTACTTCCAAAATAAAGGATACAAGAAATGAGAAATATTACCCTTTACTACATATAAAATACTACAATATACTACTACTTCTTTTTTTTTACATTTTTAATTTTTTACTGAGTAAACAGTTCTAAATCCACATATGTTTCTTTGTTCTTGTTTTCGCGTACAATAGGCTGCAAAACCATATTTTTCTTTAAAAGTAATTCGTTAGCAATGGCATTATATTTCTGTGTTATAAACAAATCACAGGGTTTGTCATTATGATTAATGACTACAACCAACTTATCACCATATTTTGTCTTAGCAATTCTCATTTTAACAATAGTATATTTCAATCCTAGAACTAGTTCTTCTTTCCTGATTGTCTCATTGTATTTATTCATTCTGATTGTATTCAAGACTTCCTTTGTGGACTCCATTTATTAGGGGATGATTTTATTAAATAAAAATCCAAAGCTCCTAATTACCGGCAGATCGTAACACCTGTGGTGTGAGAGATGCGTCACACTAAATATTCTCGAATATTCTCGAATATTTAGATGCGTCACCTCCAGCAGATAACAAGACTCGGCGGAGAAGATTCGCGAATATATATATAGTGTCGCGCAAGTAGTTATATAAAGGGGGTTCTGGCCCACCCTTCCCCCAATTTCAAAACCCCATTTTAACATCAATTTCTTAAATTTTAACATCCTTTTTACCAAATTATCCCCCTTTTTAAGAACATTTTTATTTTCTTACTTCCAAAATAAAGGATACAAGAAATGAGAAATATTACCCTTTACTACATATAAAATACTACAATATACTACTACTTCTTTTTTATTCAAATATTACTGAGTAAACAGTTCTAAATCCACATATGTTTCTTTGTTCTTGTTTTCGCGTACAATAGGCTGCAAAACCAGATTTTTCTTTAAAAGTAATTCGTTAGCAATGGCATTATATTTCTGCGTTATAAACAAATCACAGGGTTTGTCATTATGATTAATAACTACAACCAACTTATCACCATATTTTGTCTTAGCAATTCTCATTTTAACAATAGTATATTTCAATCCTAGAACTAGTTCTTCTTTCCTGATTGTCTCATTGTATTTATTCATTCTGATTGTATTCAAGACTTCCTTTGTGGACTCCATTTATTAGGGGATGATTTTATTAAATAAAAATCCAGACTCACAAACTCACATACATATTTTTGTTAATAATACCTAATGTAGCTTTTCTTTCATAATATATAACACAGTAAATATTATATGGTACAGGCTGAGCGTGTTTTAATGTTAAACTTATTTCAATATCAGCAGTTGTTCCATTATATATACTTGATTCGTGTTTGGAAACATCGAAACAGAATAGTGGATATACTTCTTTAAATTCTTCTATACTAACAACACTACCAGTATCAAATGCTAATTGCTTATAGCCCAAATGTATGAACCTATTGTAAAGATTTGAGTATTTACATTTCTCATCGCTAAAGTCGCATTTGAGTGGTTCTTCAGGATATTTATCCCCATTAATTCTAAGTTCTATGTCTGTTAAATTCATATGATCAAACACCATATTATTCATTAATTGATTGTTATGCTTTTCATTTTTCTGTAACATCACAACGATTTTTGTAGGACTATTTCTCTCAGACACAACTTTCCAGGTGTGCTCCTTATTCTGACTAACATCACTTTTATAACTATTACATGCTTCCCACATCAGATTATGCTTTTTATCCTTAGCAAGATCCTTTTCTAATTCACTCATCATTTCGATACTAGGAGCTACAATAGGGATCTTCCAGGATAAATACTCGATTACTACTTTGAAATTAGTATTTCCATTTCTTATAATCATGTTGTTATCATCATTTCTTCTTAGAAATAATTTATGCGATGCACCTCTGAAGAATCGTTTGTTTCCTTTAAGAAATCCAAACAATTCTGATAATGGTAAATACATATTTACTAATTTACTGCTCTTTGTTCTGTTATATCTTTTTTCAAATCCTTTATTATAATTATTATTATTTCTCAAACTGACTGTTCCACCCCCTGCTGCAGCCCCTGCTACTACTGGAGTTGCAGTAAACGAAGCAATAACAGGATTAATTTCTTTTCCTTGATTATAATCCTTATACCAGAAATGATTTCTTGCTGCACTTCTAGAATAATCATCAGAGTATTCAATCAACTTTGTAACGGTAGTTGTAATACCAACATGATTAATTTTTTCAACCGATTCATCGTTTATTACATACTCAGCGGTACTGAATAAATTAAATCCATTATTCGTTAAAGTAGCAACATCGGTTGCAGCTATAGGAGTCCCATCTTCGTTTACTATTCTTACACTGACATCAAGATAACTTTCACTTGGATAAAACCAGGAATCTAATTTCTTTGTTACGAATTCAAACTCTGATTTATTAGATACATTCACATCTGTTTCTCGAATTTCTTTAAATTCATATTTAACCACTGTATCATCCACAAGCGGTTCGTCAAATATGTTCCATTGCGGACTGATAACTTTATTTACTGCCATTTATATAAGAAAGAAATTATTAAATAAAACTTATTTCAGAATCTTTAATCCATTTCCAGTCATTAACGTTTTGATCAAGTCCTGACTTCTTTGATTTAAAATCCTTTTATTTGTACCGATAAGATCCTTCATCGATTTTTTGTTTCCAATTACATCAATGAGTTCCTTCTTGTTTACATCGATCAGATCTTTCCCATATTCTATTGCTCTGTTTTTCAACAACTCAAATCTCGGTTTAATAATATTATTATACATTGACATAGCCCCATCTTTTATTTGTTTTGCTGACGTTTGAAATAACTGGGAATTAACAATGTTTTTGAATACACTACCGATTCCACTTCCATACTGCTTTTTATAAAGTAATCGCTTATTATTAATCAACATTTATAGGTAAATAATTTTATTTCACTAATCCTTTAAGCTTTTCTTAAATGCAGCACGTATCCAACGTTATCACCATTCAAATCGATAGGTCTTCCCAACTGATCAGTAATTGTCACTCTCAAGGAGTAAATAAAGTCTTTTGTATTAATAGGAAGGTAGATTAATTGTCTAGGATTCTCAACAATTTGACAACCCGGTTCTGTATTCGGAACAAATGTCCAAATGACATCTGATTTACTTTTGTTTACGATAGAACTGTTTACAAGAGAGCAGTGAATTTGAATTTTATCAACGCTTCTTGTTATATTCGGAAGCTTTGTACCTTCATTGATTTTCTTAGATATCTCACTATCCTTCTCAAATCCTAAAATCTGACACAAGTCACTATTAAATCTAAACACATATTTTTCTTGTAATAGTATGACAAATCTCATAGATGCTGGATTGGATGAAATTACAATAGGACATTTATCTTTTGGGGTATCAAAATACTGACACAAAAAATAATTCAAACAATCATCGTTATACATCCCATTAGGAATAGTAACATTCATCCATTCTGTTGCATTATTATCTTCATCTTTCCTGTATTGAAATGTATTATTTCCAAATTTATCACTTATATTATGCCATGAATACCACAAAGTACACTGATTCAAACCTATTTCATAATCCCAATTACGATTCAATTCGATTGGTTGACTAAATGTTATATCAATGATACTTTCATTACCTTCAATGTTTAACAACACCATTTATTAGAAATATTTTTTATATATTGAATTGTAATTTCTCTTCGTAAGAAATTTATTTCGCATTAACGAATCCAAAATATCAATAGCTTCATTTCTCACCTCATCAGATGTATTTCCGTTTACTCTGCTACCTATCAAAGTGTATAATTTTGAAATCATTTCATCACAATTCATAAATATTCCAGTTCCTTGTTGTCTGATAAAGGGTATACTAGATTGAATTTTTCTTAATCTATCCTTATAGTCTTGTATAAATAAAATAATTTTATCATACTTACTAGAACTATAACTTTTACTTTTCAGACCACCATAACTTTGACTTATAGGTGTTAATTCAGCCAAAGCATCTTCTATATTCTCTGGGTTATCATAATAAAAATGAGGCATCTCAAAATATTCCCCTTCATATCTTCTATGATTATCTCTATATTTCACATTAAGTGTTTTTAATAACTCTTTATCAATACCTTCATTCAGATCAACAACTTTTATACTTGTTGGAGATGCTTCTAAAGCGGTTGACTGCATTTCTACCCCTGAAACTGGAAGCTGATATGGTTGAATCGTTTCACCTAGCTGGAGAAGCCTTGTTCTTGAACTATCATCACCTTCCTGTAGTTTATTTATGATCATTTCAGTGTTTTCTTGTAATTTTTTGATGGTATCTTTAGTGTTTTCTTTTTGTGCTATAATAACTGGAGCGTTTAATTCTGAAGCATATTCCCGAAATCCTGCCTTCTCCATCTCATTTTGCTGAACCTTTCTTCTCTGAATTTCTCTGTTCTTCACTATATCCGATAAAATATCACTCAAGCGTCTTGAATCCATTTATATACAAGTAATTTTATTTCATAATAAATTTTGAAAGTTCTTTTTCATAAAACCCTCCTTGAATTAATTCCCCACTTTTGTCAGATATTTCATAAGTAATGGGAATGGTAGGTCTGATGGTTGCTATCTGAAATACTTCATCCGTATAATTAGGTAAATATCCTTTATCGAAAATACTTTTTTCTTTTTTAATTCTGACTAAATCCCCTACTTTGACGTTTCCTGTGATTTTGTACTCATCTACTGGAGGAAACAGAGCACTAAAAACCTTTTTCTGATTAACCTTTTTACTAGCATCAACTGGTTTCATTTGTATTGAACGGTGGTACGAGTTATTATAATTACTCACAAATAAAGGTAAAATATCAATCCAATTAGTAGTGCTATTGTGAGTGAAATATTTCCATAGCTTTTCTTTTAGCGTTCTATTGAACCGTTCAACGATTTGCGCTTTCAATTCGCTTTCAGATGCAAACCAGTGTATGCCGTTATTTTTCAAAAAAGTTTGAACATTTCTCATCACAAATTCTTTACCTTTATCAGTTTGTAGTTTCTTAGGAATTCTTTCTTTAAATATAACACTGAATGCTTTTATTATTTCAGCACCCGTTTTGTCTTTCAGAGGGATACACCAAGCATATTTACTAAAGCAATCAATAACAGTTAAAATGTAATTTGTTTTATTATTTTCTTTTTTATATTTCTGCATGTCAACTAAATCAGCTTGCCATTGCTCATCAACATAGTGAACATACACTCGCCTCCTTTCAAAGTTATGATAGGAAGGTTTGTGTAACGTATACACATTCTCATTTTGCAACACATTTTTTATTTTATCCTTGGAAACCTTAACACCATTTTCTTTTAATTTTCTGTAAATATCATCCACACCTGAATAATTAGAATAATACGTCTTTAAAATATCTGTTTCTGCGTTGAGGTTTTTTTTAAAAAGCGATTTTTCCTCGATCCGCAAATAACACAATTCCCTTTCAGCATTGGAACATTATTTTTTTGTGACACTGCCTTAAACATTGATTCAGTATCAGTGCTCTTTTTACATTTCATACAATAAATCTCCATTTATTAGAAAACAATTTTTATAAACGAAAAGCTACCAACTTCATTTTGCGCTTAATGTAGGAAATACAGTGAAGTCCACAGTTTAATTCATCTATATTTTGAACAGCAAGATTTTCATAAGCTATTTTTTTCTTTGAAGTTCTTAGATATTTAATTATTTCTTTTCCTGGGGGAATACCGAAAGAATCAAAAAATTCTACATGGGGGTATTCAGGTAGATTATAATAGGCAACCCAGTGAGTTCCAGGCATTCCGAGTTTATCATAATTAATGACACCGCATTCCGAATCGTTTATATGTTTGGGTAGCGTATCTAAAGAGAAAACACCTCGAAACTGTGGTATACTCCCTAATGCATCCATAATATCAAAATTAGTTAGAGGTCCTACTTTACTTTTGCTTCTTTTTTGATGTCCCCGTTTTTTGACTTCTTAGGTCTCCCACGTACCCCATGACCGACAACTTTTTGTGTTCCTGGAAGTGTAAGTGCTCCACCGGTGTTAACATCATCGGTTTTCTTCTTAGGTCTTCCCCGTCCCACAACTTTTTGTGTTCCAGGAAGTTTTAGCGCCCCACCTGTGTTGGTTATGTTATCCACCAATTTCTTACCAGCGAATGTACCCAAAGCAGCAGCACCACTTGTTAAAGCTGCCTTACCAAGGGTAATTGCTAGCGGTATTAAAAATGGAAGTAATCCACCTTTTTGAATCGCTTCTCTCATCTGCTTGTATGATACATCAATATCACAACCCTTATTATTCATTTTACAGGTTTCAATTTTATCAATTTGTCGTTTACTTAAAAGTAACTTAACTGGTTCTCGTTCATTTTGTCTACTATGACTAACACGTATCTGACATTTTTGTTTAGCATCAAAACATTTCTTCAGCTTTCCTTTCTGAAGCTTTGACAAATAAACTGTATACTCAAATATCTCAACCATTTATTAGGGAATTAATTTATCATATAAAATTTATTTACCAGCCATCATTTTTTCTATTCTGGTAACGAATGGTTTGTCAACAGGTTTTAGCTCTAGCTCTAGAAGCCTTTTTAAAATATTTACTACTGCTCTTTCAATATTATCGATACGAGTTTTTTGGCTAGCAATCTTTCCTTCAATTATACCGTTATGGGTGTGTTGCCCAAGAAGCTTTTTGTCATAATCTAAAAGATTCATAGTTAACGTTGCTAAATTAACAGCATCATTTTTGTTTCTAGGGTTTTGAACATTTGTTATCAACTTGTTTTCAGCGTTAATCTCTTTATCATTAACTCGAACTATTTCTTTTACAAATAACCCTTTATCTTTGTTCCTTACCAACGAATTATCAGGAGAATCATCTATCGCAGTTAATCTGTTGATATCTTCGCTAAAGTACTGATTTGCCCCCACTTGTTGTGCGGTAATTTCTTCTTTAAATTGATTCAAAATAATAGTCATAGATCTGAAACTAATAGCGTCCTGGTCAGCTTTCGAATCCCCTAACATAATAATTCTCTTACCTTGTAGGTTAATATTACCGTTGTCATCAGTAACTCTCTTTTCATTCGATTCATTACTAACCTTTTTTCCAACACTACCAAATTTATTCATTTATTATAGAAATAAATTATCCGGTAAATTTTTCAAAGTTTTTCCTGTACTTAAGGGTTTTATCTTTTATTTTTAAATCTATGAAGAAAAAACCGTAGCCCTTGGTTGCAGCCTCGAATTGTTTGAGAAATTTTTCATTGTCTATACTGGATACATGGCTTTGTCTTATTAATTTTACTTCTTTTGGATTAGAACACTGAAAGAATGCAAAATAATTGCACTGGAGCCTTACCACCTTTGGCGTTTTATGATAGCTCTGTGACAAGTAAATAATTGAAGCATTTTTCTTTCTTCCTCTTATGAATAAATCTTCTATTTTCTTCTGGTCTTTTTCAGTGACAAAATCGTCAAAGATAATCAAGTTTTGGTACTCAGGGTCTAAGTCGTCAACATCGACAATATCATCAAGATTGTTACTTACTGTTAAGACTTTCGATTTGCATTGTGACTCCAAAGTGGTTAAATTGGTTATAAGGTCTTGATACTTATCTTCTTCAAGATCTTTTGCATACAAGTATATTCGGTTGAAACAAAGATATTCATAAATTAAATTCAAAAGAAGGTTAGTTTTCCCTGTTCCAGAACTACCACAAATTAAGAGTCTAAATGGCCACTGAGGTGCAAGGTCGTGCTTATTCTGATAAGTGTTCTTTTCACTAAAGTCATAGACTTTGATTGGAGCCTTTTCATTCATTTATTTAGGAAGAATTTTTCATTATAAGATTTACTTGAGTATTTTAAGTATATACCTGAAGTTTTGAAGTAGGTACTTGAATTTTTTAAGTAGGTACTTGAATTTTTTAAGTAGGTACTTGATTTTTTGAAGTAGGTACTTGAAGTTTTGAAGTAGGTACTTGAATTTTTTAAGTAGGTACTTGAAGTTTTTAAGTAGGGACTTGAAGTTTTGAAGTAGGTACTTGAATTTTTTAAGTAGGAACTTGAAGTTTTGAAGTAGGTACTTGAAGTTTTGAAGTAGGTACTTGATTTTTTTAAGTAGGTACTTGATTTTTTGAAGTAGGAACTTGAAGTTTTGAAGTAGGTACTTGAAGTTTTGAAGTAGGTACTTGAATTTAATGTTTATAACCTAAAGGTAAAGTGTGTATTTTATCGCTTGTTACTATCCTTTTATCATCCTTAGGATCTAACGCTTTTTTATTCTGTTCTTCTAGAAACATATTGTGCTTGTATGATCTTAAGTTATACTGGGTTATAGAAAGGTTTTCCGTTTTACCAAACAGTACATCCTTATAGTTTTGAATCGTAATTTTATCTTTAACTATATTGGTTTTTATTCCTTTCAGTTTTTTGCTAGCTTTTGAAGGGTCTTGGTTGTCCTTTAAATAAGCATATACTTTTGATCGTAATCCAACAAACTCTGTCATAACCTGTCCACCTAATTCATCTTTCATCATTCCTATCACTTTCTTATTTACACTAGGAAACCCATATGGATTATCTTTCGCATAATCAGATGTATCGAACCTCTCATTCAAATCTTGTTTGATATCTTCATAGAAATCTTCGGTTCGAATGTCGTATATGAAAGAATCAGTGTCCATATAACACAAATCAATTTTATCTCCATATTTAGGCTTCATATAATCATAATGGAATTCATACATCAATAACTTGGATAGTTCCAATACAGCAAAGCCGATATACATTGGTTTGTCTAATTTTATCTTTTCCTTCGACATTCTTGCCACTGAAAAGTTTTCACTGAATATTATTTCAGATTTAAAGTTGGGTTTCTTTATTATTTTTTCTCTTGTTGCATCATCCGTTATTATTTCCATATCCGCTCGCTTCCTTACGTTTTCCATAGTTTTTCCAAAGCAAGCATTATTCATAAGCTTAAAGAAGTCCTTCTCAAAATCATTTGTACCTTTAGTTCTAAGTGCTGTGTTGTGGTCTATATATCCTTTTAAGTAAGCACTTTCAGTGAATCCTAGTATTCTGTGTACTCTTTTTAATATCAAGCCTTTTTGTAAATAAAATTCTAGATTCCTGTGGTGAACTACATAGTTGGTTTTATCTAATACTGTGGTACATAGCTTACCGTTAAAGTGTTCCGGTGCTAATGGTAAATCCTTGTGTAATTCGTGTAGTTCTTTTGGATATTCTAAATCTACCTCATATATAGCACCTACATTCTGTAATTTCATTATCGAATTGATGTGAGTTTTTAGATGGTTGTAATACTCGAGTGATTCGTATTCATTCCTTTCTTTCAAATCATCCGGTATGGAAATGAATTGGAAATCATTCGCTGGTAAATTCTGCGACATCGCCCACCCATATAAATTATTAGCGTCTAAATACATTAAGTAATTAGATGGCTTATGCTTATTATAATCACTTGTATATTTATTATTTGCTTTTGCGTATCTTTTTATACATTGGGATACACCACCTCTTATTCCCTTTTCAATGAATGTATACATGTCTTCCTTCGAGAATAGTGGTAGTTCTACTTTTGAATGCTTTAAGAAAGCATCCCATGTTAGTCCTGGAGCTGAGAAGTAATGAAGTGGATCCAGATCATAATTATGTATACAAACGTTCCTGAAATTCTCCACAACATCTGATAGAATTAACACATCACTTTTTAGGTACAACTTGGTATAATCAAGTAAAGTTTCACAGTTAAATTGCTTCCATATAGATACCGCTCTTTTATAATCACTTTTGTCAATACCTTTCCCCGTCAACCTAGAATAAAAGCTTTCTATTGGTGGTAACTTTGTACAATTCATTTTATCGAAACTATCTACGAATTCATACGGATATACCCCTTTTTTAATTATTTCTTTGAATTCATCGTCATTTTTGAAGCTGTTAGATGTGAATTTGAAATTCTCTCTTAGATGATTACAGGGTACTTTGCAATCACATTTTGCTAAATTTGCTGATAGTTTGTCTAAAGATGAAGCCATAAATCTAATCGAATCTATAAACCGGATCTCATATTTTATTTCCGTATCCGTCTTTCTTATACTTACTGATTTCGAGAATGATATGAAACTTTCTGCACTTTCAAAAATTCCGTTATCAGGTATCAATTCTCTAACAAACAGATGGGAATCATATTTAGATAAATTATGCATTACTACCGGGATATGCCTAGGAATCCTGTATTTCATATTACATTCAGCATGAGCAAATCCCCTATCTTCTCCTGTCATGTGGTCGTGATCAAAGTGAGGATTTTCAGTAATTTCAGTTGTACAGATGTGACAAGTCTTATTCATTAGATTTTTCCATTTTTCGGTAATTTCTGCATTGGTATAAGTATGGTTTCTTTGTCTGCTTTCATATTTGTTTGCAATTTCTGTGGATACTTTTGTAATGGTTTTAACAAAATGTTTTGCAGCGTCTTCACCGAAATAATCGTAGTATTTGTTCTGGTTTGTATCAAAGGAACAGCATACCTGAAATCCGTAAGCAAATGGCTTCTGTTTGGCCACTTTTATTGTTTTCTTCCCGTTTACCTGATTGTATTCTTCGTTATAAGACTCAAAGTCTGCTATTATGCAATAAGGTACTTTCATTTGTTTTGCAATATTTTTATATTGTATACTTGAACCTTCAGGAGGCATTATTATATCAGGATCTTCGCAATTATTTTTACTTTCATGTTTTTCAAAGCATTCTTCCTTCTTAAAATGCCTTCCGCAATAAGTGCAGAGGTATGTCTTTGTTTTCTTTTTAGATATTTGAGGACCAACTAATCTGCTCAGATCCTTTACCAGTACATAATGATTATCGAAATACAATAAATGAACGATATGTTTTGCAGTTTTCCCATTAATTGTACTTTTTAGTATATGACTTCTGATAATTTTCTCTTTTTCAATTTGAAATAAACAAATCTTAATGTTGTATCTATTTTCAAATTTGTGTATATCTTTAGTATCCATTGGGAAGTTGGTAACCCCTTCGAAATCAAATTCGTTTTCATATTGTTTATAATTTGATAGTCTATCAACATGATCCTTAGCTGGATGTAGATTTGCTAAGATAGACCAAAGGAAACATTTCTGGTCGTTATTTTTTATATTTATACACGCTTTTTTATTTTTTACGAAATCTGGTAGTATTTTAAACGTTCCTCCCATGTAAGATTCTATTCGCGTCATCCTATAATCAATTCCTTCATACCGACTAAATTGTAGCCCAGATCGAGGGGTATTACTTAAAGAACTAAGTCTCTTGTTATTATCATCCAAATGATTATGAGTAAGAATGCTATTTTTATTTAAAATCCAAGAAGTACTGTTGTAATACACTACTACTTCTTCATCATTCTCCTGTCGATGGAAAATAGCACGAGTTACAAACTGAACTCTATATTGATTTATTTCGTTCATTCGCCGCTGTATATCTGCGAAAGTAAAAGCAATAAGAGTATGCTCGTCAACTCCATTACCTTGAACTGAAACGTTTATAGTGAATATATTCTCACTTTCGCTAAAAATAGTAGGCTGCTGTTCTTCTTCCTTTCTAAATAAATGATCAGGAATCAATTTTTCTTCTTTGATTTTTTTCTTATTTATGAAGAGAGTTGATAAATCGATTACTTTCTGTCTACTGTTATCACGTCTTTCTGTTTGATCTCTTATGATATCTCTATTTTTCTGTACGGAATCTTTATGTTTGGTAATAATATTATTATAGTATTCTTCAACTCTTTTTAGTACTTCTTCTCGGTTTCCGCGAGTTGATAGGTTCTTGTTTTTCAGAAATTTCTTTAATTCGCTTGTCTCTTTTTCTTTGTTATCATTGTATTCTTGTTTTAGTTTTGTAATGGTGATATTATTTTCTTTTATCTCATCTTCCAGAATGGTTCGTAATCTCGGTTCTGGTTTGTAGTCGGATGGTCTGTTCTTATTATGAGTTCTTTCGTTTCTGCGTTCAATTTTAATTTTATCTTCAGCTATCAAAATATACTTATTAAGATGGTTTATTATATTATTTGTTATTTCATGTTTCTTAGCTCCATTTGTTTTGATTTTATTAATTTTCGCATAAGTCCGCAGTTCATTATATGTGTATAGCGGTAATCTTTGTATAACCGATTTGTTGTTCGATATAACCTTTTTACAAAGCTGAATAACCTCTGCAGTATTCATCATTTAATAGGGGAATATTTTTATTAATAAATTTCTCAGTCTGCGTTTTCTCAGCCGTAAAGAAAAGCACTGGTTTTCCAAATCCTTTACTATGTATTTTCCGACGCCCTTATGGGTTTCGCACATGCTTTACTACTAGTCACGGGTTTCCTTTATTCTTTACTACTCTTGACGAAATCGGCATTTGATTACTACTCTTAACGAAAATCCGCTTTTGGTTACTACTCTTGACGAAATCGGCATTTGGTTACTACTCTTTATTTTGTTAGAAATATTTTTCGAAACAATTTTATTATATTATAAATGGAAGAATTAGAAAAGAAAATGTATGTTTACCGTCGCAGTTACAAGTACTACAATCGTATAAGTAATAGCTTACTTGTATCCAAATTCCTCTTTTCAGCAGCAGGAATGTCTGCGTTTCTAGTGCTACCGCTAGCTTCTTTAAGTTTGGGTGCTGTTATCATCGAAATAATTGAAAAGCAATTAAGCATTGCTGATAGAAAAGCAGAATTTAGGACTATTTATGATTTTTATACTGAGTTGTTGTCAATGCTAAAATGCGGACAGTTAACAATTGAGGAGGTAATTCAGAGAGAAACAGAGATGCGTAAAACCTTTCGATTTTTTCCTCGCGAAAAATACATGAAACAAGTCCGTCTGAATGGTTATAAATATTGCAAGAATACATCAATAGTTCAGAAGAATGTTCCACCAGTGTGACTCTTCACACATAACCACCACCTAGCAACAAAATCTAGCTTATAACTCAATCAATGAAACACCAATTTATTGAGAAAACTTAATTCAACATTTATAGACTCAGATTATCAAAATCAATCAACACTTCATCGGATAAGAAAACTTGCGCAGGATGCTCCTTGAGTAATGAAGACAATATCTCATCCTCTTGGATCGCTTTGCGAATAGCTTTTTCATTTTCGACGATGCAATAGTACCCTTTCCCACAGAAAGCTATTCCAGGATATTCGCGGACTAATCCATACAACTGAAGATTGTTGATTTGCTTTCTCCATATTTCTTAAATCGTTCTTCAAGAAAACACTTGTGCAGATTCTCAGGGTTGTCATTGAACAGTTTTTGCATGTACGCATACACTTCACCTTTTTTCGCTTTTAGTAACACTGATAAATAATCCAAATACACCTCCACTTTATTTAAATCAATAATTAAACGTTCTGCTTGTTCCAAACTGACTCCACATATTTTGCTGCTCAGCACCTTCTTGATGCTTACGTCCACTTTGAAGTTTCCAAACCTTCGCGAAGCATGTAAATTCGCTTTAATATCGGCTAAAAACTGCACGCTCTTCTCTTTTTTCTTGTCAACAGAGGAACACGCTGTCGTACGGTCTTCACCTTCGACTTCATCTGAGGCTGTGACTACCTTACTCCACAGCGAAAGGAATGTTTCTTGCTCCGATTTCTCCAGTTTGAACAACCCATTCATATACTTTTTCGGAATGGTTGCTGTTTTCTTCTGAATACCTTCGCTGTTCATCTGAAAATAAAAATCTTTTAACGACCTTGATGATTCCTTTACAGAATTTTTGAAGACCATTTGATTCCTACTTCATCTCGTGTGACACGCTTCGCAACATTATCTGACCCAGATAATTCCTTTACAGAATTTCCTACGTCATCTCGTGTGATGCGCTTCGCAACATTATCTAACCCATTAAAAATTCTTTACAGAATTTCCTACGTCATCTCGTGTGATGCGCTTCGTCATCTGATAACTCGTTTGGTATATTTGATATTTGCGTAATTTTTTGTTTCAGATGCAGCTATTCCTATCTTGCTAGATATCCTTGTTTTTATCGCTAGAAAACTAAAAAATACTTACATTGGAAATTTTTTCTTTCTTCAACACCTTCTTAATCTCAACTTGTTTACAAATGTCTCCTTAACCAGATGCGCGACACTATATATATATTCGCGAATCTTCTCCGCCGAGTCTTGTTATCTGCTGGAGGTGACGCATCTAAATATTCGAGAATATTCGAGAATATTTAGTGTGACGCATCTCTCACACCACAGGTGTTACGATCTGCCGGTAATTAGGAGCTTTGGATTTTTATTTAATAAAATCATCCCCTAATAAATGGAGTCCACAAAGGAAGTCTTGAATACAATCAGAATGAATAAATACAATGAGACAATCAGGAAAGAAGAACTAGTTCTAGGATTGAAATATACTATTGTTAAAATGAGAATTGCTAAGACAAAATATGGTGATAAGTTGGTTGTAGTCATTAATCATAATGACAAACCCTGTGATTTGTTTATAACACAGAAATATAATGCCATTGCTAACGAATTACTTTTAAAGAAAAATCTGGTTTTGCAGCCTATTGTACGCGAAAACAAGAACAAAGAAACATATGTGGATTTAGAACTGTTTACTCAGTAATATTTGAATAAAAAAGAAGTAGTAGTATATTGTAGTATTTTATATGTAGTAAAGGGTAATATTTCTCATTTCTTGTATCCTTTATTTTGGAAGTAAGAAAATAAAAATGTTCTTAAAAAGGGGGATAATTTGGTAAAAAGGATGTTAAAATTTAAGAAATTGATGTTAAAATGGGGTTTTGAAATTGGGGGAAGGGTGGGCCAGAACCCCCTTTATATAACTACTATCCGGCCCAAACCGGAAAGTTTGTTGAAAGTAAAAGTTTTATTTGAAGTTGATTAGATGTTCGATTTAGAGGTAGGAAGACATGCTGAAGACGATGGTGAAAACTATTTTCTCGACGGACAAGTATTTCGACCGGAATCCGGCCCAAGCCGGAAAGTTTGTCAAAATTAAAAGTTTTATTTGGAGTTGATTAGATGTTCGATTTAGGGCAAGAAGACATGCTGAACACTTATGTGAAAACAATTTTCTACCCGGACATGTAGTTCGTCCGGAATCCGGCCAAAACCGGAAATCTGTTGGAAGTCAAAGTTTTATTTCTAGTTGATTAGATAAGCGATTTAGGGTAAGAAGAGATGCTGAGTCCCTGTATGACAATCATATTTTACCCGGACATATAGTTCGACCGGAATCCGACTGGAATCGGAAAATTTGTTATAAGCTAAATTTCTATTTGAAGTTGATTAGATGTTCATTACTAGGGAAAGAAGATACCCTGATTTCGTCTTTGAGCTTTCTTTTTTCGCCGGACAAGTAGTTCTGGAGTTCGGCCGGAACCGGGAAATTGGCAGAAGTGGCAGGAAGTTTTCGTCAAAACAGATATGACTTATAGGGGTAAAAACAACAGGCTGAATCCAAATCTGAACTTGGTTTTCTCAGGTGATTAGCTATTTGGCCTTAATCTGTTTCTGAATTTTAGTTGTAAAAATGTTCAAGGAGTCTGGCGAAGACTGGATCTGGCTAAGACAAGACCCAGTTGTCTGGATCAAATATTGAATTTTTGGGATCCCATCGAAACCTTTGGTCTTGTTGTTGTTGTTGGGTGTTTGACCAGGAACCGAGTACGTGTATAAGTTTGTTTATTTTTTCTTTTCTCTTCCTCTCTTTTTTCTTATTTATCTTCCTATTACAGTGTTATGTAGGTTAATGTGTCAAAGGGGGTTTGTTAAACCTTTTAACAAGTGTGAACTTCTGGAGGGTTTTGTAGTTCTTAGTATTTAATCAAAATAAGTAAAAAAGATACCTGATTTTACTTTCTATCCAATCTCATTTTCCTCATTTTTGGATGCCATTTCTCTCCTAGTGGGTTTAATCTGTCCTTTTTCAGAAAATTGCTGCTATAGGTAGCATGGATAAGGCAAGCTTTTCAATCTGTTCACTGGAGCAAATATTTCCTTTAGCTTATTTGCCTTTTATTGTATTTATTTCGAGTGATTTTTTTTTATTACGTTAAGAATTGCAATTGTTATCAAAACTCGCTAAACTCGAAAGAAATATAATAAAAGGCAAACAATCTAAAGGAATTTGGAAGGAAACAAAATTTAATTCCTAAAGAAAGAAAATTTAAAAGCTTACCTCATCCACGCTACCTAGCGGTAACTACCTGAGAAGGATAGAGTAGCCTAGCGGCGACAACTTGGAAAAGGATTGAGTAACCTAATGGCGAGTGGCGACTACCTGGAAAAGGATAGACTAAACCCACTAGGAAAGAAGTGGCCTCAGTCTAGTACACTAGCCCCATTTCAGGCACGGTGCTCAAACGTCTAGCACCATGCCTGGGTGCTAGACGTTCAAGCACTGTACCTTGGATTTCATGTATGGTGCATGGATTTCAGTATACAGAGCATACAGAAAGAACACAGTTTCTGTCATCACAAGTGAGCACCGGCTCGGACAGGGCTGAAATTACTACTATGAATTAGAGAAATCAAAGACAATCCTTTATATATTTTTCAAAACAAAAACAAAAGGGCTCTAATGATGATGGAGATGAAAAACCTAACAGCACCCTATCTATTTCCATGTATTTTCCCTGTCTATTCCCCAAGAGCCAATATTCTGGTTAGCTGCTAGGTAAAAAAAAGCCGAGGCACAGGACACTTTGCATGCAAAACCCTTGACTATGTAGAAAAGGAAATGAAGTTTTTCACATCTGTCATCAGCCGAGCCCTTTTGTTTTTGTTGTGAAAAAAATATAAAGGATTGTCTTTGATTTCTCTAATTCATGGTAGTAATTTCAGCCCTGTCCGAGCTGGTGCTCAGTTGTTATGACAGAAACTGTGTTTTGGATGTATGCACTGTATACTGAAATCCATGCACCATGCATGAAATCCAAGGTACAGTGCTTGAACGTCTAGCACCCAGGCATGGTGCTAGACGTTTGAGCACCGTGCCTGAAAAGGGGCTAGTGTACTAGACTGAGTGGCCTCCACATAACTCTATGTATCTTGGAAGTGCTCTAACATTTTGAAAATTGGAAAATGAGCTTAGATAGAAAGTAAAATCAGGTATCTTTTGATCTAAGACAGGAAGACAGCCCTATTTAGGTATGTAACCAGTCTCAGTTTAATCAAACTTCACAGGGATACCATGCCCATGCCCCAAACTTGAGGATTTGTGTATGATTGCTTCTTGTGCTGCCACATCCGTTTTATGCATTATGTGAATACATAAACTGGATCCATTGAAACCTTCCGACTTATTTATTTTGTCCAAATAGTCTACATAGTTTGTTTTTTTCTGCTGAAAATTGAAGAAACGCCTTGCGAAAACAAATTTGCGAAACCATATAAGCTCAACTGTCAAGCCTAGTTTTGCGAAGCCTGTTATGCTTCTACTCTGCCTGTGTCCGTGGGACGAATAAGGTTTCCAAATTTCATTTCGAAATTACTTTCACTCCTTCTTCAAGGAATACAAATCCCCCTCCACTTTGTTTCGCTTCAGGACAACAATTTCCGGAGGTCCAACCAGACATCGAAACAGTTTCCGGCTTAACATGGGGAGCCCGAGGGATATTTCCTTTGCATGTAATATTAGCTGTAATACCACGTCTTTGATCTCTGCTCGAGGGGCTGTCAAAAGACCTGCCCTTGGCGGAACAGCTTCGAGAGACTGGTGTATTTTAGAAACAAAAACGAGAATTTCGGGGGGGGGGGTCTTGAATCAGGTAATCCCCCAAGATGTCAAGCAAGGGGTATAATACAATTCTGGATATTTGGGTTGCACTTCCGGCATCCGTCTTCAAAAAAGAACAAACGATATGACATCTTCCAAAACGATTCCAACAGAAGAGCAATGTAAATAAGTAAGTATTTTATTTATGACCCGCCATTTTTAAAAGGCGGAGTAAATGTGGACTCGACACACCAAAAGATGCGGCATAGAGCGCAAACTCAATGTGAAAAGCCCTTTAAGATGATGATGACAATCTAAAAGCCAAAACAGCGAGTGTCATTCAGTGTGGACCACTCTGAAGAAAAGAGTATCCCTCCCTAGTACATCTATATAAAGCTCGTAAGAATCGTGAGTGGATGTTTCAGTTATTGTCTCGGGCGTTTGTGACGAATGACAGTTGGTTTTCCGCGGTGCATGTGGTACGTACAAATACACAGAGCGATCTGTTTGAAGAGAACACTGGTAAAACAATTTTTTGTAGGTTTTGATGCTTCTAGGATTCAAGTGTAATCAAACTGACTAAACACACACTTGAGCTGTGTCAGTACTGTTCTGATTTAAACACAAACAAATACACAGAGCAATCTCTGTTTGAAGAGAACACTGCCTGTAGTGCATGGCAGTGCAGGAGCAAAAAGGGACAGTAACTTCAAAATTTAGTATTTAAAAATAGTATTTTTAGTATTTAGCAAATGCTAAATTTGTGCACCACACCTTTCATCACCCACTTTCACCAGCTTTTAGAATTTAAAACGGGGTTACACTGAGTGAGTACCAACTTTAGTATTTAAAACGGGGTTAAGTTGGGTGTAGAACGGCGGAATACGGAAAAATAGCATTTAAAATGGCTGAAAATTTAAGATTTAAAACGAGTGATGCCAAAGTTTAGCATTTAGAACGGCAGAAAAGTTAGCATTTAAAATGAGGTTATTCCAAAATTTAGCATTAAAACGCGGAAATTTTAACTTTAAAATGCCAAAATTTTAGCATTTAAAGGTGTGATGCCAAAATTTAGCATTTAAAACGGGCTAAATACTAAAAGATTGATATTAAATGCAAAAATACGGGGTATTTTTAAATACTAAATTTTGAAGTTACTGTCCCCTTTTACTCCTTCATAGGTACGTGGGGTTGTCCGAGCGAAGATGAAGTTGTGGATTCTGGGCGGTGCATTTGTGACTCACGTTTTCATGAGTCCAGTGAGTCCAAAAATTAACTTATTTAGCTATCCGGCCTATGTTTCAAAGGTACAAGTACAAGGGTATCCTTCTATCCGATGTGCAGAGGCGACAATGTTGTTCACCTGGTTTGCGAGTGTATGGAGGAAAGAATAGTGGAATGGAGGAAAGAATAGTATGACGATATATGTCAATTTGATAAAGAGTGGTAAAATTGATCAGTATTCTGCTATTATAGAGAATGGGGGGCTTCCAAGCTAGTGATGGAACTTAGAAATAGATTTATCGAAGAAGGAAACATGAAGGAAATAGAAACTAAAATGTAGGTCAGAGTCTGAAAATATTCTGGAGGAGATTTGTTTTTAATTGTTCCCATGGCCCTCGAGCTGCTCACCAACAAATATATCAATAGTCAGTTGATTATAAACAATAAGTTCAGCGGAACTGTGTATGCTACTTGTCGATATTTTAAACTTGCTTCGAACCCATTTTGCAATGACTGCGGGCTTTGAGACGTTTTCCGCATAAGTAATGATGAAGATTATGTCCGACAATCAATATTACCCGGTTCGGTCGGCGTCTCACGTTCCCCCGAGTCTCCTGTTCCTCTGTTGATCGCCATCTCTGTTGCCCCGACGACCGTCTCTTGGAAACTGAGATAAGACCTGGCGTAGATCGTCCATCATCTACGACTTCAGGAGTAAGAAGTTGGGTGCACCTGGTCTGATTTTAGCTCCTGGTTTTTTAAGCACTGTTCGAATAGACGTAATAAGCTGCATAGTGCTACACTGTCAGAAGTTTGATAACAGATAACAATAGGATGCGCGGTTTCAACAGATAATGCGTAACAAATATCACTTCGGATGTTGTCTGTTATGTTTGAAAACGTTATTCATGAAATGTTTTGCATAACAAGCTTTGTCCGGAAGAGACAAAAAAGTATCTACTAGCTTTATTCATTGCCGTCAGGATGTCGGAAAACTCAGCAGATACTTTTTGGCGGTTTTTCGGTTCTTCCTGATGGTAACGCTTACTATGCATAACATTTTGAGACAGAACAGATAACATTGGAAGTGTTGTCTGTTACGCATTATCCGTTGAAACCGTGCATCCTCTGTTATCTGTTGTGAAACTTCTGACAGTGTATACGTAATGTTTACGTCTTATTACACAACCTTATTCAAACTGAAAATAAAAGGTTCTTAGTCGCGCAATCTTCAGTGTTGCCACGCTGATACAGTTTTTCGTGCTTCTAAAGATCAGAAAAAGTGCTCTTAGTACTACTCGAAGTCAGAAATGGACGAATCCGACCATGAAAGGATTCGAATCCGAATCCAGGGCTAGGTACGAATCCGATTCCGAATCCACCATTTCAAGCTGAGGGTTCGAATCCGGAATCATCCGGATATCCGGATTCGAACCCGACCATAACAAAAATCAAATCATACACATGGGGTAATAATTTAAAAATTAAAGTCGAGAAAAAGCACTGATATCTAAGGTAATCTGATAACGTGATAAATTACTGAGGATCGCTGGTGCTGGAGATCAAAAAGGTGGCTTGCCTAAGGTCACTGGGTAAAATTTGGGAAACGGAAACAGGAAGGATGTAGACTAGAAATTTGAGTGGATTCGTAAGGTTGAGGGTTTGGAATCCCAGTCCGAATCGGAATCCAGCCTGACAAGCAGAAGGCCAAAAGGAAGAATCCTGGATTCGAATTCGCCCATCTCTGCTCGGAGTACGCAAGTACAATTTGACGACCATTATGTTGTAAAAGTACTAAAATTAACGTATGGACAAGCAGTGTTCCTCGAACTAATAATAAGCAATCGCAACAGAACAAACCGTGTTCTCTCGAAGGAACGTTGTTACTTCAACTTCAAAACAAAAGTGAACTCTTGTGTTCATCGGACGGGATGATGTCTCTACGTAGACACGACACTACGAAGACACGACAGTACATCGAAACGAAAAAAGTGTCAGTACATGGACACGACACTACATGGACACGACGGTACAAGTACCGACACTACATATACACGACGGTACAAGTACCGACACTACCCAGACACGACGGTACAGGTACCGACACTACGTAGACACTTTTTTATTTTCGACGTAGTTTCGGATTTTGTCCTCATAGTGACGTGTCCACGTAGTGTCGTTCGACGTACCGTCGTGTCTACGTAGTGTCGGTTTTTTTTGTCCACGTAGTGACGGGAAATTTGTCCATGTAGCGTCGGATTTTGTCCACGTATTGACGTGTCTACGTAGCGTCGTGTCTATGTAGGGGCGCGCACCCCATCGGACCGCTGCCGGAGCCCAACCAAGCGATCTGATTGGCTTTGCAAAAGTAGAACCAGGGTCAATTCTACTTCTATAGCTTATTACAGCGCGCAATGAGGAAAAGAGGAATTGCACTTCTTACACATATTTGAACAAAGCATTAGTAGTGTGATAGAGAAGCGTGTAAGAAATTAGTGAAGCAAGTTTGCTGCTGACTTTGTCTAGAGGGTAAATCTCTTTCGGCCGTAGACGGGACTGAAATCTTCAGCATCATGGCTTGTGCAAAACCATAGCTGTGTTTTTGCTGATGCCATGGTATCTGATAGCAACGAATCTGCATTTTGTCATTTTTGCAGTTACCATATAGTATCTGAGCCCCCCCCCCCCCCCCCCCGATGTTGTCGGCCAGTCAGTAAAAATATAACCAGAGACGGCACGAAGCGCTGCGATTTTTCGTCCAAACAATTATTTTTTTTCGCGAAAACAGTCGTTTTTCTTAATTAGTCGATTTCTCGTTAAAACAGACAGTTTTTCTGAAAACCGGCTGATTTTTCGTCAAAACAGTCGGTTTTCCATAAAATTGGTCAATTTTTTTCTTCTTGAAAATAGTCGTTTTTCCGCGATAACCAGTCGGTAAAAATTATCAGCCAGTCGGTAAATGCCTTGCCCCCCCCCCCCCACACACACACACATTTTGGCTAGTAACGCCTCTGCTCACAAAACCTAGGTTCTTGTGTTGGTGACAGGTTAGATTAGAGCTTAGATAGAAAGTAAAATCAGGTATCTTTTGATCTAGGACAGGAAGACAACCCTGTTTAGGTATGTAACCAGTCTCAGTTCAACCAAATGTCACAGGGGTACCATGCCCATGCTCCAGGGCATGGCGCCCCAACGTATGGGCACCATGCCCACAAATTGAGGATTTGTGTATGACTGACAAGAAGGGCCGAAGTATCACCGCTAAAGCATCGTAGGTACACATCCGTTTGATGCATTATTTGAATATATGTTTCAAAGTCAGCTTGGGCACAAGGAATATTTACGAGATTATGTTTTGACTTTCTTCTTCTGGTCAATGTTGATTCATGGTAAAAAGCCGACCCGGCGATGCCTATAGTAAATCTTGTCAGTAGCCAGATGCTCTAGTGTCCTTGGGCATAACCGACACAGATTATGACGAGGATTGACAGACTATGTAGATTAGACCATCAAAATTTGTTCACAACATTCTATTCTTCTAGAGTTGCTGTTATTTGTACTGGTTTTCTTACGGATGTCATGTGTCTGTGGCCGGTCTCGGTACTGTAAATTATTAGGCTCATACTCTAGATAATGGATATATTCAATATGACTAAGTGGACCTTGGTAAGAACGATAAACATCACCAGAACGATGATTCAAATTCTGTGTCAACAGTGTTTGTTGGGGACATGTTTCCGGATCTTCGCTAGGCATATAATAGGGCCATTCTTCATCGACACGAATAGTTAGTCATCAAGAGTATTTGTGGCAGGGGGACTCAGTAGTAATAAGAATAATAATATATACTGCAACAGAAAGGGTTTTTGCCTATAATCGAGTTATAGTTTTAAATCTTATCTAGAATACACTTGAAACTATTAACTTCAGACATCGAGGTTAATATCCGAAAATAACATCGAGACGGCCATTGAAAATAACCTATCCGAGCCGAAGGCGAGGTAGGTTAAGTAAATATTTACCGAGCCCAGGGCAAGGTTGATATGTTCAAATGGCTATCGAGGTTGCCATACCGATATCAACCGAGATGGAGGTGTGTTAACTGTTATAAATTTTTGAACTCTAGAGGCTGGTGTCACTTATATCATCCTTTCCGGATAAGTTTTTGATCTCTAGAGGCTGGTGTCACTTATATCATCATCTCCGGAGGCTGATATGACTTATATCAACCTCTATGGAGGCTGATATGACTTATATCATCGTCTCTTGAGGCTGATATGACTTACATCATCCTCTCATATCTACCGCTAACTTTCTGTGCGAAGATTATCGTAATATAACTGACCGTGGGTCAAAGGACGATATGCATTACGGACTTGTTCGAAAAAAGTGATTTATCGATACAGCATGTATCTTCGGTTAGGCTGTTTCAACCACAATTCGGTTTGCAAAATTCGACTTATTCCCTTATGAAAGAGATCGACTAAAAAGAGCCACGGCATGGCACAGGAGCCACGAGTAATAACAAGACCAAAGATTTCGAAGGGATCCCAAAATTTTAATATTTGCTACCGACAATTCGGTCCTGTAGATATTCGGTCTTCAACAGACTTCTTAAAAAATTTTACTTTTAAAATTTACAAACAGATTAAGGCCTATGGGAACAATCGGAAAAGACAAATCCGTATTTGACAGAGCAAACCGGATCCGCCTGTTGAATTTCTACAAAATCAGGTATATTAAGATATCCGTTTTGTGCTGTCAAATATTCAGATACGGATTCAGCATATGGTTTACGTCGTATCTCCTTCCTTCATTACTTCTGCCGAACTTCCGGCTTCAGCCGGATTCCGGACAAACTACTTGTCTCGCAAAAAACTAAAGCTAAAAAAGGAATTCAGCGTGTCTCCTTACCCCTACATCCAACCTCTAATCAACTTTAGATTAAACTTTAACTTTTAACAAATTTTTCGGTTTCAGCTGGATTCCGAGTGATCTATACGTCCGGTGAGAAACTGACTGTCATGTGCGAACTCAGCATGTCGTCTTACCCGCAAATTGAAAATAAAACTTTTACTTTTAAAAAATTCTTCAGTTCGGGCCAGATTCCGGCCGAACTAATTTTCCGGCGAGAAAATAAATTTCATATTCGGACTCAGCACGTCTCTTTGCCTCTAAATCGAACCTTTAATCAACTTCATATTAAACTTTTACTTTTCACTAATTTTCCGGTTTTCGCTGGATTCCGGGTGAACTATTTGTCCGGCGAGAATTTTAATTTCATATTCGAATTCAGTATGTCTCTTTATCAGACACAGGGCTGCAGAGCCCATTTTCGAACTTGACCTGTATTTGACCCGAAGGATCCTCCAACCAATTTTCATCAAAATATCTCAATCCCTTTGAGAATTATCGTGCGGACAGACAGACGGACAACTTTTGCGGTGTCATAGGTATCCTTCCACATACGTTTTGGGATCCCAAAAAGAGATTAAGAACTAGTAGAAGTAGACAAGTACGTGAGAGTTGGTAACTCAAGAGCCTAAAAGGCTACCCCACACTCTGCAGTTTGAAAAGGCCATTTTAGTTTTCGTGCCTCATTTTAGTACTCGTATCTCTTACACTATATCGTGCCGTGCCTCTTTTTAGTGATCCCCTTACGAAACGTGTAACTATTTCGTAGATACCGAAGGAAGGCAACGAACCCTGTATTCTCAGGTGAACCAAAGTGCGATTCCTAGGCTAAGGGATTGTAACTTCTCTTTACCGATTTGCAAGCCCGTATCTCTTCGTGTGAACCCTCCCAGCAAAAAAGGATTTCCGCTTAGTCAAAACTGCCAAATCTAACTGAAAAGGTCTGACAAAAAAAACTGCTTAAGGTACTTTTCCAAAAGCTTTGGAACGGAAAAATCTTTTAAAGAGGAAAACCCAGTGCTAGAGGAACGATAAAGTCGAGTCAAACCTTCTCTTTCTCGCGATGCTATAAAAAAGGCAAATTTCCTGCAGCTGGCGGCGTTTGGCCGATTTGTAAATCACTGCCGCAAGCTTCATCTAAAAGTTCAAATTTGTTATCCTGCAAAATGAATAAACAAGGCCAGACGCTTCTTTGTATCCGCTTTCATGCCCATATCGCTTCCTTTAGACCCCCCCAAAAATGCTTTTCTCCAGATGAAAACTTTGCCAAAATTTAACGGAAAAATGAGCTTACATTTCTGAAAAGAGATAGCCTGTTTAGGAGGAATAACAAGTGTTAGAGGGCATGCAAATAAGACCTCTTTCTCGTGGCATCTAACAAAATCATAACGGCGCCGGCGGCGTTTCTGTGACGCACAGGCATGGGAGGGCAGTGTTGAACCAGACGGGGATTGAGCGGACAGCTCAAGTGTGAACAGACCATAAATTACAAATATCGTAAAATGATTCGCTGGGGTCGGCAACAGTGTTCTGACTCTTGGCATGAAGTTTGCAGGCTCACATCTCAGTTGCGAACTGATTCCCAACCAAAAGCAGAGAAATATAACACTAGGGAGCATCACCAAGACTTGAAAAAATTGGCACACACACGAGTAGCAGTGATATTAGCATCACTAGCGATATAGAACTGAATACTGAAACTCTTCAATCGTTCACCATCGCTGGTTCCAATAACTTTATATTCGGAACATTGCAAAAAAAGGATACTGTCTCAATTGTTTCCTTGCTGTGTGCAGACCGCACCTTTGCTTTACTAGACATTTCTAAGCCCGCAAGTTCGTCTCGCTTTAAATGGCACAAGCGTAATTGGCGGCGCTACATGTTTGGCTCGTTTGCGAAGCATGGAAAGCATAGGTCTTGGCACTCGCAGTGTTATTTTGCTCTTACCCGGAGACTTCGGTTCTGAGATCCCCAAAAGTTAGGAATGTGATTCATGTATAATGATCCACTGGGTAGGTAAGGTAAGTTATGGTACAATTTTAATGAGAAAGATAAACCGAAAATTTGGTAGAAGAAAGAAGTTGTTTCTGAAGTCGATTAGACATTCGGTATTTCTTACGGAGTCGATTAGAGATTCGATATTGGGGCAACGAGACACAATGAAGACATATTTGAACTTGATTTTTCTTGCCATATAAGTAGTTCGACAAGAATCTGGCTAAAAACCGAAATTTCTATATATAGGTAACCGTTTTTTTCTGAAGTTTATTAGGAGTGCTGCACCCGTATCTGAACTTTTTTTTCAACCGGAAAATGAAATCCTCTGGAACCCCGCAACCCGGAAATTTGGATGGAGGTGAAAGTTAACTCTGAAACCGTATAGAGCAGATTTGAGGGCAAGAATGACACTAACATCATATGTTCTTTGCTCTTCAGTGGATCAGTCATCTAGCCTAACCCGTGGAAAACCAGTACTTTTACTGTCCATTTCCAATAAATCTCTTTGTCAGGTTATAAGCCAGTATAAAAATAACAGGACGGCTGTTATCTAATAGAAATGAATCGACAATTCGCTCTGCTTTACTGTCAGGTCAAAGGAACGATCAGAATCGGAAATAATCCGGATGTTTTAGAATCAACAGAACTAAGTGGTGTGAATAGAAGAACTCGTATGGATAAGAATAGTCTTAGTCCAGATTGCCTTATCCGGATGAAGAAGTCTAGGACATGTTCGCATTTGGGATCCCATCGAAAAATTGGTATTTGTTTTTATATAGATGTCTGGACTTATTTTTTTATTTTTTTTATTTTTATTATACGATTTATTTTTCAGTTAGAGAAGAAGTTATGTGTTCTATGGGAGTGCGTGATATTTCGGTCAAAGCTATTGCGGGGTTCCTACTGGAGATGGTCTAAGTAGAAATATTCTCTGAAGGGTTGAACCGGCCACATTCTGGGTGGTTGAATCAGACATTTTTTTTTTTAGAAGTCCGATTTAACCACCCTCTATCCGGATCGAGAAATCTTCACAACATTTATCAGTTCCTGTAGTCTTCGGTTCAGTGGTAGAGTTTGCGAAGTCCTACTCTTTTCCAGTAAATGAAAACTCTTTTAGCTTTGTGATCCTACTTATTTCGGTCTGGTCTGGTTCAAATACCACCCATAAGAACCAAACCCACCGCGGTGGGGCTAAACCGGACGGTTAAAAAAGAAAAGTCATAGCGCGGGTTGAAATTAAATTCGCAAAAAATTACCTGACATACCTAGTCTCTTTACCTTTCTTTTCCGCTATTCAGAAAGTTTCCAACCTCTATGGAGTCCACATGTTGCGGAAAACAAATACGGACTGTTCAACTCGGACCCCCCATACCACAGTTAATTAATTAATTAATTAATTCAATCGTGAGCACGGATTCAAAACCGTTCACTTTCTGATGCGGAAACAACGGTTTCTGTCCATTATTAAATTTGTTTTTTCATTCAGTCGCCCGTTAATTAATTAATTAATTAATGATTGTATTAATCAATAATTAATTAATTATTTGTCACGTATCCTGCTTTTAACGGATGGAAGTTTAGTTTGGTCTTCGCAAAATCATGTTGAAGCGAAATGAATTAAACTAATAATTAATGCACACTATCTGACGAAAAAGGTAGGCTACCATGCGTCGCCATACAGGGGCGGGGGTGGGTTGTGACCCTAACCAGGGATCAGGGAATGGTAGACCCCCTGTAATTGACAAAGTTACGTTATGGACCTTGCAGGAAACAAGAAATCGTTTCTTTTGTTAGTTACTTTATGTTGCGCCCAGCCAGTGTTTCCACTCGCAAATTTTCAAAATCATAAGCAACAGTCGAAAAATCGTGAATTACACATGAGATTTGTGCTAGAAAATCATGGAAAAAATCATGAAGTTTCGTGATGAAAATAGATGAATAAACCATGAGGCTTTCGAATAGTCATCTGCATTCTGTATCAAGGAAATAAGAAGAAGTCCGGAGTAGTGAATCTTGACATCTTCTGACCGGCAAGACGCATTCACCAGAAAGAAGAGAAAGTTTTCATGGCTCCTCATAGCAGCTTAAACTTGAAATCCTCCAGCTCACAGAACATTTTTTTTTTTCAGAACCAATATTAGAAGGATTCTAAGGCTTCTGGGCTCTAAATATTGAGGGGGGGGGGGGGGTAAATATATTTAGGGCTAGAGGGAGGGATTGCTAAAAACATAAAATTGACTTATCCTCCCCCCCCCCGCTAGACTCTAGTAATCAAACTGTCTATAAGCAATGGATGTGACATATAGCACTAGAGGAGACAAACTGCATGAAGTTGACGACGTTTTACAGCCGACTTTTTAAAGCAAAAGGTCATTCGCAACAGCAGTGCCACCTAGTTTCAGCTTACCCCTCAGCGAATCCCCGGCAGTAGCAGCTTGATACAACTGTGCGTAAGACAAAATTAAACTGAGCACTGCAGGCGATTTTTTTTTAATTCGCCTTTTTTGGCAAATTTCAATTTCCTCCTATTCAAATTTTAGCTTTAAAGTGGCTAAAAAACGGACGGAAGGCCCAACATAAATGATGTCCCCTTCCACTCCACTAGATAAAGACTACATTACGAAAGGCGCCGCAGGCAAAGTTTCAAAAGTATATATGATCAGTGCTTTTTTGGGATCCGAAAGATCTAAAAAGGAATAAAAACCATCCAACCCAGCAAGATCCAACCTGACTGAAAGCTACCAGACTTGTCGTGGAAAAAACCTAGCTCAAGTTTACCCGTTTAAAGTTTAAAATGTATTCTATGTTATTGCTAGCCTCTGGAGTAAAACAATAGAGAAATCCTGAGCATCATGAGTTCATGAGATTGTTGCAATTCCTTGCGTATGCCTTTATCCCTCGCACTCGCCATTGACCTTATAAGTAAAAGTAAATGCTGAATCAGTATCTGAACTTTATTCACCGGACAAGGAAATCGTCCGGAATCTTTCAACTTTGAAATTTGATAAAAGTGAAAGTTAATTCTGACCTCGTATAGAGGTAGCGTTCCAGCGAGTTAATAGAAGTAATGATGATAAGAGGAAGGGCGAGCGCCGCTTTGTGGTGGTTATAACGCTCTCTGAACGAAGATAATAACAACGCGGACATACGTCATCAGTCTTACTGGAGTTCCTACAGAACCGATATTTATTATCACTTCATGATGCTCGGGACCATCATAAGTAAATTGTAACGATCGTAACAGTCGTGGAACGAAAATAATAAAAGGGAAGGAGCTTATTCACTTATTATGGCGGTCTGTGCAACGGCAATAATAGCGAGAATAATTATCGTAACTACTATTAATTCGCTGGAACGCCCACGTTAAATCCTGTATGTTCTTTCTTTGTTCACTCAGTGAATTCAGCCCAATCCATGGGAAACCAGTAGGCTACTTTTACGCTCTGTATTCTTTATCCTATGTCTCCTTCATTATAAATCGGCCGTCTCATTAGCTTTAGAACACATCTCATGTCTTAATTTCAAACACCCTCCTCCACCCGTAAGTATAGGGATTGGGACCCACCTTCGAACTTGACCTGTCCGAGGGGCCTCACTCCAAGCTGTGACAAATTCTCAATCCCTTCGAGAGTGATCGTGCAAGTAGCCGACCAGAAAGATATATGGAAACAAATTTGTGAAGACATAGGTATCCCGTCATTGTCGTCTTGGAATCCCCAAAAATTAAGCAGCTTTCTAGCAACTGGAGAAATCCTATTCTCGGGCTACTCCTTAGGAAATGCTCGTGGGAAAAGATAGAGCTGGGATTTTATTTTGGACACAGTTTTGCTGTTTGGGTGGGTGTGATCTGGGAAAGATTTCTCCTAGTTTTGATGACCTTTGGTTTTGTTGTTAATTGTTCCGCAATTAGTCCCATAATCAATTGTTCAGATGTTCATCAATAAATACATATCAACACGATACTCTCCGTCGCCTGGTTTTAAGCAGGTCCTCTTTTTCCGGTACTTTAACCCGCCACAATAATCAAGAAACAGTGAAAACGCCATGAACTTCTCACAAGCGAAACAATAGTACCAGCCTCGAATAAGGACTTCTTACTAATAGGTCTATTCATTATTCTTAAGAGGGAGGAAGGGGAGGGGACACCGGGACTCGAAACTCCTTCGTTTGTGCATTTGACAACGTCTTAGACGGAGCTTATATGTAAACAGAAAATTGTTGACTGAAAACTGAAGAAGTGGCGGCCAAACGGATTCTGATTAGCGGAAACGAATTCTGCGTAAAACCAATTCGTCTAGCCGCCAATGTTCAGAATGTTCTCATGGACCGAATACGCGAAGCAAGGACGACCCAAAACCCAAGATTGTTCCCCCACCTACGAAATCTTCCGAAAGATACCTAAATTCATTCGTTCCGTATTTTACTAAACATTTTAACTGTTCATGATCTATGTTCGTTTCTTATTTATTGTTTGTTATATTGCGTCTTATTTGTATTGTAGTGAGTGTTTATTTTTCCGGCCCATGTTAGCCTAGTGCTATTAGGGTTCTAAATAAAATTGATTGATTGATTGATTGAACCCTTTGTACAGAAGAAGTGATCTGAGTCTTATGGTCCATTTAGACACTGCGTAAAATCCGAGCGTATTTTGAAATTTCTAGTAATATGGACGTATTTAGATACAAAACGGACCAATTTCCCAAATACGTCGGTACTGCTAGAAATGTTCTCAAGTTCAAAACGTGCGTAAATACGCTCGGATTTTACGTAGTGTGTAAATGGACCATTAGGTGAGCAAAACACTGTCATAGAGTTGATCTGCTCACTTGCAGAGAAATACTTTTGATAAAGATATACGGGTTGAGGGTTAACAATTTGTATAGACATGAGACTCGAGCTCAGCATCTCATTTTTCAGCTTTTTTTATTTTTTTTATTTTTTCCAATTTTTCATCGAATAGTCGCAATTTTTCGCAAGATAAAATGGAGGTATTGAAATTTTACATCTATATCCATGGGATCAGAAACACTTTAAAGTTTAACGGAAAAGGGCTAAGATGGGACAATCTAGTTATCCGTCACGTATTCACTGACACGAGACTTGACGACCCGATGAAAATGCATAACTTCGTTGTTCCGCTTTCATTTCATGAATAATCGATTTTCGAATAGTGGAATTCCCGACTTCCGTCGGATTTAAGGTAACTGTTTGCGCTTGTACCTGTGTTGTGTGCTTGATGAAAACGATTTACGAAAAATAAGTGTTCACGCAGTGAGTCACCTTCCTTCCCCAAGCTCTTGTGAATTTCTTTTCCTTCAATGTTAAAAGTATCCCAAAGTAATGCGGACGACCTCCCCACTTTTAACCACGGCAGCCACAGTTTTCAAATATTTTGCGTTAGCCTCTGCTTCGGACGGCGGGCAAGTCTGGACACGATTCGACAAGTGCCAACAAGAAAATTGGCAATATCATGGGCCAAGATTTTTTTTTTCTTTCCAAAAGATATTTCAAAACCTTTGTTCGTTTTATGATAATTTGTTTGAATTTTTGTTTATATTTTGTGGTAGCTTTATGCGCTTGCACCTGTGTTGTACGCTTGACGAAAACGATTTGAAAAATGAGTGTTCACTCAGAGAGCTATAGTCCGCAAGCTTATCACTGACCAATTAAAAGCCGCATTTGTATTGAGATTCATATTTTCCGTGTCATAGTAGAATTTTGCACTGTGGGGACGGCCGTAGACATTCTGACGGTCATGCTAGAGGAAATAGTGAAAAAAAAAAATCGCTTAACACGATCCATATAATGCAGTGTATTCAGTCAAATGGCACACAAATACGTTGACTTTTCAGGTAAACTTTAAAGAGCTGCGCTAAAAACATTGGCTGTAAACAGATTTTTGTGTTTATGTGAAAGTATGAACAAACGATTATGCGCCCTTGGCTGAACAAAGCGAACTTCTCCTCTTATTAGTTCTTCCGGTTTCCATGACTTTCTTCTTGGAGGGCAATCACTTAGGCCTACGAGTTCAAACGAGGAATCCTCTGTTTCCGGATCGGAAGATGAACGGGTTTTAATACGTGATCACGATTGAAAGGGAGCTCATCGAACCGGAAAATTTGATTTCCGGGGAAACGTCAAGGTAGACAGGTTGACGACTTATCACGTAGAAAAATCCCCCCCCCCCCTCTGTTTTGCTTTGAGTCTAAGTAGATGCATTGCTGAACATAGCCATATTTTTTGAGAACAGCTGTTTATTAATCATCCTTCAAAACTGAAGAGTATAAACATTAGTTAGGATATTCATCATTAATCTAAGAAGCTATCGATGCCAACAGGGTTGTCTACAAAATTTCCCCTGACGAAAGGTCTCCATGGCAAAACGTCTCCATGGAACAAGAGCAACGAGCTCATATGGCACTTCTTACGGGCAGGTGGTACAAGGAAGCAGATGGGAATGTCACAAATTCCCCTTCAACCGCCCAGGATCGGACCTAGAAATAGGATATCTTGTTTCACGCGCGTCTGGGGTCTCGGGCACTGTCTCGGACCATCTAGCGCGAGTGTTTCATCACACTAGTTTGATCCCTAAGAGTACCATACTATTTCCGGCACTCGTCCCCCTCAAACTGCCCCTACCACGGCCGAATCTGGTTCAGCCACATAAACAGATTGTCTAAAGCGTCTTCTCTAACTGGCTGTCAGGTTTCATTCGAGTCTCTGGGAAACTCCGGTACCCCCCACCCCTCCCACCGTGCTCGGATCGGGTCGGGGACCTAAAATACGTCATCTAGAGCACATAGTGTCTTTACTTTCCAGGTTTCATTCAAATCACTCCACTTGTTTGACCCCTGTGCGAGCCACACAATTTCCCGCTCTAACTCCTCACACTGTGACCGATTACGACTAGGACACACAAACTTCGCATCTCTGACATCTTCTCTTCTCCTCCTTCAAGTTTGGCTCGAATCGGAGCCTATCTGGAAATTTGTTGCGGTTTACGCTTCATCCTCCTGCTACCGTGGCCGGATTCAGTCCGGACGCCAAATAACAAACTAGACCGCATAAACTCGGTACTGCCCAACTTGCATCCCATTACGCCAATTCGTTTGGTTTTTGTGTATCTCATGTATTTTTCGCCCCCCCCCCCCACACCCTTTCAACTCCTCCATCCCTTACCGCATGTTCGGAGACATGTCTTGCATATCCAGGTAATTAGTTCTTATAATCCATAAAGTTTCACTCGAATCGGACCAGCCCTTCGCAAACTACGGAAGTCAGTAATTTCCGGATTCTCCTCCGCTCAGCTCCGATAAAAATGGTTGGATCCAGGAACGGGTTTTCCTAGGGCATTGTGTCAGGTCCTTAATCCTATTTGGTCGGGGCAGTAATATGCCTGTCAAGTTTCTCTTCCTTAGCACATGTGGAAGTATCGTAATTAGCCATCACCAGAATTCCGGAACCATCAAATTCCATCTCGATCCATCGACGCTAAGCGTTTCACAAAAATTCCGGTTTCCCCGTTCAAATCCCCTCCCCCATACAAGTTTCGGACACTCTTTCCAGTTGCCAAGTTTCATTCAAATCCGATCGATCGTTCAAAAGTTATGAGTGCGCCACAAGATTCCGGATTCCCCATCCCTCCATTCGACCCAACGATAGTCGGATCATGCTAACGACTATTCTCAAGTCACTTTGTACGAGTCCCTAATATGCCAGCCCAATGGTCCGTTTGGAAAACAGCTGCTCCAATACCTTCAACTCTGCATGGGCCGGATCCGCCTCAAATATCCAACCTGTGCACTTACTATTTGTGGTGATTTTAACGATAGTGTGATTTTAACGAGCCCGGATGGATCTCAGAAACGCTTTCACTCAAACAACTGGTTAATACCCGGGCCACATTCAGTCACACCTGTACGTAATTTGGTTCGTTAATTTCGTTATTACCCACTCTTACGTTTCATCCTGGTCACATCTGGAACGAAGAAATTACAGATATATTTCCATCATCATCACTCAAACGTAAACAAAAACTGGCTAAAATCAGCGACTCTGGTCTGTGATTGGCCCAAACACTCAAAAGATACATTTCAAAATGGTGGAGATGGATTTTTCTATCTCGACAACCTTACGTTTTCAGCGTCTTTTCTTCCCAATTTCGACCTTAAGACGGCCTTATTACCGGGGGCCCGGGCATAAGTGTCCGACCAGAGGGAACAACACTTTGGACCTTATTTTTACTAACGTAGAGGAATATCACAAGACACCAGTCACCCAGCACCCTCTCGGTCGGAGCGACCACCTTATTGTTTGCTGGGATCCAAATGGACTAGTACCACCTATGGAAAGAAAGAAAATCAAATTCACACCAATGCCTGATGATCTGGTGAAGAAATACCGGAACTGGCTACGTAACTTGAACTGGTCAGTAATGCTGAAACTTAATGACGCCAATGAAATGACGATAATACTTTCCGAAAACATAAAAGCACTTATCAAGCTACGAGACGACTGCTTCAGAAATGGTGACCGGGGAAAAGTGAAGCAGCTAAGAAACATGATCGTCCGTAAGTGTAAAGCTCGAAAAGCCTATGGAGCTATGAACATCACAAAGCTTCTTAAATGCGACCCAAAAAAATTACACCAGCATGTGCAAGGAACATTGGGAAGAAACAGGGCTTCGCTTAATCTCCTGAACGAAGATGGTGAAGTGATGTCGGCGATTGATGTAAATAACACATTTCACAAACCTGCAATAAATCCGGTGCTATAGTGTTCCTCCCGGAGAATGACAGCCCGAAAAATATCCCTGTCATTTTATCGCAAGAAGTCGAAGATAGACTACGTAAGCTCAATCTGAATAAAGCCTCCTGTCCGAATGAAATACCGACTAGTCTGATTGCTATCTGCGCCGGCGAACTTGCTCTTCCCCTACCGCTATCCTGAACCAGTGCCTTGTAGATGGAGTCTTTCGAGACGTCAGGAAAACTGCTTTTGTCACACCTATACCGAAAAAGGGAACAGCATCTACAGTCAAAGATTTCAGTTCAGTTCAGTTCAGTTTTATTAAATCAAAATAAAGGAACAAAATAAATTTCGACCCCTACAAAGCTCCATGCTCCATGGCCCGTTACATAGGGGTTAATACCACAATAATTAACAAATGAACGAGTTTCTTAACTATTACAATAAAATAAAAGAGAACAATTGAAGAATTTTATTTTTACTTACCGCTCGATCCTCAAAGTTCACCTCCAGGTCTACGCCGATCTCCCACAATCACTAATTTTCAACAAAATAGTATAAAAAAAAAAAAAAAATACTCAAGCCTAGCATCCAGGGATGTCGCCCTACCCTCATTAGTGATCTTACCTATTTCAAAACAAAGATATATATTCCCGAATGGATTTATTCTTTATCAACCAAAAATGTTTTTAGCTGGGTCTTAAAGGTGCCAAACGACTGAATGCTATGGGATTGAAATCTGATCTCACAGTCTTGGTCCTGGATAGTTGTAGGTGGTCCTTGTTGCGTAGATCATGAGAGCTCCTTGACTCAACAGAATCGGGAAAGAAAGAAGAGAAGCAGTGAGGCATATGACCATGAATATATTTGAAAATCATCGAAGAGCACGAGACGACATAGAGTGCGTAGGTATTCATGAGCGGTTTTGGACGTCCTTTGTTAGTTTCACAGATTAACTGGCGAGCCTTTTGATGGATTACTTTAATTGGATGGAGCAGAGACTGGAAAGTAGACATCCAAATTGAGTTGCAGTAAGTTAAATAGGGCTGAATAAGTGAAATACAGAGTCCGAAGAATAGATCCAGGGAAAACGTGTTTAAGCTTTCGAATAATCCCGAGATTACGTGATATTTTTGCCTGGACCAGCTTGATGTGGTTTCTAAAAGAAAGGTTCTCATCCAACAAAATCCCAAGGAAGCGCACACATCTTTTGTTAGGTCGAAACAAAGGTCCTTTCGTGGTAGATATAGTTGATAATGACGGGAGCAAGCCAGGCGGCCAGACGAAAAGAATACCAACATGTAAATAAAGCTGAAATTATAATTATAAGAGCAGGATAAAAGAAAATATTTATTTCAGAAATTTCAATAATTAGGTCTTTTGAATAAAATCCTGCTATAAAAGGAAACCCTATCAGTCTGCAAGAGGCAATTCTTAAACACAAAGAAGAATAGGGAAGGAAGGAAATAACACCTCCTAAACGTCGAATATCTTGGGTCCCAGCAGACGCGTCGATAACCACTCCTGAGCATATGAATAATAAAGCTTTACAGATAGCATGGGTGAATAAATGGAAGTATGATAAAAAGGGAAATCCTATACCCACCGAAAATATTATAACACCTAATTGACTAAGAGTAGAAAGGGCAATAATTCGTTTCATGTCATATTCACAAATAGCAGCTAACCCCGAAAATAAGGCTGTTAAAGAGCCTAAAAAGATAAGTATTCAAAGCCCTGAAAGAGAAAAAGAGGATGAACTTTTAGAAAATATGGGTAAATGTGATTTAGCGATGTTCAAAACGAGTCGGTTAGCATCAAACCAGAGGTACGTCCTTTCCATAAGTAGGCTAAGTTTCTCTTCCAAAGCTTGCTCTGTGTCTTCCGCACATAGTAGATTACTGTCATCTGCGAAAGCAACTAGGTCTTCATAAGAGGATGACTGAATATCAGTTGGTGTCAGCTTTTTCTCCTCTTCGTTACAGAGAGCACAGCATACAGAAGGAATCACGTTCTTGACTGAATTAAATAAATCGTTGATATAAATTAAAAACAGAGTAGGCCAAGAATCGAAACTTGTGGTACTCCATAATTTACACAGATGCAGTTAAGTGAATCAGGATCCATGGAAATAGTTCTGTCGTGTAGATAAGAATGAAACCATGAAAGGGCTGATCCTCGTATTCCGATATGAGACAGTTTTTCAAGAATTTTATTAGTCAGACTATCAAAAGCTTTCCGCACATCGAGAAAAATTGCGGCGGGTATTTTTCCGGAATCTAAAGCGGTATGAAGAAAACTGAGGAGTGTCGAGCATGCTTGTTCCGTTGTATGTTTGGACCGGAATCCGCACTGATGACTGTGCAAAAACTCCTTCGATTCTAGAAAATTAGTGAGCCTTTTTTGCATAGGCTTTTCAGATATTTTTGAAAACACTGAAAGAAGGGAAATTGGTCTGTAATTTGACGGGTCACTTCTGTTCCCACCCTTGAATAGAGCTATCACTCTAGGAGCTTTGAGGGACCTAGGAAATATATATATATTGTATATATATCATGAAAAATATATATCATGAAATATGATATATTTATATATATATATATTGAAGGCAACATCGATGCTCGTTAGTTCGGGTTTCGACCTCGACACAGCACGGTACACTACCTGGTCCGTGTGTTGGACGAAATACTTCTACATCTCGAAGAACCGGGCCACTTTGTTGACGTACTAATCGCTGATCTGATAAAGGCATTCGACTACCTTGACCACCAAATCGTCATCAGTGAAGCAACAACAATGGGAGCCAGGAAAATCATAGTTCGAATGCTTGCGAGCTTTCTTACGGGTCGTCAGAAGTGCGTGTAGTTGAGTAAAGATAATATATCTGAACTCCTATCAATGTCTTGCGGAGCACCCCAAGGTAGTCGCTTAGGTCCACTGGCCTTCACCATTGCTGCCAATAAGCTTATGGTGAAGTTTATTCACAGAGCTAAGTTTGCAGACGACCTGACGCTAGTGGTGCCACGCACTTTTACCACAGTGAACGATCGGAGAAACTCACTGGAAGAGGTAACCAAGCAGCTGGCCTATGCCCGTGACCAGATGAAGCTAGGCATAGGTGAAGAAAAAAGCGTCGCCCTAAGAATTAACTTCGTAAAACAAACTCCTCCTCCCCTCGAAGACGAGACAAATTCCTTGTGGCTAGCTCTGCGAAGATTCTGGCCATCATTATTAAAAGCAACCTAAAATGGGATGACCATGTAAAAAAACTAGTAAAAAAAAGGGTCATTCTGCTCAAATCCTTTGCAAGCATCAACAGATTTGGTCTCTCTACACCATGTCACCTGCTATAAAACTTACGTCCGACCTTATGGAGTACGCCTGTGCCGTATGGCACGCTGGACTCACAGTTCAGCAAAGCGAGAAGTTGGAAGGGATTCAGAAGAGAGCTTGCTGTATAATTCTTGGACAGAAATACGAGTCCTATGAAGAAAGCCTAAAGACATTGTGTCTGCAAACCCTCTCTGATAGGAGATACGGGCTTCTAGTGAAATTTGGCAAACAATAATTGGCCTCGGAAGTGCACCGGTCCATTTTACCCCCTGTGACTACAAATCTGCAAGTAAAGGCAACCTGTAGCACAGACGCACCAAAGATACAACTGACGAAACCGCACGTAAAATCTACGGAGCGTTGTATCAAGTCATTTGTTCCCTATTTCGTGAAGTTTTTTTTTTAACGGATCGGAATTATGAATTTTAAACTGACATGCTCTGTAAATATGTCTGTTATCAGATTGTATTTAAACAAAATTAAATTGTAACATACATGTGATTATTTATGACTATGTCGACCGTGCATGACGATCCACCACTATTTTTGTTAAAAGATATCATGGAAATAAACGATTTGAATTTGAGTTTGAATCGTTCTAGTACATCAGGAAGTACCGAACCCGTGGGGTCATCAGAATTCCATATACCCCACTCCCCACATAATGCTCGAATCTGGTCCGTTTATGTTAATGATGTGTCAGGTATTTAGGACTTGTCTTGCTCTTTCCACCAAGTTTCATCCCGATCCTTCCGCTAAAAGTGTTTCCCAAGATTCCCCCCCCCCTTCAGATCCCCCCGAAGTCACCGAGTCCGGTCCGGATTTTATGTGGTTTGTCTGAGACATGAGGTCTTTCAAAACAAGGGAAGGCGATCGACGCCCCGAGGAGATCGACGCCCGCCTGACGTGGAAATACCACGAAGTTCCGACTTGAAGAAAATCCAAAGTAGGCTTTTTTCAGAGAAGAAAAAAGTATGTTCTACATAGTGTAAAAATGTAAAAAAAAATTCAGTTCAACATGAGGACTGATGGGCGAAAAGCGCCACAGATTTCCTTGAGAGCCAAGCTGGTTTCTGAGAAGAAACGTTTGTCATAGAGGTACATCGGATCGTGCACATCAAAGTCAACGAAGCGGAGGCGCCCCTCACGCAACCGAAGCACTCAGCGTCTGTCGTCCAAGAAAGCACTTCTACTCGCTGAGACTACAAAAGGACATGAATTTATTGGTGCAACCTTGTGTCCGGGGAGACAATGTAAGGGGGGGGGAGTGTGACGGTACGTAGGGCACGCATTCACACTGGTCTTTCCCTTTCAAATGTTACAAGTACCACGAGATTCTGGATTCCCCCTCCCTCCATTCCCCCCACGATGGTCGGATCGGGGAACTGACTATTTCCAACCCAATCTTATTGGGTCCCTGTTATGCCTGCCAAGTTTCTTCCCTAGCTTATGTGGAAGTGCCTGAACTAGCAAAAGCCGG
Organism: Branchinecta lynchi; assembly: GCA_023053575.1. Lineage (NCBI taxonomy): Eukaryota > Metazoa > Arthropoda > Branchiopoda > Anostraca > Branchinectidae > Branchinecta > Branchinecta lynchi. The sequence continues at coordinate 16,450,056 of JAKZAP010000013.1, read as the reverse complement.
ACCAACCAACCGACAGACTGACAGACGGACGGAAGTTACGACCGCCTCCCCCGGACATACCCCCCCCCCCCCCCGGCGAAAACAATACCAAATGCAAATAAATAGGTAATTAGAAAATCTTATTAAATCTGCAGTTTGGACCGCCAGTTAAATGTAAACGCATAACGGTGGCTCTCTGGCAAATATGTAGGAAAATAGAAAACCTCGCAGGAAAGAGTGATTATGGGACCGTTGGCTTCAGATCTGCGAAGTTACCCATCAAAAATTGTTCCTTGTTCCAGCCAGAACGTGTGAAGCACACACCATGCAAATAATTGGCAGCTTTGAGCCTGTGATAATCGCTAATAAAAGTTAAAGCACATCTCTTACTAGACATTTTCTTTTCACGATAAAATGGTATTTCTCTAAAATACAATACTCATCCTGTTATATTAGCGATTTTCTTGTCATCGCTTGTCGTCTTTACTTTTGAAGAATTGTTGGAAGACCTTAAGGCTTTCGGCCAAATTTACGCGTTGCTTGACCGACAAACTCGGCTCGGCCGAAATGCGCGGAAGTAGGCGCAAAAGGAAACGATGGCGAAGGGAGGGGATTTCTGAATCTGACTAACACTGCAAACAAAAATCTTGAAGTATTTATTTATTTTATTTATTTTATTTATTTAACTTCGACTACGGCTTCTAGAGCCATTACACATACAACACATAAAAACAACAACAAAATACATTTACCTTTTATTTAAGATTGCGGACCTTCTACGCAACACATGTAAAGTTCGCGGTTCCAGACTAACCACACAGGCAACGTCAGTCTCATATGGGGACTCGAAAGAACCACAAGCATGGGGTTTCGAGAGCGAAGAATTCGGGTCTGGAGAGAAAAGATAGCCCGACGCCGAAGTTCCCCGAAAGAAGGAAGGCCCTCACCCACAAACATGCCAGACGCACTACAGTTCCATGCAAGTCCGTGTAGCCACCGGAAAGAGTTGTTATATAAAACCCGAAATGTATCTAGACACTTAACTCTCGTGTTACACACCAGTGACAAACAGTACAGCGGAGTACAGTAAGCTCTGAAAAGAAAGGTCTTAACAGAAGCCTCGCATCTACCAAACCTCCGAATTAATATATTGGCCCTCACAGACAGTGATCTGGAGAGCGCAGCAATGTGAGGCTCATCAGACATAGAAGGAATAAAAGTAAAGCCCAAATACTTGAAAGTTTGCACAAAAGCTAGTACCTCACCAGACAAAATAACATCGGGGATGTAACGTAGTTGAAGACTTTTCGGGATAAACGCCATACAAACCGTCTTTTTCGTGTTGAAAAGAATATCATTTGCTTTCGCGAATTCATCACACACTTGAAGAAGCTTATTGAGCGCGAATACTGTGGGGGCTAGTATGGCTAGGTCATCAGCGTAGCTTAAGTTGTTGAAACACACACCTTGTACGAAACAACCCACTCCAAGGCTAGCCAACCGCTCATTCAACTCATCAACATATAAATTATACAATAATGGAGAAAGAACCCCACCTTGCCTAACACCATTAAGGACAGGAAAAGGATGGCTAAGAACACCGCTCCATCTAACTTGAAACCTTTGGGTATCAAACCATGCACCAAGGGTGCCAATAAAACGTGAGTCAATACCCCGCGAGACCATCTTTTTCAGAAGCTTCTCATGGTTAACCCTGTCAAAAGCAGCCTTAGCATCCAGAAAGCAAACAAACACAGGGGTTGCAAACAGCCAAAAATACTGGATAACTGCTTTAAGGACAAAAACACAAAATTCAGTCGACGATTTCTCTTTAAACCCAAATTGGAAGTACGATGAATCCAGTTGCTGCTGCAGTGCCGCATGCATACATCGCTCAAAAACCTTTGATACCGTAGCAGCTAAAGCGATGGGTCGATAGTTACTGAGTGACGTCATGTCCCCAGAACTAGACTTCGGCACAGGGACAAGACATACCTCAACAAGAGCCTGCGGTACAAAATGATGGTTAAGAAAACCATTAAAGAGCAGCGACAGGATACAGGTCAAGGATGCTCCTCCAAACTTTAGATGGTTTGCCGTAATTCCGTCTAAACCTCCAGACTTACTACCAGAAAGCCCAGATATCGCACGACTCACGGACTCAAGCGAGATCAGCTGCTCTCCAGGAGTCTGAAGGGACTGGGAAAATGCCTCCACTCTAACACTACCAACATCAGATTTAACAGAAGAAAATATATCACAAAAATGACCACGCCACAGTTCAGCAATAGCAACTGGCCCAATAGCACAACCCACTCGGTTCGTTGCTTTTGGCGCATTTTGGGACTTCGAAACAAGTCTCCAAAACAACCTAAATTTTGACGATCCGAGTTTTTCGGCAAGCGCAGTCGACTTCAGCATGTCCGTATTTTTCTTACACCACCGAAGCGCATTCCGGTATTTACTATTTAACGATTTTCTAAGTGTATCAAATTGATCCCCAGGAATTCTACCATTCCCGACCCACGATATAAAAGCTCTCTTGGCAGCTCCATAAAGGGGCCGCACAAACCGATTCCATCCCGGAATGACGCCGTAATCCTGAACTCGACTACGCGCAGGAGGGATCAGTGGAAGGCTTTCACACGCAGCCAGTATTAGTATCGACAGAACAATCAAATACAACTTTTCAAGACTACTACGAGGGACAGGGTTATTACATGCAAGGGATTTACAAGAGAAGATGGAAGGGATATCCAAACCACAAATTCTCCGCTCTACATAAGCTGTATACGACGCAAGCTGCGCCTTTCCAGCCGCATCCCAATTTCTTGTCATCGCTTGTCGTCTTTACTTTTGAAGAATTGTTGGAAGACCTTAAGGCTTTCGGCCAAATTTACGCGTTGCTTGACCGACAAACTCGGCTCGGCCGAAATGCGCGGAAGTAGGCGCAAAAGGAAACGATGGCGAAGGGAGGGGATTTCTGAATCTGACTAACACTGCAAACAAAAATCTTGAAGTATTTGCTACTGGAATTAATCTTGTCTCCAAAAGGATAGTCTTTTCCCTAATTCGGATTAATCTTATCTTAGTAGAGATAAAATTAATCTCAGTAGCATATGAACCCCATAGAGGAGCTAATTTAATATAAAAGGAAAATATCTCACTCGACAGAATCTAAATCTGCTGTTTGAAAAAAATGCTGGAATAAAACTGTTTACAAATGGAGTTGACGCATCGGCAGGATATGGGCAAAAAACGATTGCGAGTTTTCCTCTCCCACTGATGCACGGACGAAGGATCTAAAGGTCAATGGGAGCAATGACGCTAATTCAAACGAGGGTAAAGGTGAACAAGTTATGATTCAGTGTTGTGACACAATTTGAGATGGTAAGTAGCATTGAAGTAAGTTCTTGACTTTGATTGTTTTTGTTTTTAAGCCATCTTTGCTCCAAATTCTTTGAAAGGGTATTAATGCGGTCAGTTAATTTAGGAACGTCTAGCTTAATGAGAGCCTCTGAATGAAAAAGATAAAGGCGAACTGCTGCTTAGGTACGTTACACTTCGGACGTTTTTTCGCTGGGACATTTCTCAACTACTTTTGCAAACAGAGTTGTCTGACCCTTGAGACAATGCAGTCCCTCTGACGTGAACTGATGATGACGCACTAACTTCAATCTCAGGACCTAGTGGGTGATTTAGGGGAACAACTCCACATTAAACAAGGATTCGAAAAGGGAGGATCTCGGAGATTTATTTCCAACTGGAAAGACCATAACGTGCAGCAGAAATAAAGGAAATACGACCACTAAACACGAAATAAGGAATTAGAGAAAGGCCATTGCTATTTTTTTTAATATGTCTTGCATTTGGGACGGACATTTGAGACTCAAGTAATGAGACAGACTTCCATGATGCCGTCTTAATCTGTCGCAGGCTTGTGTAGATTCTGGGGACATTTTACAACCCGCTTATATATCCCCAGCTCGTTTGAGGAGCCAGATAAAGGCCCATTTACAACGGGTTTTAGCTAATACTGGTACCAGCCAGTTCTAGAAATCACTCTGAGGCCAAGAACTAGCTGGATTTCTGCCGTTCGCAGTTGATACTGGTGCCAGTTTCGGGTACCAGCTAGTCTCGCACCCAAGTTGAAATCAGTTCAAGTTTTCATGGTACTAGCCAATCACATTACTTAGGGGAATAGTCAGAAATGTTCGGATTGGCTAATGGTGAACCACGTCAGACTGAATACAATGTCCTAAATTCCCTTTCGGTTTTCAAGACAGCAAGGAGTGGATGTGATTTTATCTGTTGGGCTTGGTTTGAAACTGGCCAATAAGAATATTCCTCAATATTGCCCAAAATAATCTTATTCAAAAGTTGAACTGATTTGGCACCAATCCGACTGGCACCAATGTCAACTAGACCTACGTTGCCCGGGCAACGTGAAGTGTTGCGGCAACCTTTGTCCGGCTTCGCCGGCTAAAGTGTTGCGAGAGCAACACTTTGGTTTTAATTCTTCGCTGTCGGTTAAATGCTGAAATTGTCAACTTATCGAAGCTTTTAAAACGTTATGTTCTAAAAAGAATAATCACATAATCAAAAGCTGTTCTTTAGCGTTGTAAAACCAACAACAAAACAATATCGGAAGAAGGCTATCCGTAACGTTTCAGGATTAAAATACCATAGATGACACTATTAATTATTACAAAACTACCTTATTGTTTTACATTACCGTATCGTTTGTACCCGTTGCGTAAACAGTTAATCCTAGGTTATAGCGATAGACCATCGATACAAACTTTCTTACTGTCATATTTACAGAAATCGAATACAATGTGCACCAATTTTCAAAAATTTCTAGCCCCTCGTGAACCGATTCTTACTTACAAGTCCGTCTCCCGTGATTGACATCAAATTCACCGGAAACAAATAATGGATATACCCAGGGGCGTCACTAGCCTTTTACCTTTGGGGGGGGGACGTCCAGTTTGTGCCGACGGACTAAAAAAATGTGCCGACAAAACACGCAATGTGCCGTACGTTTCCCGCCAGCACAGAATAGAATCGGAGTAAAACTAACTGCAATGTATCAGTTGAGATTATTCCTTTGATGTAATTTCGTATCTTAAGTTCACATATTTGGCTTTTCATTTTAGCCTTCGCTAAAAAGCGAAGCTTCGAACGACTGTACCAAGAACAAGTTAAACTAAGCGCCGCAGGCGAAATTTTTTAAATCTGCCTTTTTTCCGGAAAAATTTAGCTATACCTACCATACAAGTTCTAGCTTTTAACGTGTTTCAACGAATTTCTATCCTAAAACGTTAGGCTAAATGAAACTCTTCTAAATAAAGAATACTACAAAATGCGCCGCAGGCGAAATTTTGTGTGGACTAACTGTAACAACGCATCAATTAAGGTTATTCCTTTGGTATAATTTCGTATTTTAAAGTTCACCAATTCGGCTTTTCATATTAACTTTCGCTGGAAAGCGAAGCTTCCAACGACTGTACCAAGGCAAGTTAAACCAAGCGCCGCAGGCGAAATTTGTTTAATCTGTTTTTTTTGCGGAAAATTCAGCTATAGTACCATACAATTTCCGGCTTTTAACGTGTTTCAAACTCCAAGAACGTCTATGCTAAAAGGAAAACTAAATGATACACCATTCTTCCAAATAGGGAATGCTACAAAATGCGCCGCAGGCGAAATTTCGTGTAAGACTTACTGTAATGCATCAGTTGACATTGTTCCTTTGATGTAAATACACATATTTAATTTCACATATTCGGCTTTTCGTTTCAACTTTTGCTAAGAAGCGAAGCTTCCAAGAACAAATTGAACTAAGCAACGCCGGCGAATTTGTTTTAACTGTATTTTTCCGGAAAAATCTGCGACCGACAAATGTTTGCAGAATTTGATTTCTTACGTATAAAAGACCCGGTGTGCGGACAAGAACACCGACGACCGACAAAAGTATTCAGAATTCGATTTCTTCTGTATTTTGCCCGACAAGATTGTAAAGAACTTTATTTTTAACGCGTATATAGAAGCCGATGTACCGACGAGACTTGAACTTTCGGCACGCGCCCGATAAAAAGTTACAGAATTTAATTTTTTTTTATTTTTTTTTGTAAAAAGAACCGATGTGCCGACGAGAATACCGACGGCCGACAAAACATCAAGCATTTGATTTGTTCTGTGTTTTGCTCTACTAGACTGTACAGAACTTGATTCATACGTGAAAAAATAACCCCTTGTGCCAATGAAACTTAAACTTCCTGGGTGCGCCCTACAAAGTTTGCAAAATTTGATTTCTTACGTATAAGTAGAACCCGATATGCCGACGAGTCGACCGACGCCCGACAAAAGCATAAAAAAATATTTCTTCTGGATTTCTTATGTATAAAAAGAACCCGATGTTCCGACGAACCGAGGCACGACAAAAGCCTGCAAAATTCGATTTCTACAGTGCTTTGCCTGACAAATGTTTGCAGGATTTCATTTCTTGCGTATAAAAAGAACCCGATGTGCCGACGAGTCGACCGACGCCCGACAAAAACTTAATTTGTTTTTGTTTCTTCTGGATTCCTTCTGTATAAAAAGAACCCGATGTGCCGACGAGAATACCCAGGCACGACAAAAGCATGCAGAATTCGATTTCTTCAGTGTTTTGCCCGACAAACGTTTGCAGGATCTTATTTCTTGCATATAAAAACACCCGATGTGCCGACGAATCGACCGATACCTGATAAAAAGCATACAAAATAATATTTTTTCTGTGTTTGCCGGCGCTTCGCGCCGACAAACAAGTGAACTTTCGCCGGGCTTCGCCCGACGAAAGTACTTTCTCAGGACCTTTAGGGGGGGAGTCCCCCCCCCCTCCCCCCCCCCCCCCCCATAGTGACGCCCCTGGATATACCAGCTATCAAAAGTTGCAAGCCCCTCATCGCTGAAGATCATTATAGCATAAGCTTTTTAAACGGGATGTTCTAAAAAAATTAATCATAGAATAGAATAGAATAGAATAGAATAGAATAGTGTTTATTTAGCCTCAATGGGCCATACACAGATTTTTATATACACGGCATACAAATGTATTAATGCATTTAAAAAAAAAAAAATGATCCTTCGATACTTACATAAACTATCTCCTATTTAAATTCCCACTCACATATTCTACAACCGTTTTGATAACGTTGTCTTTAGTTGATGTCAGTATACCAGGGAAGAGCAACCCACCCCCAAACTGAACCGGTACAGGAGATCAAAAGGTATTCTTCAGCGTTGTAAAAACAACAACAAAATATGTAGGAAGAAGGGACTAAATTAACTTTGCAGTCAGTTGTACTTTATCCTTTTCAATCGCAGACATCGTGACGGATGAAAACTTGGAACACTATCTTATATAATCTAGTTGGTAATAGAAAGCTATCCGTAACTTTTCAGGATTCAAATACCATAGATGACACTATTAATTATTATGAAACTACCTCATTGCTTTACATTTTCGTTTGTATCCGTTGTGTAAACAGTTAATCCTCGGTTACATTGATAGACCATCGACACAAACTTTCTTACCGTCAGATTTATAGAAATCGAATACGATGTGCACCCATTTGCAAAAATTCCTAGCCCCTCGTGAACCGATTCCTACTTACAAGTCCCTCTCCCGTGATATACATTAAGTTAACCGGAAACAAATAATGGGTACACCAGCTAGCAAAAGCTGCAAACCCATCATCGCAGAAGATGATTGTAGCATAACAGCCGATTATTACTTACAAGTCCCTTGCATATCTTACCATTGGGAACCAAATTGTTCTTACCATCGAATACACCGGAAACAAATAACAGGTATACCAACTAGCAAAAGCTGCAAACCCCTCATTACCGAAGATGATTATGGGCTAACAGTCGACTGTTGCTTACAAGTCCCCTATATGTATCATAAATGGTATCGCCTATTTTTGGTTTCAATGTACCTTACTATGAAGTTGTCAACCCCTTTGAAATTTTCAAACTGGTGTATCTCATGAAGGAATTTTTGTACCAAAAAATGGATGGCATATACTTTGATCAGCTCATCAATGGCTATCGATTGCCGTCGAAAAAAAAATTCTACCTGTCTTAGTTCAAAAGTTGACTTTTCTGCCGTAGGCCAACTTTCTAACATCACGACTTAGAAAGGAGCAAAGGATAAGCTCTAGTTTCTTTAGCAATGAGAGAACTTTTAAAGTTTAAGAGGCACATATGATACCGTTACTCTACCACAAACCAAAGTGCAAAAAAAAAAAATTATAAACTCAGCTGAAATCGTCGCAGACATGGACAGAAACAATAGATGGCAGCACTTTCGGGCCCGTGGGAAAAAGCCACTTTTTTGTCTCTGTAGATTTTTCTATTTATCACTCAAAGAAGATATGTTGGCTGTGGGGCCGGCTAACTGCCGCATATATTTAACACTTATAGATTTTAGTCCATCTTCAATTTGAAACTGGTGCCTGCCTGCTTGCGTGCTAGAACGGAGCTTTCCACTCGAAAGCAGAAACAACTTTTGATGAAACGAAAGGTTCGCTACACAACTTCAGATAGTCCTCTCTGACATAGGCTACACAACTCCACTTCACTTCGCAAACCGTAGGCTCTGGCTCGAGGACAAGCAAAAACCATCCTTATTGGCCCCAGGCAAGAGTTCTACGGAGCTTTCCAAAATGTAATGTCATATTCATCAATCCGGCCTAAGGTCCACACTTTCCGTAAAAACCGCACAGGTTAGACCCTTCTCAGTTACCAGCAATAAAATGAAATCGGAGTCATAGGAAAAAAAAAAAAAAAAAAAAAAAAAACGAGGACAAAACCAAAGTGTTGCTCTCGCAACACAATTAAACGGCAGAAACCCAGCTAATTCTCGGTCTCAGAGCGATTTCCAGAACTGGCTGGTAACGAGTGTTAGCAAATACCCGATGTGAATGGGACTTAACGAACCCTCTGATGATTTCACTAGGATCAAAAACCCAACTTAGGAACTCGGGAGACCAGTGGCGGAGCTCAGCATTTCGAAACTTAGAGACCTACAATAACCTACAGACCTGCCTTAGACTACCATTCACCACTGGTCGTTAGCAAGAGCGATTTGAATCGTAGGAGACAACTTGACATACCTTGAGAACTTTGGTCCAGCCGACAGGTTCATCGAGAGGTTCATTGCAACTCACTGGTGCTTATTTGTGTTTTTGACCTCTTGTTTTGGTTGACTGAAAGATGGCTCCCAAAGATTGATTCCTCTTGGCTAGGAAATTGGTTGAGGTAAATTTATATTTGCTTTTTATGGCACTTGCAGCTTCGCTCAAGTGCCATACATCGATCACTTTTCGGTCGGTCGGTTGGTCGAACGGTCCACTCTTCTTGAGTTAGTGTACTTTCAGATGTTCTAGGACGATGAAACTTGGCATGCATATTTAGTGACCCGACCAAACTAACTTAGAAATAGTCACTTCCCCGACCCGACCACCGTGGGGGGAGTGGAGGGAGCGGGAATCCCGAATATTGAGGCATGCGTAACTTTCGAACGGGTGATCAGATCTAAATGTAACTTGATATGTGGAAAGAACATATGCCTCACATGTTCCAATTTACGTCCGAACCCGATCCGACAACTGTGGGGGGGGGGAGAGGCTGGATCTCGGATTTCTAGCTATCACGGATTAAGGTACTTCCAGATGTGTTAGGATGGTGAAACTTGGCATGAATACCAAGGACCAGACCAAACTAGTCACTTCCCCAATTCGACGATCGGGGGGGGGGGGGGGGGTCCGGAATATCGTGACACGCTTAGAATGGAGGGATCGGGATGAAACTTGTTGGGAAGAACAAGCACATATCCTTGTAACATTGTTGACGTAACCGGATCGGATCCGGGCCCTTTGTGGGGTGGTGGTGGAGGCTGGGTCCCGGATTTCCGGTTACCACGGGTTAAGGTACTTCTAGCTGTGCTAGGACGATGAAACTTGACAGACTTATCAGGGACCCGACTAGATTGACTTAAGAAATGTCATTTCCCCGATCTGACCATCGAAAGAAATAGAAAACCGTGATTTTCGGGTTTTTTTCTTGATCAGCTAATTATCCCTCTAGGATGATGTGCGAGGATAAATATAAATTCGGATATTTCGGTTTCACTTCTGGCAAACCGTCCTCAGCGAAAAACAACACAAAAACTAAATCATAAAATCCACCACAATCACAACAGGAGAACGATGCGGAACCAACAAACAATAAGACGACATGTAACTAAAAACCAGAAGAAAACGGTGCGGATGCAGATACAAATAAAATAATGAAAGATAAAATGTGCGTGTTAAAAGTGTATACGTACAAATCTGTGATTATTTACAATTCTGAGCTCTGTGTATATTTACAATTTACCATCCGTCTGGGAAATGGCAGAAGCTTTCACCCAGAAAACGGAGAGTTCCGCATAAACCCTGTGTACGACAGATTTCTTGAAAAGGATGCCGCATTTTTAAGACCCCCTCAAACCCTACTTCATGTTCCCGTTATCCTACCAATAGCTTCGAATATCCCTTCCACTACTACGCGACCGACTAGACACGCAGCCAGGTTTGCGAACATTCGAATTCGTGAGGTGCTGAATAAATAACAAAGCTGTATAACGCCCTCGGGGCATACAGAGCAAAGAGGCTATTTCGCGAGTCGCGCATGAATCTTGTTAGCAGTGGCCAGTTTTGTGGAAGATTTTATCCAAAGTGTTCAAACGTATAATGGATTTTTCGAGTGGGCCGTTTTGGGGGGACCGGCATCACGGTTGGTGAGATGAGAGAGATGTAAATACGTTTTTGACAGAAATGGGCCGGATCGTCGCACTGTGGGGGTCTTGGAAGGGGTATTCCGGAAATCCGGTGATCGCGAATTAAGGTACTTACAGATGAACTTGGACGGTAAAATTCGGCAGGTGTATTGGGGACCCGATCAGATTGACTTGGAATCAGTAATTTCCGCGATCCGACTATCTCCAGGGGAGTGGAGGAAACTGAAATCCCGACTACCAGAATTTCATGTATAACTTGTGAACGGTTGGTCGGATCCGAAGGAAACTTGACAGCTGACTAAAGGACGTGTTTCTGATCTCACGAACACGTTCATAATCCCCAAGAGCCCATGATCATTTGTACCTAAAGTATTTGAAATGAGTGTTCAGTCCCCCTAAAGTGCGTATCTAACTGCAAAGTGAAACAAATTTTGCAAAAGGTCCATTTTCGTGAAACCCAAGGACCCGTGATAATTTTGCCTCAGGGGTTTCGCTTACAAATGACTTTCCAGGCTACTTAAAGCACCAATGTTACCGCAAACTGTAACAAATATTTTTAAGAACCTAAAAAATTGTATGATCCCAAGGCCCCATGACGATCTTTGCCCCAAGTGTTTTGTTTCCAAATTCCGTTCGAACCCCTTAAAGTGCGCATCTTAGCGCAAAATGCAAAACAAAAATAACACTTTCGAGCGAACGATGTACTTTCATGACCCAAAGGCCCATGATCATTTGTGTACCATGCATTTGCTTGCAAAATGGATTCCTAGCCCCTTTACATTTCCCATTCTAACCGCAAAGTGCATGATTTTTACTAAACCATACATTTTCATGAACTCGAAAGGTCCATAATCGTGTGCCTCATCACATCACAAATCTTATCTGTTACCCTTACCTACTACGTATGCGTGCAAGTGCCATATGAGCTTACAGCTCTTGTTTAAACAGAGGGAATACTATAGTCGTACCATAGTCGTACTATTATAATACTATTTGTCGTCTGTTTCTTGTTCAATTCAAATCAGTTTTTCAAAACGCAAAACGGACCAGCCGATGGGCTGTTTTTGCGTAATAAAAAAAATCTAGATGTTTATACAATTTTGCGACATCACGAATATGGACATACTACAACTTATAAAATAGAATAAAATATGAACGTTCAGAATGTGCTACGAGCTCGCCAATTCTGTCAGATTGGTTGTAGCGCTTTTCTGTGCCGGCCGAAACGGCACATATTTCTGCGCCTGGACGATTACATAACGCTTTCCTGACGCAATGCAAACTTGCTATCAGTACTTTCGGGCAAGTCCACACATACTAGGCACAATAACTATGTATTGTGTGTGTAAGTTTTACACTGAGCAAAATAACACTATGGAATAGCGTCAAGACCTATTTTTCCTTGCTTCGCGTACAGGCCACACTCATAGCTCAAGCTCATTACGCTTGCGGCATCTAAAAGCGAAACTAACTTGCGGGCTTAGAAATTTCTAGTAAAGCTAAGATGCGGTCTGCACACATCGTGGAAACAGGAGAGGTTGTATCTTTTTTTTTACTGTGTTCAGAATATGCAGCTATTACTTATTGTAGCCAGCGCAAGTGCACGACCGATTGACTTTCAGGAGTTACGTTCACTTGTGCTAGTGTCGCTGTTATTCTAGTGTGTGTCACTTCTTTCAAGCCTTGGCGGTACTCCCTAGTATTATCTTGCTCTGGTTAGGCACCAAACTACCAAATAGCAAGTAGCATACATTGCCTACTTGCTATTGGTGATTATGGGCCAATCACTATGACGGATCTTCTGATGTAAACCTGCTTCCCAACGCTGGGTTGATGTCTCAATGTGTACCTGACACAATGCAGATTTGTCATTAGTTGCCTTTTTGCAGATACCATGGTATCTAACACAACGGTTTAAAGGCGATTTTGTAGTTACCGTGGTATCTGGCCACTTACCGTGGTAACTGGTCGCGTTAAAAAGTCATCTCAGTTTCATCATCACCAACACAAAAACCTAGGATTTTGTTTCAAATTGGTGGGAAAGATGTTTGGCACTAGTGATGTGAGTGGATATGATACGATATGATATGATAAAAATTTGTACAAAAAGCCCACGGGCCATGGCAATACAGTACAAAAAAGACGAAACAAAAGAAATACATTATCTTTCCGCCAAATTCCAACTAAATAAACCTTTCTCGATGCTTCATCGAAAGCTTAAGGAATCTTCCTTTGTGGTGAACTCCTGTAAAATATTCGTCCTTCATTACTTAACCATCCACTCCTAGTCATACACTCCTTTTCCAAACACTTCTTCCCCCAGTTCGTGACATTCATACATCAGCACTACTTTATGATTCATATCCCCACGCATGGGGCAGTAGTAAAGACCAACCCGACTTAACCCCTTTCCCACAAACCTCCGCCCTCATACTTATCACCCACGCTAACTCCTCCTCTGTTCAGCCCTCCGTTTTTATCAGTTTTTCTTTCGCTGTGACTTTTGAAAGCGCAAATTAGCAAATTGTCGTTTTTGCAAAGGGGGAGGGGGTGTGTGACCCCCCCTGCCTTTTGCTAATTCCTATTAGTCGTTTGTTTTAGCCTCGCCGAATTCCCGGGTACTAATTTTAGTCGAAGACAAACCGAGTCGTTCAAAAACAGAAAACAAAATTTGGCACTACCCAACTTCAGTCGTAAAACCATCCCAGTCAAAGACAAGCCAGTTTAAAGAAACAAATATTTTGGCCCTACCCATCTTCAGTCGTAAACCCGTCCCAGTAAAAGGGAGTCGTTAAAATCAGGTTTCATAACCTCGTTAGGTCGGAGGGGCAGAAATTTGCCTTTTTTTAAAACCTGTTACCTGTTTTACTTTTGGCTACAACTTTGACTACAGTTAAGAATGCATGGAATTTTAAACATAGCCTAATGGAAAAGCCATCACAATTCAAATGACAGGAGACCCCTGACGCTGGAATAGCTCATTCAAATCGGGAGACAATTTGTTTGGCTTCTATGCTAGTGTTGAGGCACACATGAAAAGCCTTCGTAAAATTCCACAGTCTCTCATATGAAAATATTAGGACACTCCTACAACTGGAAATTATCTCTTTTTATGTTGAGGTATTCTGATAGCGAACGAGATCAGAATACAGATCAAATGAAGATCGAGGCAGATAAAAACCTTTCAGATGTGCTTTAATATGCTGCATTGGGGGAGATAGTCTATAGTGTTTCTGTCGGGTGAAAGCCGAAAGTGTTGTTTCTTCAACGAATCGGATTTTTTTTTTACACCAGCAACTTTTTCGGATGTAGTTTTACTGTAGTTACCATAATTAAACAAAAGTATTTCAAAACTACATTGAAACTACACACGAAATAACTGTCTCGTCGGTGAATCTGTAAACTCCTGTCGGACGAAGACTAAAAGTTTGTCAATTTGGCCAAATCCGGAAGGTCTGTTAAAGTTTTATTGAAGTTAATAATTTGTTCTGTTTAGAGGTAAGAAGACATGTTGAACGTTTATATGAAAATTGTTTTCTACCCGGAGAAGTAGTTCGCCCAGAATCCGGCCGAAACCGGAAAATTTGTTAAAAGTGAAAGTTTTATTTGTGGTTGATTAGATGTCTGATTTAGGAGCAAGAAGAGATGCTGAATCCGTATATGACAATCGTTTTCCTACCCGGACATATGGTTCGCCCGGAATCCAGCTGAAACCGGAAAATTTGTTATAAGTTAAAGTTTCATTTGAAATTGATTAGATGTTCGGTATAGAGTAAGGAGATACGCTGAGTTCGTTTGTGAGCTTTGTTTTTATGCCGGACAAGTAGTTCCGGAATTTGGCAGAAACCGGAAATTTGGCAGAAGTAAGGCAGGAAGTTTCAGTTACACGGATTAAAACACATGCTGAATCCATATCTGAACTTGGTTTTCTCAAATGATTATCTATTTGGCCTTAATCGGTTTCTAAATTTTAATAGTAAAGATGTTTAATGAGTCTGGCGAAGACTGGACCAAATTGTCTGGATCAAATTTTCAATTTTTGGGACCCCATCGAAACCTATGGTCTCGTTACAGTTAGATTTGCCTCGCTTAGATCTGAAACGAAGAACTGAATATCGGTGCTATCAATTTACTTTTGATCAACTCATTCTGACAGGTTGCAGAAGTGCTATTCTCAATTTTTTTCGTTTTTCAGTCGTTGATCGTGGTGTTCAGAGTGGCAACTTCTGTTCAACCGATATGGATGTCTCGCTTTATACGATCCTGGAGAACAAATTCGCGACGACGGAGACCTGATATGTCAAAGCAACGAGAATCCAATATTTTTCGTCCGCCCAGAGGAATCTTGGCCGGTTGATACTCAAACTGCGCCACTAGGCGCACAAAACGCAACCGCAACCTTCAAAAACGCAACCGCAGAGTAATGAGGTAGATAGTGTTAACATACAAAGCCAGCTCCTGCCGGATGATACATCATCAGTTCAAGGTAAGTCGTCAAACATTCTTGGTACACTCCAAAGATGACCCCCGCGCAAACAGCTTAAGATCAACCACCTTCAAGTGCGAATATCAAATACAAAGTGCATAAATTAATGGTGATCAAGATGCATTTCCATGATCCGTAAGGGCCCATCATGGGCCGTATCCAGGTTAGGAGGTAGGACAACCCCCCCTTCAAAAATAAATTCCTGGATACGGACCTGAGCCCATTTTCTTGTTTAGCCCGATTATAGCGTGCCCATTTACCACAAAGTGAAAACAAAAACTTTGATAAAACGATCCATTTTCATGATACCCAATCGCCCATGATGATTGGCTCCTCAATGGCTTTGCTTACAAATTAGTTTTTGGGCACCCTTAAAGTGTGCATCATAACCGCAAAGTTGCAAAAAGTACTTTCGAACAAAAAAAAACATTTTTATGATCGAACAAGAGCCTATGATCATTTGTGCCACTAGGTTCTTTCCAGCTGAAATTAGCGACTGTCCTGTTAGTGCTTGTCGATTCTATACATCCTATGATAATAATAACTGTATTTAAAAGCCCAGGGGCCATATACATAATACAACAATAGTACATATTACAAAGGAAAACAGCAACTGCTGTTCGACGCGGTGGCTGGTCGTAAAACATTTTAAAAGTGAACACGCCGTGGTTATAAAGCGGGAAAACTAAGCAAATAAAAGAAGTGAAAAAGCAGAGGGCCAAGCATTCTCGTATGTCTCCCAGGAAATAGTTTACGAAGAGACGCAAAACCTCTATGATCCAAGTCGCAAGCGTCAAAAAGACCAGCCCCTTCATCTTTAGAGTCAGCCTTTGAAGTTTACCTGAAAGGCAGCTTATTTCTTACATCTGAATTTTAAATACACTGAATTATTTTAGACCTAGAATGTCGGGTTTCAGCCCTATTTGGTTAACTTTAAAGACCATGCGGAGTCAAATAGATTCCCAGCCTGATGCATATGAGAGGAGGGTAGAAAGTACGGGGAACATCACAGTTCGTTACATATTGCAAACAACTATATCGCAGTAAAGCCCCAGAGAAGATATTACGAAGGTAAAAGACGAATGGGTGTCTATTATTATGACGTCGCTGAAGAGCGGGTCACTGCACTTCTTCCTCTGATATGCGCAGGTTGAGTATCTACCTGCCAAGTTTTCTCTGAGCGGACGAAAACATTGGATTCTCGTTGATTGGTATACAGCGAGAAATCCATATCATTTGAATAGAAGTTGCCACTCTGAATATAACGATCACTGACTGAAAAACGAAAAAAAAAAATTGAGAATAGCCCTTCTGCAAACTGTCAGAATTGATGAAAATTAAATTGATACGAGACCAAGGGTTTCCATGGGATCCCAAAAATTTAATAACTGCTCCAGAGAATTGGGTCTTGTCTTCGCCAGACTCTTTGAACATTTTTACTATTAAAATTTAGAAACAGATTAGGGCCAAATAGATCGTGATTTGAAAAAAACAAGTTCAGATATGGATTCTGCATATGTGTTTACCCCTGTAACTGAAACTTCCTGCCTTATTTCTGCCAAATTTCCTGTTTCGGCCAAATTCCGGAACTTTATTTTTTCGCCGGAACAAGTCCTGCAAAAAAATAAAGCTAAAAAACGTCAGCGTATCTCCTTACTCTATATCGAAATAAACTCCAAATGAAACTAACTTATAACAACTTTTCCGGTTTCAGCCGGATTCCGGCCGGGTAGAAAAACGATTGTCATATGCGGATTCAGCATCTCTTCGTACTCCTAAATGGACGGATTCCGAGCGAACTACTTGTCCGGGTAAAAAACAATTTTCACATAAGTGTTGAGCATGTTTTACCCCTAAATCGAACATTTGATTAACTTCAAAGAAAACTTTTACATTTAACGGTTTTGGCCGGAGTAAAAAAATTTTAGTCTTCGCCCGACATTTACAGATTCGCCGACGAGACTTAAGTTGCGTTTTTTCAGGTGTAGTTTCACTGTAGTTTGGAATACTTTTGTTTAAGTACGTAAGTACCGTGTACCGTTTTACTTTGCCCATTCGACACACTGTACTTTCGTAACTACAATCAAACTAAATCCGAAAAAGCTGCAACTTTGAACTGGTTTACAGAATTTGATTCCTTCTGTGTAAAAACAACACCCGATTCATTGACGAAACTAAACTTTCGGCTTTCACCGGACAGAAACACTATAGGCTATCTTCCCCAACGCAGCATATTAAAGCACATCTGAAAGGTTTCTATCTGCCTCGATCTTCATCTGCGACCTTACCACCAAATTAGGTCCGAGTCTCAATACGCGACTGAAGATGCTATACACAGCAATCAAAGAACGAGAAGTTCGCTTTCAGAATACCTTAACATAAAAAGAGATAATTTTCCAGTTGTAGGAGTGTGCTGATATTTTCATAAGAGAGACTGTGGAATTTGACGAAGGCTTTTCAGGTCTGCCTCAACCCTAGCATGTAAGCCAAAAATTTGTCTCCAGACTTGAATGAGCTATTCCAGCGTTGGGGGTCTCTCGTCATTTGAATTCTGATGGCCCTTCTATTAGGCTATGTTTAGAAATTCCATGACTTCTTTTCCAATTGTAGTCAAAGTTTGACCCAGAAGTAAAACAGGTAACAGGCTTTAAAACAAACCTAACAGGGTTATGAAACATAGTTTAAACGACTCGGCTTGCCTTTGACTGGGACGGGTTTACCACTAAAGCTGGATAGTGCCTAAATAAACACTTAAGAAAAAACGGCTTGCCTTTGACTGGGACAGTTTTACGACTGAATCTGGGTATTTTTTTTTTATTTTTTTTAAACGACTCGGTTTGTCTTTGACTAAAATGAGTGCCCAGGAATACTCTTGATGACTATCTCTTCTTGCCGATACAAAATCTCCAGCCTCTCCGTGTACCTAGCGGAAGAAAGGCAGAAGTAGTGGCACAGCTGCTCCCAAAGATCGCCGTGATTGGTTGACACAGGATTTGAGTCGTTACGGAGACGCTTACTCCTGCTTCCTGAGGATCACTGGCGTGATTTGGACTTCGTAAATCTAAATTGGGGGGATCCCCGAAAACAGTTGAAAGAGCAAGTGCCTCGTGATTTCCCAACTCCTTCGGTCCCATTTCCGTTCCTTAGGCTCACTTGGGCCATACAAAGTTGCAGACACCTTTTCAGTTTGAGACATAAAAGCTTACCTTTCTACGTTTCCTCTCATGACTTTCATACCTGTGTCACCTTAGACCTCCAATACTGTTATGGAGTGAGTAACAGGGGTTAGCCTCCACTTTCAACCAGCGTCGTTTGCAAGGATAAATCCATGCTCCGCAAAGAAAAGACGCTGGCGAAGACTTTCCTGCACTTCTCACAAGAAAGCATATTATTCTACACAAAACTGCCTCTGGACCTTTCCTGACCGAACGTGTTCGTTGAATAACCCTGACATTCCACAGTGTTGATCAATTTAAATCAGAGCTACGTTTGGAGTTGCTTGGTAGGTACAATTTCGAAATGGATTAAGGAAAGTTATTTATATTTTTTTTTATTTTTTTTTGTTGTTCTTGCTTTGGGATTAGAAAACATAAGGTTTTTTTTTGCAGTGTAAGTAATTGTGTTGAGTGCTTTGGTACAAGGTTTCATCCTCTTATCCCTTACTTCAGTAAAAGAAAAATTTAAATTCTTTTTTTTGTGTTGTTTAATAGCATATCCTCGCAAGCAGTGCTTTTACTGTGCTATTTATGTATCTTCGATTCTCTTGCTAATAAAACTATTCTACTACTACTACTACCTAAGTGAACCTTAATTACCATAACTGGTATCTGCACAGAGTTTCAAAAGATAAAAGAACTATCCGTCCCTCTCATGGCGGTCGTTCCTCGTTGCCCCCAGGAATCGACAAAATTACTTTGCTTTCCTTACAGGAATTTATCTGCCGTCGTTCGATAATATTCCGAAGTCACATACGGTGTGTATCAACGGTAAAACACCGTCTCAGAACCTCTTAATACGATCAAGAATACTTCAGATCACATCCTACTGCGCTTACCTGGATTTGTGCACCACTGTAAGGAAATAATCATAGTTTGTCGAAACCGTACGGAAGATGAAGAAAGTACGCTTGACAACGGACGATTCCTGCACAGAATCGTTATTTATTAAATAAGTAAGTAAGTAAGTGTTTATTTATAACCCGCCGTTTTCAGAAAGCGGAGTAAATGAAGAAAATAAATAAAACACATAAACATACACAAAAAGACACTTAATTTCAATCGTCGGCCAGGAAGCAGTGTAGAAGGTCGTGCGCTGGTTGGGTTCTGTTGTCAATCATTTTTTATAGCGACGAAGAAACATCCAAAAGGGTAACACTTGCATCTTGAATTTTAAACTTCTCCGTCAAAGTATGGTTATGGCATAATTTCGACAAGTGGAGCAGGGGCTTTGCATATTTAAAATAACATGATCTCATCTTTTTTATCTCCTTCTTTCGCAGAACATGAGTGACACTAGAACGAAGTAGTATAGAAGGAGCGCAGAAGGTGCTGTACAATTTTCCCAAAGCTTTACGATTATAGCGCCCCCGGTTGGGGACGATGCGCCCATAGGCGGTACGGATTGATCTAGAAACTTCTTGAACAACCGAAGAGCAAAACTTTGACAACGAGGATTTGAATGTTATGCCAAGCCACCGTAGAGATTCTGTTGATCTGACGACGAACGATCCAAGAAAGAGAGAAGCTTTAGCATTCAAACGATTTGACAAAGGGTTGAAATGCATGTACTCACATTTTGAGAGGTTAACTTCAAGGCCGATTTTGAGAAGTTCCGACGACAGCTTACAGACATTTTTGGTGAGTGTGGATCGGGTACGGCTTACTAAGAGCAAGTCGTCCGCGTAAGCTATGTAGCTGAAGGCATGGTCTTTATAAAAGTAATCAGGGTGTAAAGAATTGAGACAAGAAGATATGGCCGATTTAGTTGGCCGAAATAGTTGGTAGGCGATGGTAGCACGAAAAAATACGGCCACTAAAAGGAATAATGCGTCTAGATCAAACCGAAAAGTTCCGTAATAACGAAAGTTAATTTGGTTCGTGAACGGAAAATTTCAAGATCTGACCAGGACATATTACTCTAGGTAGAGGGAAATCTCCCATGGATGGACTATCAGTGTGTGGCCTGTAATTTGTCCATCCGTTTAAGTGTAGTGAAGGTAACATTCAAGCTTTAATATTATGTTTGGTTGACATAACTCTTCATTGCACCTTAAAACATATTTGACACTGAAACGGATGCGTCAGCTACGTTTTATTAGAGCTATATTTTTTCCGTTCTTGGCAGGGGTCCTCTTCATACTCAAGCCGCTCAAGCTGGAAAACGAACTTCCAACGCAACTATCCAAATAACATCCATAGAAAAGTATCCATCTTAGTTGGAAAGAAGGAAGAGGTGATACCAAAACGAAAATGCCGTAAAGCTTCTACCCTCCCGAAGACCCAATCGAGAATCAAAAATAGCAGCCGCGTCCAAAATGAGATCGCAACAGCTTCAACTCCAAGCAATTTTCACGAACAAATTCTTGAGTTAGAATCCTTAGTTCATTTTCCACACGTTAATTTTCCAGCTTGGGTGGCTTGAGCCTGAAGAGGACCCTTGCCAAGAAGGGGCCGAAATGTAGTTAAAATAAAATATAGCTGCCGTATGCGTTTTGCAGTGTCAAATCTGATTCGCAGTCATGCAGCATGGGCTGAAGGAATATCCACCTTAATACCCCAGCGATGAGAAATGGCAAGTGCTCAAGCACTCAAAAGTGGAGTTTGAAAGTATGAGTCAAGCTCAGGAATGTACGCATCGCGATTGCTATATAAATTTGATGCTAAAACGCATAACTACAACTCCATTTGCTTACATTCTTATGACCTAAAAATCAAGCTAAGAATCAAGCATATAAGTGTAAACCCTAACCATAAACTGAAGCTTTCAGTTTGTTCGGTTGTTTTCACCCCACCTGCGCTGACTGTACACATTACGGAGTTTCTGCTTAGCGATTGTCGGAAAAACTTCTTGCTATCTTTAATTTATGGTGGTCCCTGGAACTAAAGTTTCCATGAAAAATTATGAAGGTACCATCGATCAACTTCTTGCACATGACTTGGCGAAAACCGTGAACTGCAAGCGCAGATCCTTTAACAATCCATCTTTCATGGTGCCGTAAGTAGTATGGGGTCTGCTTCCAAGACATTTCCTCCAAAAACGATATCGGACAGAATACATTTGAAACTTTTAGATTAAGTTGTTCTAGTAGTTTTTAGTTTAATAATTAAATGTAATAATGATAGAATATTTTGTATTATCTTTTTGTTTTTATTTTTGTAGGCTATTGTTATTTTATTTTAGCTCCCCTCGTTTATCATTTCTATAAGTATATATAAAGTTAAGTTAAAACAAAAGAGTTAAAGAGTTAAAAAAGTTAAAACAAATAATTAAAATTGAATTATTAAAACCAATTTTATTTGTATAAGTTAAAACAAAATATAAATTTACTCACTAAAACATTGACTACAGAAACAAACATTTTAATGCACATGTATTGTTGAATAGACATACTTTTGACTGTATGAATGCCCGAATGGGCCCGTGCAAAAAGCCAAATGAAATCCTCACTACAACCAGTTTATGCATGCTTCCGTTAAATCACATTAATGAACTCGGAAACATGATTATGTCACAAAGACATCTGTCACTTACTTAGAACAGCTATTTTTTTCCGGTTTATGAAAAATTCAACCAAATTCTAATTTGCCTAATTTCACCTGCATTTGACGCCCATTTTTCTTTTTCGGCTTAAAGTTTAACCGAATAGGACTTAAATCCGAAAGTCTAGTTGAACATCACTTATTCACCTAAATAGGTCTGAAAACCCGATAAAAATGCGTTACTTCGTTCGTCGGCTTTCCATAGACAATCGATTTCATTGAATGAACCGATTCTTTCGGATTTGTGGTAACTCTATGGGCTTGTCCCTCCATGCTTGTCAGATTTTGCAAGTACATAGGTAAGCCATTGCTGAAAATTAATTAACAAGAGCTAGAAGCTCATATGGCACTTGCAAGTTGTATCAGAGGGTGAAAGTGGGAATTTATCAATTCGTGGGTTTATTGTAATCCTCTGTAAGCAAAACCAGTGAGGCACGCATGATGACGAGCTCTTGGTTATCAGACAATGTATCGTTGACGGGGTTAAGAATTCATTTGTAAGTAAAACCCTTGAGCCGCAAATGATCCTGGGCACTTTCAGGTAATGAAAACGTACCTTTGGTTAAACTTACTTCTATCAGGAGCGCCAGAAATTAATTTCTAAGAAAACAAGAGCTACGAGCTCATATGGCACTTGTTACGAGTAAGCACGGCTCGGTTATGTCAATGATATATCTAGTGTTTGCTAGGTGTCTTCCCACCAAGTTTCATCTCGATCCCTCATCTCATAGCGTTTTCCAATATTTCCGGTTCTCCCCTCCAGCTCCCCCCAAAAGTCACCGGATCCGGTCCGGATTTTAAGTGGGTCGTCTGAGGCATGAGGTCTTTCCAAATATCAAGTTTCATCGAGATCCGGTCACCCGTTCAAAAGTTATAAATACCTCAAGATTCCGGATTCCCCCTCCCTCCACTCCCCCGACAGTGCCCGAATCGGCTCGGTCATGTCAATGATGTATCTAGTGTTTGCTAGGTGTCTTCACACCAAGTTTCATCTCGATCCCTCCACTCATGGCGTTTCCCAAGATTTCCTGTTTCCCCCTCCAGCTCCCCCCAAAAGTCACCGGATCCGGTCCGGATTTTAAGTGGGTCGTCTGAGGCATGAGGTCGTTCCAAATATCAAGTTTCATCGAGATCCGGTCACCCGTTCAAAAGTTATAAATACCTTAAGATTCCGGATTCCCCTCCCTCCACTCCCTCGACAGTGCCCGAATCGGCTCGGTCATGTCAATGATGTATCTAGTGTTTGCTAGGTGTCTTCCCACCAAGTTTCATCTCGACCCCTCCACTCATAGCATTTCCCAAGATTTCCGGTTGCCTCCTCCAGCTCCCCCAAAAGTCACCGGATCCGGTCCGGATTTTAAGTGGGTCGTCTGAGGCATGAGGTCTTCCAAATATCAAGTTCCATCGAGATCGGATCACCCGTTCAAAAGTTATAAATACCTCAAGATTCCGGATTCCCCCTCCCTCCACTCCCCCCCCCACAGTGCCCGAATCGGCTCGGTTATGTCAATGACGTATCTAGTGTTTGCTAGGTGTCTTCCCACCAAGTTTCATCTCGATCCCTCCACTCATAGCGTTTCCCAAGATTTCCGGTTGACCCCTGCAGCTCCCCCCCCCCCCCCCAAAAGTCACCGGATCCGGTCCAGATTATAAGTGGGTCGTCTGAGGTATGAGGTCTTTCCAAATATCAAGTTCCATCGAGATCCGATCACCCGTTCAAAAGTTATAAATACCTCAAGATTCCGGATTCCCCCTCCCTCCACTCCCCCCCACAGTACCCGAATCGGCTCGGTTATGTCAATGATGTATCTAGTGTTTGCTAGGTGTCTTCCCACCAAATTTCATCTCGATCCCTCCACTCATAGCGTTTCCCAAGATTTCCGGTTGCCCCCTCCAGCTCCCCCCAAAAGTCACCGGATCCGGTCCGGATTTTAAGTAGGTCGTCTGAGGCATGAGGTCTTTCCAAATATCAAGTTCCAACGAGATCCGATCACCCGTTAAAAAGTTATAAATACCTCAAGATTCCGGATTCCCCCTCCCTCCACTCCCCCCACAGTGCCCGAATCGGCTCGGTTATGTCAATGATGTTTCTAGTGTTTGCTAGGTGTCTTCCCACCAAGTTTCATCTCGATCCCTCCACTCATAGCGTTTCCCAAGATTTCCGGTTGCCCCCTCCAGCTCCCCCAAAAAGTCACCGGATCCGGTCCGGATTTTAAGTGGGTCGTCTGAGGCATGAGGTCATTCCAAATATCAAGTTCCATCGAGATCCGATCACCCGTTCAAAAGTTATAAATACCTCAAGATTCCGGATTCCCCCTCCCTCCACTCCCCCCACAGTACCCGAATCGGCTCGGTTATGTCAATGATGTATCTAGTGTTTGCTAGGTGTCTTCCCACCAAGTTTCATCTTGATCCCTCCACTCATAGCGCTTCCCAAGAATTCCGGTTGCCCCCTCCAGCTCCCCCCAAAAATCACCGGATCCGAACCGGATTTTAAGTAGGTCGTCTGAGGCATGAGGTCTTTCCAAATATCAAGTTCCAACGAGATCCGATCACCCGTTCAAAAGTTATAAATACCTCAAGATTCCGGATTCCCCCTCCCTCCACTCCCCCCCCCCACAGTGCCCGAATCGGCTCGGTTATGTCAATGATGTATCTAGTGTTTGCTAGGTGTCTTCACACCAAGTTTCATCTCGATCCCTCCACTCATGGCGTTTCCCAAGATTTCCGGTTGCCCCCTCCAGCCCCCCCCAAAAGTCACCGGATCCGGTCCGGATTTTAAGTGGGTCGTCTGAGGCATGCGGTCGTTCCAAATATCAAGTTTCATCGAGATCCGATCACCCGTTCAAAAGTTAAAAATACCTCAAGATTCCGGATTCCCCCTCCCTCCACTCCCCCCACGGTGCTCGGATCGGGGAAGTGACTATTTCCAACTTAATCATTTGGGGTCCCTGATACGCCTGCCAAGTTTTATCGTTCTAGCTTATGTGGAAGTGCCCGAACTAGCAAAACCTGGACAGACCGACAGACCGACAGACCGACAGACCGACGGACGGACAGAAATTGCGATCGCTATATGGCACTTGGCCGAAGGGCAAGTGCCATAAAAACCTAAGGCAGAAATGACCATAGGCCGTTTGAGATCATGAAAAATACTGTTTGCAAAACACTTTTTCCGTTCTTTGCAGAACGTTAAGGAATTCATTTGCAAGCAAAACCATTGAGGCAAAAATGCTCATGGGTCCTCTCACATCATGAAAATGTACCTTTTGGTCAAAATTACTTCTTTCACTTACGCGGTTAGGATGCGCACTGGAGGTCGATCGGGAAACCGACTATTTCCAAGTTGATCTGATCGGGTCTGTGATACGCATGCCAAGTTTCATTGTCCTAGCTCACGAGGAAGAACCTTAATCCCGGATCACCCGAATTCCAGACCCTCTCCCTCCCACGGTGTCTGGTTCTATAAATGATCTATCAAGGAGTTTTACTTGTTATTCACACCAAGTTTCGTCTCACTTCCTCCACCCTAAGTGTATCGCAAGATTACCTGTTCCCTAGCCCCCCCCCCCACATTCTTCGGACGCAAATGGGTAGACACGAGCTCTTTCCAAATATTATGCTTATTATGGTCCGATCAGCCGTTGAAAGATATATGCAGCTCAAGATTCCAGATTCTCCCTCTCCCCGCGATGGTCGAATCGAGGAACTGACTATATTGACCTGGTCGGCTCCCAGACATGTGTGCCAAGTTTCATCATCATAGCCCACCTGGAAGTAACTTAACTCTAGATCACCGCTATTCTAACCCCCCCCCCCCACCACCACCCTCAAACTCCCCTCACAGTGCCCAAATCCGGTCCGGTCCTATCACTGATGTACCTAGGGCTTCTGCCTGTTCTTCCCACCAAGTTTCACCCCGATCGCTCCATTCTAAGCGTGTTACAAGATTTCTGATTCTGCCCTCCGACCCCCCCCCCCCCTGCCCCAAATTCATCGGATCCGGTTCGGATTCTTATCCGGTTCAGATACCGATCCGGAAAATTAAGTAATGCGTAACTTTCGAACGGGTGTTCGAATTCGAACGAAACTTAAGAATTGAATAGATGACATAACTCTGATGTCCCATTTGAGGTTTTCCGTAATTCCGGTGGTGGCGGTTTTAGGGATTTTCACCACGAAACTTGGCAGGCGTATAAGGGACCCCATCAAACGATTCCATGACAACTCGCCACAAGACACCTCGCCACACCGACAACTGGGAACCGACAAGTCGCCACACAGACATGTCGCCACACCGACGACGCGCCACACCGATAACTTGCCACAGCGCCATTTCGCCACGGGGACGACTCGCCACAGATACGACTTGCCACACGACCAACTCGCCACATGGACAACTCGCCACAAAAATATTCTTTTAGGGAAAAAAAGAAAACAAATATTCCATAAATATGATAGACATTTAGAGCGTGTTCCACCCTTCTACAAATAGTAACTATTAGTTACTATTTCCGTTCCAACCTCACCAAAAGTTACTACGCTGACCGTTCCAACCTTCTCGAAATAGTAACTAACAGTAACTATTTGCTTACCACGCTCTGGAGCGTAGAAAGCGTAGTAACTACGGATCTCTGTAACGTGATTGGTCGGATTCGCCCGTGGCATGATATTCTGCTGGAATATTGAAAAACCGTTCCAGCCTTGACGTCAAAAAGCCAGAATTCGTGACGTCATGCGCTGAATACCAGATACCACGGTAACTGGCCAGATACCACGATAACTACAAAAACGACATTAGACCGTGGTATCAGATACCATGGTATCTGCAAAAACGCAGCTACTGTTTTTAATACGCAATAGCGTGCTTTCTTCAGGACTGACGTTACAGTGGGTTCCGGCTAAACCCCTTTCCCCCGGTGCCAAAACGCTGACACAGTGCTAATAAAGGCAGTATATTTCTCCGTAGAGTTTCGATAGAGGTGAGCGGCCAGCGAGCCATTTAACTCGCGTGTCTAGTGCTCGCGGTCCAAACTGCAGTTTCAATAAGATTTTCTAATTTCCTATCTATTTACATTCCCGGAGGGGGGGGGGGTCGCCAGGTGGGGTTTATTAACGGGGGGAGGAGGGGTGACCCCTGACAATCTGAAATATAAAATTTCCGGAATATTCGCTTCATTAACCATTGAAATGCAAGCGTATGTTCAAATTCGATTCTCCGCGTCGGGAAACTTTGAGCTTGGTCACACTGGGCTCAAAAAGCCGCCTATTCGACACAGAACTGAAAATCCCTAGGGGACATGAGATTTGATGGACTTTGTGCCAGCTTGGGGATAATGAGCACTGCAATTAGGGTTCCTGTAACATAATTATACGGTAGCAGTGTTCTAACGCCACCGCTGTTTTCCACCACCATATGTTTTCCGCCACCTTTTAATTCAGGTAGCGCAGGTAGCCTGTGCACGTAGTTTAGATCTAAATCTTTAAATGTGAAAAGGGTGTTTACCGCCACTCAGGAAATCTTACGTCCCCAAGAGGATTAGTTGCTCTAGACTCCTGTCAGACCTAATATTCTGATGTGCACAGGCTACCTGCGCTACCTGAATTAAATACCTGTAACATAATTATACGGTAGCAGTGTTCTAACGCCACCGCTGTTTTCCACCACCATATGTTTTCCGCCACCTTTTAATTCAGGTAGCGCAGGTAGCCTGTGCACGTAGTTTTAGATCTAAATCTTTAAATGTGAAAAGGGTGTTTACCGCCACTCAGGAAATCTTACGTCCCCAAGAGGATTAGTTGCTCTAGACTCCTGTCAGACCTAATATTCTGATGGGGTGTCGAGCGCCAACCGGATTAAGCTAAACCTTCTCCAAAACGTCGCAAAGTCTACAGAGAACTGGAGGAGAGGCTACTGAAAGTTAAAATTACGTATCAAGAAGGAAAGTCTTCAAGAGAAGCCCTTCTGCGGGCGATTTCTCACCTTTTGAAATTTGAATAGTTTGGGGGCCTTGAGTTGTTGATGTTGTACAGTTTCTTTAGTTGGACTTAAATAAATAATTTGTTGAAACGTTAAGCTCAATCTTCGTATTAGCTATGATTAACGTAGAGTTGGCGTTTGGTGGCGGTAAACCCCTTTTCGCAGTTAACGATTTAGATCTCGGATAACATGAACCAGCTACCTGCACTAATGAGTTGGCGGAAAACATACGGTGGCGGTGGACCTACCAAAATATTTGACCCTTTCGTCTGACCCAACTAATCCTCTTGATGATGCAAGATTTCCTGGGTGGCGGAAAACATACGGTGGCGCTGGAGCGCGGTGGCGTTAGGACACCCACTTCAATTATACACGCTGTTTTGCTCTAATTGGTCCCCTGAATGTAAAACGACAACATTCAGAATTAGTTGTATCTTTTTCTTTTTCCTACTTTTGCAACCCAAACAGCCACGAAATGAGCCCAGTATGCAGGGGTGGCCCGAAGGGGGGGGGGGGGGGGTGACTCACCCCCCCCCCCCCCCCCCCCCTGCCTTTTGTTAAGTCGTATCAGTCGTTTATTTTGTCCTTTTGCTAAGTCGTATCAGTCGTTAATTTTGGCCTCGCCGAGGTCCCGGGCATTCATTTTAATCAAAAACAATTCGAGTCGTTTAAAAAAATTTGTTAATTTTGTCTCTGCACAGCTTCAGTCGTAAGCCCGTCCCTAAAGACAAGTCGAGTCGTTTAAACCAGGTTTTTATGGCACTTGAGCTTACTCAAGTGCCATATAGCGATTGTAATTTCTGTCCGTCAGTCGGTCTGTCGGTCACGGTTTTGCTAGTTCGGGCACTTCCAGATAAGCTAGGACGATGAAACTTGGCAGGCATATCAGGAACTGGACCAGATTAAATTAGAAATTGTCGCTTCCTCGATCCGACCATCTGGAGGGGAGTGGAGGGAGGGGGAATCCGGAAATCTTGGAAAACACTTAGAGTGGAGGGATCCGGAGGAAACTTGGTGGAAAGTACAAGCAAAAGTCCTAGATACGTAACTGATACAACCGGAACGGATCCGCTCATTTTGGGGGAGTTGGGGGGGGGGAGAAGTCCGAATTTGCAGTGATCCCGCGAGTTCTGTGCTTCATGATGTGCTGAGACGATGGAAATTGACAGGGATGTCTGGGACCCGACCAGATTAAATAGGAAATCTTCAATTCCCCGATTCGACCATCTGGGAGGGGGGGGGAGTGGAGGGACGGTGAAGCCAAAATTTGAGGTATTTTTAGCTTGCGAACGGGTGATCGGATCTTGATGAAAATTGATATTTGGGATGACCTCGTGTCTCAGACATCTCACTTTAAATCCGGGCAGGATCCGATGACACTGGGGGGAGTTGGAGGAGGGAACCGGAAATTTTGAGAAACGCTTAAAGTGGAAGGATCGGGATGAAACTTGGTGGGAAAAACAAGCACAGGTCCTAGACACGTCATTGACATAACCGGACCGGATCAGGGCACTGTGGGGGAGTTGGGGTGGGGGTGGTCCTAGGGCGATGAAACTTGGCAGGTATGTCAGGGATCCGAACAGATTGACTTGAGAACAGCCGTTTCCCCGACCCAACCATCGTGGGGGGAGTGGGTGGATGGGGAGTCCGGAATCTAGTGGCGTGCATAACTTTTGAACGGGTGATCGGATTTGAATGAAACTTGTCTGGTGAGCTATCGCCTTGGACGTTCAGTGTCACGTCCGGGTCGGGTCCGATACTTGTGGGGATGGGGGGGGGTTGGAAAAGCAGAGGGATTGGGACGAAACTTAATGGATGGAACAAGCATTAGGCCTAGATGAAATTGACGGAGCCAGATGGTTTCGGGGCTCTGTGGGGGGAGTTGGAGGGGGTTTCCTCGAATTCCGGTAGTCGTGAGTTAGAATAGTTCCAGATGTAAAACGAAACTTTGCAGGCATATTAGCGACCCGAATTATCTTGACTTAAGAACCTGACACAACATACCCCCGGAAACTTTCGTTCCTAGATCCGAGCATTTTTTGGGGAGCAAGAGAAGAGAAATATGGAAATTGACTTCTATAAATTGCGAACGAGTGGTCTGATTCGAGTGAAACTTAATGGGTGATACGGATCGATGACCTCGACATGTAAAACATGAGTTCCAACTATACGCGACCATGATTAGGGAAATTGGGGGGGGGGGGGCTTTTGACTTGCACAAAAACCAAATGGATGGACCGAATGAGATGCAATTCGACAGTTTCGAGTTTATGCGGCCTAGATTTGTTATTTGGCGTCCGGGCCGGATTCGGCCAAGGTAGGGGGGGGGGGACTGGAAACTTGCAGATAGGCTATGCTCCAATTTCAGTCAAACTTGATGGACAGGAACACGAAATTAAGAGATTGGGCCCGAACCGGCTCCGACAACGTTGGTGGGAGGGGGGGTACCGGAACTTTCCAAAAATGCTCAGATTCGAGTGAAACTTGATAGATGGTATAAACGAAGATGCTTTAGGTGGTCGATTTTTTTTATTCCGAACCAGATTCGGCCACGGTAGGTGGAGATAGAGTGAGTACCGGAAATCGTGTAGCACGTCTAGGGATCAAACAAATGCATTTATTGGGATGAAAGTTTGAACAGTCATGTGCATTTGCTACAGACAATCGAGACGATGCCGAAACCGCTCAGAAACGAGTGAAACTAAATATCCTATTTCTATTTCCGAACCGCATTTTTGGATGGCGGGTGTATTTTGTGACGTTCTCATCTACTCTCTTGTACAGGCTACTCGTACAAGTGCCATATGAGCTCGTAGCTCTTGTTTAATAGGTCGGAGACATGATTCATGGGGGCAGCAATGCGGATTGCGGCTACCTGTTCTACTCCCATGGGATTTGGATCTGCTTCACTTAGGTCTTTCAGATTTTACCCTGTCAAAATTGCAATAGGTTAGTTGTTAAAGTGAATTCTGACTGGGTAACATTGATATACCTTATAGACCAAAAGTGAGAGACGAGGTTATGTGCATTGATTGTTGGTCATCTATGGCTATAAGTGAAAAAATAAGGAACAGAATTTTTAAACAGAATGGAAAAGCCATCAGAAATCAAGTGACAGGAGACCCGCAAACAAGTGTGCCCAGAACAGATGGAAACGTGTCGATTACAGAGAGAGGTTTAATTGGGAACAACGCTTGAAAAGGACAAGGAAGATTTTTTGGGATCCCAAAACGTAAGTGGAGGGATACCTATGACATCGCAAAAGTTGTCCGTGTGTCCGTCTGTCCGTCCGTCCGTCCGTCTGTCCGTCCGTCCGTCCGTCTGTCCGTCCGTCCGTCCGTCTGTCCGTCCGTCCGTCCGTCTGTAAGCACGATAACTCTCGAAAGGAATGAGATATTTTGATGAAACTTGGTGTGAGGGTTCGTTGGGTCGTCGGACCAGTCAAGTTCGTAGATGGGCTTTGCAGCTCTACATTTAGGGGAGGGGGAGGGGATTCAAATTAAGGGACAAACAAAATATTTTTAAATAGCTAATGTGATAGTCGATTATGGGGTAAGAAGACATGCTGAAGACGATGGTGAAAACCATTTTGTCATCGGACAAGTAGTTCGCCCGGAATCCGGCCAAAACCGGAAAGTTTGTTGAAAGTAAAAGTTTTATTTGAAATTGATTAGATGTTCGATTTAGGGGTAGGAAGACATGCTGAAGATGATGGTGAAAACTATTTTCTCGATGGACAAGTATTTCGTCCGGAATCCGGCCCAAACCGGAAAGTTTGTTGAAAGTAAAAGTTTTATTTGAAGTTGATTAAATGTTCGATTTAGAGGTAGGGAGACATGCTGAAGACGATGGTGAAAACTATTTTCTCGACGGACACTTCGACCGGAATCCGGCCCAAACCGGAAAGTTTGTCAAAATTAAAAGTTTTATTTGGAGTTGATTAGATGTTCGATTTAGGGCAAGAAGAAATGCTGAACACTTATGTGAAAACAAGTTTCTACCCGGACATGTAGTTCGTCCGGAATCCGGACAAAACCGGAAAACTGTTGGAAGTCAAAGTTTTATTTCTAGTTGATTAGATAAGCGATTTAGGGGTAAGAAGAGATGCTGAGTCCCTGTGTGACAATCGTATTTTACCCGGACATATAGTTCGACCGGAATCCGGCAGGAATCGGAAAATTTGTTATAAGCTAAATTTCTATTTGAAGTTGATTAGATGTTCATTACTGGGGAAAGAAGATAAGTCGGACAAGTAGTTCTGGAGTTCGGCCGGAACCGGGAAATTGGCAAAAGTGGCAGGAAGTTTTCGTCAAAACAGATATGACTTATAGGGGTAAACACACATGCTGAATCCAAATCTGAACTTGGTTTTCTCAGGTGATTAGCTATTTGGCCTTAATCTGTTTCTGAATTTTAATTGTAAAAATGTTCAAGGAGTCTGGCGAAGACTGGATCTGGCTAAGACAAGACCCAGTTGTCTGGATCAGATATTGAATTTTTGGGATCCCATCGAAACCTTTGGTCTTGTTATACAACCCAACCGAAATTCGTTTCCCAGGACAGGAGGGGTTTTGCAGACGCTGGAATAGGTCATTCTAGTCGGGAGGTAAATTTTTAGCCTCTATGCTAGCAGAGGCGTTACTATCCAAAATGTCTGGGGGGGGGGGGGTATTCCTTCAGCCTAAGCTGACTGCGAATCATAGCACTATCAAATATGGGAGGAGCAAGGTATTTACCGACTGGCTGGTAAGTTTTACTGGCTTTTTTTGCGGAAAAAACGACTGTTTTGACGAAAAATTGACTGATTTAAAAAAAACTAACATTTTTAAGAAAAATTGACTGGCAAAAAACTGACTGTTTTGAAGAAAAATCGACAGTTTCCAAAAAAAAAATCGACTGTTTTTACGAAAAATCGCGACGCTTCGCGCCAATTCAGCTTTTTTATGGCACTTGCCCTTCGGCCAAGTGCCATATAGCGATCGCAATTTCTGTCCGTCCGTCGGTCTGTCGGTCTGTCCAGGTTTTGCTAGTTCGGGCACTTCCAGATAAGCTAGGACGATAAAACTTGTCAAGCGTATCAGGGACCCCAAATGATTAAGTTGGAAATAGTCACTTCCCCGATCCGAGCACCGTGGGGGGAGTGGAGGGAGGGGGGATCCGGAATCTTGAGGTATTTTTATTTTGAACGGGTGATCGGATCTCGATGGAACTTGATATTTGGAAAGACCTCATGCCTCAGACGACGTACTTAAAATCCGGACCGGATCCGGTGACTTTTGGGGGGAGCTGGAGGGGGCAACCGGAAATCTTGGGAAACGCTATGAGTGGAGGGATCGAGATGAAACTTGGTGGGAAGACACCTAGCAAACACTAGATACATCATTGACATAACCGAGCCGATCCGGGTACTGTGGGGGGGGGGGGAGTGGAGGGAGGGGGAATCCGGAATCTTGAGGTATTTATAACTTTTGAACGGGTGATCGGATCTCGATGAAACTTGACACTTGGAACGACCTCATGCCTCAGACGCCCACTTAAAATCCGGACCGGATCCGGTGACTTTTGGGGGGAGCTGGAGGGGGCAACCGGAAATCTTGGGAAACGCTATGAGTGGAGGGATCGAGATGAAACTTGGTGGGAAGACACCTAGCAAACACTAGATACATCATTGACATAACCGAGCCGGTTCGGGCACTGTGGGGGGGGGGGAGTGGGAGGGGGAATCCGGAACCTTGAGGTATTTATAACTTTTGAACGGGTGATCGGATCTCGATGGAACTTGATATTTGGAAAGACCTCATGCCTCAGACGACGTACTTAAAATCCGGACCGGATCGGGTGACTTTTGGGGGGAGCTGGAGGGGGCAACCGAAAATCTTGGGAAACGCTATGAGTGGAGGGATCGAGATGAAACTTGGTGGGGAGACACCTAGCAAACACTAGATACATCATTGACATAGCCGAGCCGATTCGGGCATTGTCGGGGGAGTGGAGGGATGGGAATCCGGAATCTTGAGGTATTTATAACTTTTTAACGGGTGACCGGATCTCGATGAAACTTGATATTTGGAACGGCCTCATGCCTCAGACGACCCACTTAAAATCCGGACCGGATCCGGTGACTTTTGGGGGGAGCTGGAGGGGGCAACCGGAAATCTTGGGAAACGCTGTGAGTGGAGGGATCGAGATGAAACATAGTGTGAAGATACATCATTGACATAACCGAGCCAATTCGGGCACTGTGGGGGAGTGGAGGGAGGGGGAATCCGGAATCTTGAGGTATTTATAACTTTTGAACGGGTGATCGGATCTCGATGGAACTTGATATTTGGAAAGGCCTCATGCCTCAGACGACCCACTTAAAATCCGGACCGGATCCGGTG
Source organism: Branchinecta lynchi (assembly GCA_023053575.1). Taxonomy (NCBI): domain Eukaryota; kingdom Metazoa; phylum Arthropoda; class Branchiopoda; order Anostraca; family Branchinectidae; genus Branchinecta; species Branchinecta lynchi. The sequence goes on along the minus strand of JAKZAP010000013.1, from coordinate 16,415,642 downwards.
ACTTTTGGGGGAGCTGGAGGGGTTAACCGGAAATCTTGGGAAACGCTATGAGTGGAGGGATCGAGATGAAACTTGGTGGGAAGACACCTAGCAAACAATAGATAAATCATTGACATAACCGAGCCGATTCGGGCACTGTTGGGGGAGTGGAGGGAGGGGGAATCCGGAATCTTGAGGTATTTATAACTTTTGAACGGGTGACCGGATCTCGATGAAACTTGATATTTGGAAAGACCTCATGCCTCAGACGACCCACTTAAAATCCGGACCGGATCCGGTGACTTTTGGGGAGAGCTGGAGGGGAGAACCGGAAATATTGGAAAACGCTATGAGTGGAGGGATCGAGATGAAACTTGGTGGGAAGACACCTAGCAAACACTAGATATATCATTGACATAACCGAGCCGTGCCTACTCGTAACAAGTGCCATATGAGCTCGTAGCTCTTGTTTCTTATCGGCTGGCCGACAACATCGGGGAGGGTGGTGGGTGCACCCTCCCCCATACGTGAAACCACTGTATGCTAGTGTTAAAGCACATCTGAAAAGACTTCGTAAAATTAAGGACACTCATACAACTCGAAAATGATCTCTTTTATGTTTAAGTTATTCTCAAAGCGAACTGATCATCTTCATTTGCTGTCTATAGGATCTTCTGTCGCGTAGAATCAAATTCTGCAAACCAGTTTTAAGTTGCAATTCTTCAGATGTAGCTCACTGTAGCTTTACCTGCTCTAGTTTTCGACATAAAAGTACAGCGTCTCATGACAAATAAAACGGTACACGGTACTTTCATAATGAAACTAAAGTACATCAAATCACCCGAAAAAAAACGCAACTCAAGTCTCGTCGGCGAACCGGCGTCTTTTTCTATCTGTAATCTCCTGTAAGGCCAAGACCAAAATTTCGTTACATCCGTAAACCCTGATTTTTTTTAATACACTGGCAAATCTGTTTTCCCAGTTTTGTTTCCGAGGAAGTGTGATTGAACGTGAAAATTACTTTTTTTGCTATTAGTTCGGATCAAATCTAATTTCTTTACTATGGGCACTATTTTGTCCCTTTTTGGGATCCCAAAACGTAAGTGGAGGGATACCTATGACATCTCAAAAAATGTCCGTCCGTCCGTCCGTCTGTAAGCACGATAACTCTCGAAGGGAACGAGATGTTTTGATGAAACTTGGTTCGAGGATTCATTGGGTCGTCAATCCAGTCGAGTTCGTAAATGGGCTTTGTAGACCTACATTTAGGGGTGGGGGAGGGGGTTCAAATTAAGGGGCAAACAAAATATTTTGAAACAGCTAATGTGATAATCGATTATGGGGTAAGAAGACATGCTGAATGCGATGGTGAAAACCATTTTGTCATCGGACAAGTAGTCCGCCCGGAATCCGGCGAAAATCGGAAAGTTTGTTAAAAGTAAAAGTTTTATTTGAGTTGATTAGATGTTCGATTTAGGGGTAGGAAGACATACTGAAGACGATGGTGAAAACCATTTTCTCGACGGACAAGTAGTTCGCCCGGAATCAGGCCCAAACCAGAAAGTTTGTTAAAATTAACAGTTTTATTTGGAGTTGATCAGATGTCCGATTTAGGGCAAGAAGACATGCTGAACACTTATGTGAAAACAATTTTCTACCCGGACATGTGGTTCGCCCGGAATCCGGCCAAAACCGGAAAATTGTTAAAGTTTAAATTTTTATTTGAAGTTGATTAGATGTTCATTATTGGGTAAAGAAGATACCCTGAGTTCGTTTCTTAGCTTTCTTTTTTTCGCCGGACAAGTAGTTCTGGAGTTCGGCCGAAACCGGGAAATTGGCAGAAGTGCCAGGAAGTTTTCGGCAAAACAGATATGACTTATAGGGGTAAACACAGATGATGAATCCGTATCTGAACTTGGTTTTCTCAGATGATTAGCTATTTGGCCTTATTTGTTTCTGAATTATAATAGTAAAAATGTTCAAAGAGTCTGGCGATGACTGGATCTGGCTAAGACAAGACCCAGTTGTTTGGATCAGATCTTGAATTTTTGGGATCCCATCGAAACCTTTGGTCTTGTTTCGTTGGACAGAGTCGTGATTTCATAGCTATTCTTAACTATTCATTGGGATCGCAAAAAGACGCTCTGCTCCTCGGCGTTTACGTCCATAAATCCAGATTTTTTTTTCTATAAATGCACTGGCAAACTTCCACGTTTTGTTTCTGAATATGCATGTCTTTATCGTGAAAATTACTTTTTTGCTTTAATTCGGAACAAATCTGCTTTGTGTCTACTATGGCCACTGTTTTGTCACTTTTTTCGAAAGTCAGATTTGTGATTTCAAAACTATTTTTTCGTTTTCAATGGTATCGCAAAAAGACGGTCTGCTCCTCGGCTTTTAACAAAATTTCGCCTGTATTTCATAGTATTCTCTATTTAGAGGAACGGTATGTCATTTACTTGGCGATTAGGCTTGGAACTTTTTAGATTTGAAACACATTAAAGGCTGGCTAGAATCTTTCTAGACAAAGGCAGATTACAAAAATTTCGCCTGCGGCGCTTGCTTTAATTTGCCCCGGGTACAGGCGTTGACAGCTTTCCTGTGTAGCGAAAGTTTAAACGTAAAGCTGAGGCTATGAAGGTTTGTATACAACAAATTTTATTACAAGAGCAATTTCAGCTCATGCATGGCAGCTAGTTTTACACCGGCTCTATTATTTATTGGTGAGGAATGTGCGCCATTGCCGCGTAGTCGCGACAGTTCATTTTTGTTGGTACGCGCGAGTCGTATATTCCGAACCAGGAGTCGTTGAAATGTGGGGTCTCACACCCCCCCCCCCCCCTGTCCTGAGTGCTTCGGGCCACCCCTGCCAGTATGACCAAGCTCTTTGTCTTGTTGAGCAGGCGCGCATATCTGAACGTCACTATTACAGCCCAAGAAGAAAATCTCTTGAGTCAAAATAATTCAGTGTATCCAAATCCAACATACGCTAGCTTTTCAGTGAAACTTTAATAAAGTTGCTAGATTGAACGTTGTGATTGGTCTGGCAACTTGTCAGGACTTGGTGAAGAGACCACCCTTTACTAGTGCACGATAGTAGGGCGGTCACGGAGAGGTCATGTAGCGTTTACACGGACAAGAAATCCTGTCGAGTAGAAAGGAATTCCCGTCGACTCGAAAGGATTCCGTTCGTGAAGACGACTAGAAAAAAAGTCTAGCGGGACGTCCCTTTCATGATGAAAGGAATTCCGGTCAACTTGAAAGGAACCTTGTCGGCGCTGATAAAAATACAAAGTAAGGCTAGCTAGCTTTTGAGAGCAGCAGTCATCAGTACCGATGTCATAAATGCTCTCCAAACATTTTTTTTATTGGCTAGTGGATTTATTTGTCAGATTTTCTGGTTTGAAGAATTTCTTTTTTTCCCTCTGCGTGTAAACATAATCTTGCCACCACGATCTGATTCTCTTCAAGTTTTCCTGCCGCCGCATCAGTAAGGAGGCACTGAGCTGGTGAGTGCAAGGTACTCATGTTGTTAAACTGTGATGACATCCAGACGACCGATCAGTACATCATAGAGAGACCGGTCTTGGCGAAGACCACTGAAGTCGTTTGCAGCCAAACAGCGGAGATTTAGTGTCGACTGGTTAGGGATAGCCTCGAATCAAAGTACTTAAGTTGAATAAACATTTATTGCTGCACAGGTAACATAAGCCCCAGCTTTAAATAACATATAAAGCCTTAAGGCCGCTTCACACTGACATGTTTCAAAACGACATCTATTTACAGTTAAGGCAGTATTTTCACAGACTTGAGCACAACATGCAAACTGAGTATGATAATAAGAGGTCATTCGCCTCCAAAATAAATAGAATCGGAATATCGCGGACTAATATGCCCGTTATAAGCTAGCTCAAAGCCATTGCTACAAACGCGAAATGCTCAAGGAATAACACGCTCTCAGGAATCTTCAAACCAAGCTCCAGAACCGAAGACCTGACGCGGAATCCCTCAAACTTCAAATTCATGACTAAACATTTACATTTTTTTTAGCAAAAAAAAACTTGGTTGCTCGAAACTGAAGACAGATTAGGACACGACACGCACATAACTTAAAACTGGGAATGAGAAGGTACAACTAAACGAAATCCATATAAAACTTGAACATAGGACCCGTAATTTTTCGACCATCATTTAGCGATAACAAGGCAGAATCTTTTTTTGTTCTCCTTTTAGACTGTCGCAGGCATGCATTGTCTCTTCTACGAGCAAGGTGCCGCTAGTTTAGCGAAACCCAGCCCGGGTTGAATATGACGACACTGTGGCGTACAGAATGACGCCGCCTTTCAATCACAAGTGAAGGTGGAAAAATCACGTGCCCTTGCTTACCTTGTAACTCATAAGAATGCTGGTGCAACAGACTACCACAACGGCCAGCAGTTTTAACGAACCCGCAAAAATGAAATGTAAATTTGCACCTGGCACCACTGTCCACATCATAACAACGCAATTTGTACTCCGGGAAAATTCAAGCTAACGCTTAACGCATACAAAGGGGAAACAGTGTTGCAAAAGTCGGACCTTTTCGAGGAACAAAGCTCTATCGCTTAAGTTTCAAACAACAGGGCAACCACCACCCTGCCCTTACTGAGTGCTGAATAGACCTTCAACCCAAAAAACAGGGGGCTCTTATACTTTGTGGGGTCAGTGACTGGAATATTTGTCCAATCCCGTGACATGGGGATATGAACTGATCATACGAATTTATCTTCGGCAGAGCAAAATAACACTAGGTAGTAGCGCGTAGACCCACGCTTGCCATGGTTTGCAAATGGGACACACTCGTAGCGCCGCCCATTACGCTTGCGGCATTTAGAGCGAGACAAACTTGCCGGCATAGAAATTTCTAGTAAAGCAAAGGTGCGGTCTGCACACACACCAAGGAAAGAATGGAGGCTGCATAATTTGTTTGCTATGTTCAGGATATGAAGTTATCGAAGCCAGGTCTCTATCGCTAGTATCGCTGCTATTCTAGTGTCTGTCAATTTTGTCAAGTCAAATATCCCTAGTGATATTTGGCCCTGGTCTTCGGCAGGAGCATTGCTCGTATAGCCGCCTTCTATCTGACTATTGTAGCGGTTTGACAACTGTGTTCGCAAACCCCTCAGTAGCTCAATGGCATAGCAGTGGCCTTGTCAGCAAAAGATCGTGGGTTCAAATCCCGCCTGAGGTACAACTTTGTACCTCAGGCGGGGCAACTCTGTACCTCTGAGTTTTACTACTCAATTTATTAACTGGTTTGATACCCAACTGTAGCATTATTTAACCACCGTTAAGCAGTACAGAGGTAAAGGCAAGAGACCGGTGTTTTAAAGTTAAAATACGGCAATCAACGTTCTTATACGGGAAATTAGGTAGGTAAAACCTTGGGTTAAAACCTGATTAGAAAACATACCCTTTTTTATTGTATATAGACTGTTTCCAGCACTGGTCTCGAATTTTGTTCATCTTCATCAACCGTAGTAAGATACAGCCTGGGTGGAGCCTACGCAAAGCCCAACAGCTCACTGGGAACAGGTGGAACCAAAACGCCCGACTTACCGGACACACTAAATGAAATCGACTGATAAGAAACAAACGTACTAGACGCATAACGTATAGTAAGCTTATACTTCTTTGAACACACAGACGCTTTCAGTTCTACTTTAAGAGGCTGACTTCGATATTTCAGAAGCAGTGTCCGGGAGAGGAATGTTCAGATAACACTGGCGGGTAGCTTGTCAAGGCAGTCGGGTTTCCGTGTGACGCTACCCTTTCGGCGGGCAAGCGTACCCGAGGCATTCACTGGGTTTCCTTCAGGACACTTGTTTGCTGTAAGTAGGTCAATGACGTCATTGGCATTCGAAGCGCGGGCGAAGGAAAGGGCAGAGCGACCCTCGTGGTCGAGGAGGAGGGGGTCAGCGTTGTGCTAGAAGAGAAAATGAGAAATCAGTCTAGAACGAATGCAAATGGAGAGTCCTGCCGACAAACAGCTCCGATCGTCAAAAATTCTAAAACTAGGAAAGGAAGAAAAAGATCTGTGTTAGAATAGGGCTCCTGTCAGTCAGCTCTAATGGAAGAAGAAGAAGAAATGCACTATAACAAGCCATGTACACAAAGATATATTAAATTCCAACAAAATCCAAAGGGCTCAATGACCGGCTAAATGGGGAACAGTTATAAAGTATAACGACAGAATTGTGACGATAAATATCGTAGAAGTAGGCTATATCCCAGCCTCATCATCAAGTAGGGGAGGTCGGGACTGAACCGTACGTTTTTTGTTATTGGCTAATAATTATATCTCTGTAGGATTTGGATAATTCTTTAGTAACGGAAAAGGAAGATAATGCGACTAGGTATGCCATGAATTTTTTTTTCAACTTTTCAACTTTCAACTCATTTTGGCGCTACAATTTTCTTTTTTTGCGAAAACCGTCGTCTTCATCCCCACCGGTGGGACTGGTTCTTACGGTTAGTGTTATGAACCGGACATGTTAAGATGACCTCTGGTTATGACCGAACAAGTAGTACCACAAGCTAGTCAATTTTTCATTTACTTTGGGAAGAGTTTGACTATGCAAACATACCACTGAACCAAAAACTCTGAAAAATCGAACTAGAAAGAAAGCGCTTGTTGAACACGACTACCAGAAGCCTTTTCTTTTGGAAGCTTGGCTACATCACCTTTATTGAACCGGACCTCTACAATAATCTCCGATTCAACCCCCCAGAATGTGTCCGGTTCAACCCCATAGTGACTATTTCTACAAAACTCAACATAAAAAAAACAACGAAAAATAATAGGAACCCCGCAATAGGCTAGTACGATGCAGAACTGAACTTGCATTATATTAAATTATCACAAACTAACTTTTCTCTAACTGAAAATCAAAAAGAAAAAGTCAAAATTAAAAAAGTCCGAATTCCTTGATAAAAAGGGGAAGTCGCCTGGTTGGGAATCGGTTCGCAACTGAACCTTCAAACTTCGTACCGTGACTCAGAACACTGTCGACAACCCTAGATAATATTTCACGATTTTATAATTTTGACCGGTCTGCTCACACTTGAAACTGTCCGGTGTAACCCGCGTCCCGTTCAAACCCGAACTCCCCTACACATTTAATTTGTATTAAAGCGATCAAACTCAAATAGAAAGTTTAGCTTGGTTATACAAGGTGTAAGAGTTTACTAGTGATAAATGTCTTAATACCTACATGGCCTTTCTGCAAATAAACAAACGTTATTAAAATCTATGGCCCCTGCCCTTCGTCTTTTTTCACGTCCGATCTAAATATGTGTATTACCCATTTGGACCTATTCAATCCTTCCAGTTGCTGGAATTACGAACAGCTAACTGCGTTTTGGCGGTAAATGTTAATTCCTGTCGTGAAATCTGAGCTTGCCCCCCCCCCCACGAGAAAGGGCTAATTTTGCCACTACTTCTGCCCAATGTGTGGTGGTGTAGATGAGAATTAGTAACGGATGAGGATAGCCTATGCTAGTAGCTTTTGCTTCAGGTGGATACTTCGTACGGAATTGGACAGAGATTTAGTTCGGATACCTTTGATAACAGATTGGATTTGCTCAGACCACATTACTCACCTTAGTGTTAAAGAACCCGTGGTACCTGGAATGGCAAAGCTACTTATTTTCGAAATGGTATTAATTAATTCTTAGACAGAAATTCCACATGTTACATTCTAAAACTGCCACCGACACATCAGTCCTGCGCCATTCGTGCTTTGCCCTCTGCCGGGAGTATTTGTTAATTTACCTGTGTACAATTATTGAAAATAATAAACGAACCTGAACTTGAACCTGAACTAGTGTTTGCACTTTCCACGATCAATTATTTTCTATGCGCATTATGCTCCCGACGAGTGTTTGCGTATCATGTTACTGATGTGTAAAACCGGTTATCTGAATGTTGCCGAGTCAAAGGGCCTAGGAAAAGGCTTGAAACAGCCAAAGCCGTGGATAATTTGTTAAAAGCACAGCCTAGTTTTACAGTACTCAAATAGTTCCGAATATAAGAACATAAACAGTAAATAGTGCAAACTTTAGATCTTCCTAGCTCAAAGATGATAAAACAGCACTCTCCTTGTTTTCCTAGTCAAATGCCATAATCTTTTAGTGTTAAGATGGCGCCTCGATCACTTTTTACGGATGCTAACTCCTCTAGCAATTCAGCGAATAACAACTTTCTTTTATTCAGTAACATAAGCTCTTCCCTTTTTCCCAAATCCTTTCGAGCCACCCAAAAGAAAACAATTCCAATTCTTCACATGTAAAATACACACTCGGGAAAAGAGCTTTTGGAACCGGAAATTTTCTTGAAAATACAATTTTAATCACTAGATTTTCCACCGCATCAGAATCTCCTTACATCTGAAATTTAACCCATTACATTACTTGAGAGATACCAAACTCCCGAACTTTGATATGCTACACACAGTTTGCAACTGGAGATTCGGAGGAAATATGTAGGGTAGGGAATAAATTGGGGCGTACTAGTCCATACTTTTGGCCAATATGTTAAACAAGAGTGAAAGTTTGTTGCCTCTGAATCATGAAAATCGCGAGCTGAAGGACTACTTTTGGAGACGTGTCAGTAGAACCTTGATGGGCGATGAAGTGTACTTCATCAAAATTATTTTCGGTCTAACATGTTAAGAATTTGTATTTATTTATTTATTAACCTTCAAAGCTGAAGAGCATAAAAACTGGAAAGAAAAAGCAAAAGATGACATGGATGAAAAAAAAGGACCAACACTACAAAAACATAAATAAGTCTAAGTTTGGAAAACAAAATAATGCAGTTGTTTTAAGTATTTTCAAAGTTAGACAAGCCCTACAACAAACGAACTTTGTTTCCCACAGTGCTTGTCCAATCTATTTCTATTTCATACGTTATCAGATAGTAATATTTACCTGTCGAGTTGATTGTAGTGCTTGAAGTGTCTTTATTTGGACTGACATATCCAAATCTATTTTTATGTACTTACAGATTTTACGGATTAAATCATCATTATTATTATTTATTCATCTTGAATAAAAACATTCAACCGTGAGACAGACGTTTGCTGCAGTAACAAGATTTAACCCCATAAATCGGGTATGGCAACTCCAACAGCCTCTTCAGTATTATTTGAGAATGAGACAGGGTTCAGTAAGGACTACAGCCCTAGAATAGAACCCAGCCATCAGTTTTCTAGGTTCTCTTCCCGTATTCATAGTCCACACCTATTCAGGAAGTAAGAAACTCGTCGAAATTCATTTCGAATTCAACGGGGCGAAAAAGTAAGTCAGTTTCCAAGTCTGGAGATTCCCCTCTCAAAAAATTCTACCGTTTAGCTTTAGGCCAGTTGGTTTGCAAGGCGTTACAGGAGCATATAACACTCACTTTATGCTCAGGGGCTAGGGGAATATGCTTGCCTGAAATGAAAATTCACAACGCTCGCCTTTCGGCTTAAAAATAGTTGAATAGTTGCCGAGCGAACGGAGCGAAGTATTTTTGGCTGTGAATATAACTGCATCCGAAATTACTTATTTTAGCTCCTTTTTGATCCCAAAACGTAAGTGGAAGGATACCTATGAGTGGAAGGATAGTGTGAGGATTCTCCGAGTCAAGAGAAAGGTCGAATTCGTAGATGGGCCCGATAGCTGCATATTTAGGGGAAGGGAAATTAAGGGGCGAAAAATTATTTTTTAAAAGCTAATGAGATAGTCGATTAAGACGACAAGCTGAACACGAATATGAAACCCATTTTCTCACCGGACAAGTTGTACACCCGGAATCCGGCCAAAACTGGAAAGTTTGTTAAAAGAAAAAGCTATTCGTGAAGTTGATTAGATGTCCGATTAGGGGTAAGGAGACATACCAAAACCAGAAAATTTGTCAAAAATAAAAGTTTATTCTGAAGTTGATTAGAGGTTCGATGTAAGGATAGGGAAACATGCTGCGACCGAACACGAAAATAATTTTTTAGCCAGGCAAGTAGTTCCCCCGGAATCCGGTTTTATCTGAAGTTGATTAGATGTCCAGTTTAGGGGTAAGGAGACATGCTGGATCCGAATATGAAAATTATTTTCTCGCCGGACAAGTAGATCGCCCGGAATCCGGCCAAAACCGGAAAATTTGTTAAAAGTAAAAGTTGTATATGAGTTTCATTAGGTATTCGATTTACGGGTAAGAAGACATAATGAATTCGCGTGTGACAATCGTTTTCTAACTGGACACATAGTTCGCCACGTATCCGGCTGAAATCGGAATTTTTTTTTAAAGTTGAAGTTTTATCTGAAGTTGATTAGAGTTTCGACTTAAGGGGAAGGAGATACGCTGAATCCGTTTTTGAACTTCAATTTCTTGCAAGACAAGTTGTTCATCCGAAATCCGGCTGAACCGGAAATTTGTCAGAAGTAAGGCAGGAACTTTCGTTAAAGTAGATATGACGTAGACTATAGCCTATAGGGGTAAACACACATGCTGAATCCATATCTGAACTTCTTCTGCTCAAGGAGTCTGGCGAAGACTGGATCTCTGCAAGACCCGATTGTCTGGATAAAATATAAAAATTTTGGGATCCCATCGAAACCTTTGGTCTTGTTAATTTTATTTTTTTTTCCACTCAAACCTTCTCCCCGTTTATTCCCATATAGCGCCCAATATAAATCGAGATTCATCGCGAATATTCACTGTTACTTTTTATTTTTTGGGGGGCTGTCATTTAGGTGATTTCTTTTCAAGAATGGGTGATTGTATTTTTGAGCCCTAAATCGCTTTGGCGGATGCTCGCATTGCGAAAAGAACGAAAAAACGTTGCTTTAAGAAAACTGTCGTACTTTTATTTCTACTCATTCCTAAGTTTCCGAATTTCAGGGATTATTATACACACTAACGGCGTTACAACGGTTTTTGCACCTGCCATGTCTGGCTCTTTTCGAAACAGATCCGGCTCCCGCGTATTTGCTTCCACGAAGCTAATTGATCAGAAAGATTGGTTATGCAGCTTTCTCCCTGTTTTGCTAAGGGGGGCTCGAGCGCCTAAAAAACCGACATGAGTCAGTAGTTTTTACAAAACAGAGTAAAGTTTCAAAGGATTTAGACAAAATCTCATATCACATTACATCTAATGCGACATGCACCCATTTATTTTTAGCTAACGTTTGTAACCACTAACTATGCTATTAAAAGGTACTTTTGCCCGCAACATCTAAATGACAACTTTTATTTTTTGTAATATCCAAGAAATTCACAAAATCAGATTTTTAAGGCAGAATCTTTAATTGATTTTTAAGTTCATTTTCCAGCGTGAGCGTCTTGAGCCTGAAGAGGACCCATGCCAGCTCTAATAAACTGTAGCTGACTTATCCGTTTTGCACCGTCAAATATCCATGGCCGCAGAAACTCGGTCCATATTTGTAATCTCAGCCGTGCAGTGACAATAATAATTATTTTACTGAAACAGCAAAATACGGGTTCCTGCCACTCGAATTGTGTCGTGTCCTGTTATCACAGATCAAATACCCCTTAAACGGACGCTTTTTAATCTCTTAAGCCTGCATGCTCAGCTGCAAAAAAGCTCACACAGACGTTTACTGAAATCGTGAACAAATGACTATTCTACTTTTTTGTACAGATTTTTTGCTCACTTTTACCTCACAATGTAGCCGTTTTTTTAAAGCACCTTTCATGTAGCCTACAATAGCAAGCCCATGAAGTTAGGCAGATACACTGTGAAAGCTGGTTTTAAATAAACCATCACTAACGTCTCCAGGTTTAACGGTTAGGAAATGATCAGCTTTCCCATAGACCTTTCACTTAAAAAGTAGCAAGCAGTCTAGAAAACTTTCACATTTCTTTACGATCGGCATTCCTCAAAACCCGCTGATTTGTAGCTCAGCTAATCGCCAAACGTGGGAATATGGGGCTAGGCTAAACGTGCATAGTCTACTAGCTTTAATCCTACGCTTCCTTCCGCTTTCAAATCATCCACCGAACACAGATATGGAGAGGTGTTCCATTTCCAGAGGAAATGAAGCAGGGAGGCACAGCTTTTAAAAATTCGAGATAAAGTTGGAGACACCCCAGGCTAAATCATGCAAAATATTCTGACTACGAGACGTAACTGAAGTGACATTAAGTTACTTTTAGCACCATTTCTTTGAGTTAAAATGGATGATAACACAAAAAAGCCAGTATAGTTCCCTTGGAAACAGGAATATCGTAAGGCAGTCTCTCTAAGGAACTGATAGTAAAAACGAACACAGTCGTTCCCATTACACAGATGGGCTTTATTTTTATTGCCTCCGCGTCTTCCAATTTCATGGAACTGAAACTGAATTGCTAACAACATTGCTAACAACGGGGGGGGGGGGGGGTCTAGCGAATTTAGGGCTAATCAATAATTCAGGGATACTCGCAGGTTGTTCTTCCTAACTTCAGCCTGAAGAGTAACCTTACCAAGTAGGTCCAAAACAAATCTCAACTCAATTTTCCAGTCAGCACCATCAAACATGAGCCTCGTTTTTGTTGCAATAGCGCTGCCGCATCGCTGCTGCAGCACTTCTTTGCTTTTGCATAATATGCGTTTTTGGATTCACTTTCTTCTTGGTTGAAGCGGCAGCGCTGCAGCATCTTGCAGGGAAGCACGGACTTGGTCGGGGAGCAAGTCCGTGATTCTCGAGAAGCGCTGCCGTCTTCCTCGAAAGCGCTGCAGTGCAAAAACGGATTTAGAAAGAATCAGTCCGGAATCCGCCGTGAAGTGGAAGTGCAGCATGCAACAAAAACGAGGCTATGATTCGGAGTCAGCTTGAACCAAGGAATACTTACGCACTTTACGCACTGTGTTTGTGTTTATATGTGTTTTGTTTATTTTCTTCATTTACTCCGCCTTTCCAAAATGGCGGGTCAAAAATAAATTACTTACTTACTTACTGACTTATCGTTATTACTTCGTCCAGCCCATGACATGTTGCTAGTTCTACGACAGAGATATGACGTATGAAGAGGAAGTAATTTGGGCTCATTATTCGAAGTTTGCTAGTAAAACTTCTACATGAAGTACTTTAAAACATTTATTCAAAGTTTGTTCTCGCGCAGGACAAGTATTCTGTCCGGAATCCGGCAAAACCGAAAATTTATTCAAGAAAAGTTTAATGTGAAATCGTTAGTGTCGAAATTTAAAGTCAATTCTGTATGAAGTACTTTACAAAATCATGCTCTGGTTAACCTGCCATCTTTAGCCTCGATTCCCCCCCCCCCCCTCTCTTTCCCAATAGTTTTAAACCGCTCTCAGTAGACGTATGAGCTCCTTCTAGGATACGCAATTTCCCCAGGAGGTTTAATTAACTGATAGGGATCTCAGATCTTGTAGGACCCTCTGAATTCTGTGGTAAATTGAATTCTAGACCTTAAACAAGGGAACAAGTCGTTCGCGGCTGTAAGAGGATGTCAGAAGCGAGAAGATTCAAATGAAAGACGGGGGGGGGGGGTATGACAAGAATGACAAGAGATGCAAAATCTGCTAAAACGGTTCTGTGATAACCAGAGCCTAAACATTTGTTTGAGTAGGCGTAGTTGGTGCGGAGAATCAATTCAAAAAAGCAGCATTAACCTGGAAGACATGTTTTTCGATCTCAAAATTCGGTTTTATTCGATTAGATTTCCGGTATCAAAATTTGTCTCTACACGAGTTTTTGTGAAGTAACAGGCGTCGAAGCCTTAATCAGCATTTTATTTTATTTTTCCAAAGCTCATCGTCGGTCGATATCCATTCAACCGTCACACAATAGATATTAGCATTATAATCGTCACTACTTACAACATCACTGACCCATTTACAGCAGTTGGACAACGTATACAGATTACAACAATAAAATTAAGCACCAATGGGAGAGCATTCTTCTACAATAGGATAGTTTTATAGATAGGATAATGTTGTCGTAGTCTCTATGTTGTGTCTGGTTTCCTCTTTTTATAGTGTTTTCTTCTTCTTTCCTTTCTTTATTCCTACTCCGTCTATCCCATGGACGTTTTGACGGGTGAAAAATAAAATTATTATTATTAAGTATACAACTTACCCATAACAGAAGTTGAACCAACGCGACGTTGCCAAGTGCTCCTGCTAAGTGGAGGGAACGCCGTCCGTCTGTTTTGGCGACTAGGCAGTTGACGTCATCAGGACTAGCATGAATAAGTAGGCTGTAGACCGACCGGACGTCAGATCTAAAAAAGAACCGAAAATGTATTTAGTAGCCACTACAAATAACCGTAATCTTCCACCAGAATTGGGCTTGATTATTTTTTTCCCCTTCAAAATACGCACAAGGACCGAGTAGCTATTAAGAAATGACAAACGCGAAACTAGAAAAATGAAGTATGAAATATAAAATTAAGTCAACATTTTCCTGGCGTGATCAATATTTCACTATTTAGATACCAGTTGAGTATTCTCCGGGGAGGGGGGGGGGGGGAATAAATATTCTGCAAAACGTTATGAAAAAAACCTCGAAATAAAGTGCCCCAATCTCAAACAAATCTCGGAATTCGAAGGTATAAACAGTAGGCTAGTAGCACAGACTAAAGTAAAACCTGTGATCCACTGATCCACCTGAAGTGGTAGAATCCTTTTTTCCGTTTCTAATTCCAGCCCTAGTTTTCTGTTATTTCGGGAAGGGAGGGGAGGAGAAGCGAGGGACAGGTGAGTTTGACGCACAAAACGGTGCTTGCAGTGCCCGGATCAAACAAAGTTCTGGTTACCAACAAATCGTACGAGGGGTCGGGGCTCCAGGATCGAAAGCGGTGTTGCCACAGATTGCAGAATTCTGTGATTTGTCGTACATTTTTGTTTCTTCGGCAAAGCGATCAAGAACTCTGCGGACGGTTCCTTACCAGTAAATGCAAAAATGAAGCGCATAAGCTGAGGTGTATAATTATGAAGATGATAAAGCGAGGTTTCTCTTTGATAGTTGGTGAAAAGGACAAATATTCAAACAATGTTTACAACGGATACGTCAGCTATGATTTTTCATCAGCGATATTTCGGCCCTTCTTGGCAAGGGTCCTCGTCAGGCTGTCAATCTTCTGGTTCAACGGCCGAAATATCGCTGATGAAAAATCATAGCTGACGTATCCGTTGTAAACATTGTTTGAATAAATGTTTCAAAGTCAGCTTGGGCTCAAAGAATATTGAAAAGTACAAAGTTTCGTAGGTGCCAGAGTGTCTTTGTTTTTTCCAGCCAAAAGTTACAGGTTCGATCAGAAAAGTGGCAACACTGATCGAAAGACTGAAACTGACTAACGAGACAAGATCAAAGCGACGCGACACCCTAAAACGAAGGTTTACCACACTTTTGGCTAGGGGCCTTAATACGCATGCGAGTTTCCTCCTCCTAGCTAATGTGGAAGTGCCCTAACCAGAAAAAGTGTGGCCAACGGACATTATAATCACTATATGGCAGTTGAGCCGAAGGCTGCAAGTGCCATAAAGACAAAAAGATAAGCCACTGAGCTGCTTAAATAATGTAAAACCAAGAATCTATTCGTTTCATAAAGATATTCACCTTGTCAAGTGCCCGACTGCCCCACAAATCAGGTCTCTCTCTTCTATCACGTTATCACAGTCCCGGGAACATAATCTTCAACTTGACCAGATTCAAAAGTTCCTTGATTCGAAAACAGGGTAGAGTATATTCCACTTAGGAACAAATCAAACATTCGCAAAAGCAACTCTGCGCGGAACAAACTTCCGCGTATGATAAAGTTACTGAATAAGAGAGCCCTTGGGTCGCCTACAGCTCGCCGCGACGCAAATTCGTTCCCGTCGGAACCGTAAGGTAGTCGAGAAGTTCGGCGTTCAGGATGCCATTTGATCTCCGGAAAGAATGCAAGCTTCTCTACTCTGCACCTTACGTTATCCAACTCATCGTCATTCATGATATTTCCGGCGAATTTTTTAGGCCCAATTAGAAATTATATCTACAATTTGTTTGTTAATATTTGGATTTTTCTGTCTTTTTCCCTCTGTGGTTCTACACCACTGACTCCAAGTGGACTTGGTGTCTCATGAATAAAACTGAATTTTGTTTATTAAGAATTTATTAATGAATTTGTTTATTATTATACAGAATGCTAATATATATTCACTTGTTGAAATTATGCCATAACCACACATTGACGGAGAAGTTCAAAATTCAAGATTCAATTGTTACCCTTTTGGATGTTTCTTCGTCACTATAAAAATCATTCGACAACAGAGCCCAGACAGCGCACGACCTTCTCCACTGCTTCCTGGCCGAAGGTTGAAAATCAGTGTCTTTTTCTGTGTTTTATTTATTTTCTTTCACTTACTCCGCTTTTCGGAATGGCGGGTTACAACTAAATTACTTACTTACTTATAATATTTTTCTCCATATGGTCTTTCACCGGGTGACATTGATCTATGCCCCCCCCCCCCTAAAGTTCACTGAAACGGAGCCAAAGAAACCCAAAGAGAAAAAGACTAATCAGTTATTTTTTTTTGCAGCTTTCTCGAAAATAATCCGTATCTAGAGTATTAAGTGCAGCATATAGACCTATTTAGTAATATGGCAATACTTTGTCAGAGTTTTATTTTATACTCTCCGTCTTCAAAGGTTTATAGGCAACCGAAACAGAATCTCCGCGACTTTTCTACCCTAATTCAGCCGCACACTTGCACTTAAAACACAAAACCTTAGGGAACCAAACGAACGACTCTGTACTTAATTTACTCACAACTTCCTCCAACCCCCTCCTCCCCTTGACAAAGAAGCGTCTCCGAAATGACCCTTTATTTCGTTCTCATCACGATTGTCGTTCTACGTGAGAAAGGTCAAAGTTTTCTTACAGGTAGATTCCCCTGAAGGACCCCCCCCACCCCCGGAACTAAGTGGTCTGTTTCCCCAAAGGCCGCCTATCACGAATGATATTGACAGAGAGAGAGAGAGGGGAATTTAGAGAACTATTCTGACAGACGGGGCTCGCAGCCATTTCAATTAGAATAAGGTGGAAAGGGGACAATTAAGGCAGAAATTCATTTCGCAAAAGCAAAGTTTCGAACACTGCGGAATCGGACTAACAGAACGATCGTGCTAGAACTCGACATCTGAGCCTCGTTTTTGTTGCAGGCTGCAGGTCCACTTCTCGACTGATTCCTTCTAATCCGTTTTTGCGCTGCAGTGCTTCCGCGGAAGACGGCAGCGCTTCTCGAGAATCCCGGACTTGCTCACCGACCAAGTCCGTGCTTCCCTGCAAGGTGCTGCAGCGCTGCCGCTTCAACCAAGAAGAAAGTGAAACCAAAAATACATATTGTGCAAAAGAGAAGAAGTGCTGCAGCAGCTATGCGGCAGCGCTTTTGCAACAAAAACGAGGCTCTGGATACATCATTTGTACGTCTGCAGAAATGTGAAAACGGACTTTAGTGTTTCTTTGAACGTCGCCTTACAAGTTCCAAGTTGAGTATTTTTTTTGTTTTTATTCAAGACGCCAAACTACAAATAGGCTACATCAGCCAAGCACTGTGGAGAATTAAAATTCGGACGTGCAAAGAATATGACAAAAATCAAATCATCTAGAAACATATCACTACAGCCAGAGTGGGAGGATACCGGACAGCCGGAAGCTGACGTCATAGGAGGATCTGGGCTACTGGGTAGACAACTATTTAATTTTGAAGAGTTGACAAACTTTTACAAAAAAGCATCGGAAGCCCTCCAAACCCGCAACCTGTTCCCACTTTTTCACAATTTTGAAGAGTTGACAAACTTTTACAAAAAAGCATCGGAAGCCCTCCAAACCCGCAACCTGTTCCCACTTTTTCACAAGCGAATAATGTAGTACATGGACGACTTTAATTTAGTTGTCCAAACCATATGTATTTTTTGTATGGTATTTACAGTGTCATTGAATGGATCAACTGATTTAGACATAGTCTTGTTTTATGTATATTTTGTACTCCTCAGTTTTGAGGAAAATAATACATAAATAAATAGAAGTAAGGAAGCTGAACTTACCGACAAACGGCATCGACGATTTGCTGACCGATCGGATGAGCAGGTGAAGGATGCGTTGCAAATTCCTTCCTTTCATACTTGGCTCTGATCCAACGCTCCTTATCGTCTCTCGACGCAGTAGGACCGGGTTTCTGCTTCCTCAGGTCAACCCTCCCCTCCCAAACGGAATTCGCCAAGTCATTACCAAGTGAGAGCATTACCGATAAGGTCGTCGGACTGAAAATAGATGGCGTTACTACTTAATGTCGTGCCGGATGTTAGCAGGGACACTTGCAGACAGCGTTTGGGAATGATGAATGAAATTTATTCCCCATTTTAAAGACACAAGTCGCAAATGGAGTATGAAAGAAAAGACAAGAAAAAAAAAAAAAAAAAGACAAGAAGACACAACATGTAACACATAGATTTTGATACTCTTATTTATACATGGGGCAACATAGCCCTATACAAAGTATGGCTAACGTCAAGAGAACGAATAAAACCTGCAATTCGCTCAGATATTGCAATAAACGGATCGTTGACATTATACTTTGCCGACAATCTAGAATTACGGGCCCACGGAGGTAGTCCTAGGAGATATTTGCAATACTTATAAAATGTGGAACGAATTCATTTTTTATCTTTCATAGTCAGTAGTGACCAGAATGACGACAGCGCTAGTATGTGTGGCATAGAGAATGCGGAATATAGCCGGGCCAGAATATGTCTATTGTAACGACGCTTAGAAGTAATGAGTATTCCGTATGCTTTTCTAGTCTTAAAGTTTAACTGAAAAGCAAACTTCTTTTTGTATCATTTAAGTGAATACACTGAGTAATTTAGATTCTGCTAAGAGATTTTTTGATTTTCCACTATCTGCTCTAGTAGTGAGGTTCAGAACATCCACTGCTGTCCTCACAGCGCAAATTCTACTATGACGCGGAATATTTGAATGTGAACACAAACGCGGCTTTTCAGTGGGCGGTGATGAGCTTGGTGAAGACTGCTTAGTGCCTGAACAAGAAAATTTCATAAATCTTTTTCGTCAAGCATACGACACAGGTAGTAGCATAAATCTGACAGGGATATTCCACTATTTGAAAAATGATTTTTCGTGAATAGCGGAACCACGAAGTAACGCATTTTCATCGGGTCTTCAAGTCTCCTTAAGTGAATAGGTGAGGGGTAACAAGAATGTCCCATCTCTGCCCTTTTCAGTTAAACTTTAAAATTTCTTTTAGAATGTATTTCATTTATTTTTTTTCTCTTTTCTTTTTTGTTCCCAGCATAATTATGCTAAGTGATTAAATGACTGAGTCCTGTCATAAACAAATCTGTATAGATTTTCACGTGGCAGGTCTGTTATGATGTATAATTTTTTGTGTGTAAAAATTCCATTATATATCATATGTGTGTGTCTCTCTCTCTCTGTCTCTAAATAATTGAGTGCATGAATTGGATGTTAAACTGAGACAACACGTATGGTACCTGGAATGTCCAGTTTTTAGAATGTCTTCTTGTTTCGTGCTGGTGGCAGACATCTAATCCTGGGCGTCACATAATTCTCGTGCTGGTATTTGTGTTTTATTTTAGTTATTAATTATCTTGTCCTAACATTCTAGTGTTGATGTGTGTTAGTTGTTGGTTTGTTTTTTCTTTATAACGCCTCAGGCTAGGATTTTACTAATAACACGCAAATCAGAGTTAGTGAAGCGTCGTTTTTTGCGACTATGCCAGTCGCTTAACAGTTGCTTAACAGCTGACACTGTTAAGCAACATGAGGTGTATTTATATATTTCAATAACATTGTACCTTACCTTACCTTGCATCATGCAATTTCCAAGACAAACGAAGGAAAGAAGAACAAAGAGTCAATATAACCAAATAAAAGTTTTTTCCTGGATTTTTTTTTATCTTGACAATTATCGTAAAAATAAGGAGACGCTGAGCTTTCACTTTTCCGAAAGAAAGAGATATAAAAAAAGCTTAGAATTGTTCACGAGTCAGATGGTTTACAGGATCACATACTGCAAACTGACAAAAGTTTAGAAAGACCAGAACTTAACAACGCTTTTTTGTTGGATTTTTTTTTTTTATCTTCACAATTATCGTAAAATGGGGAAATGCTGAGTTTGCACTTTTTCCGTAAGAGAGAGGCATAAATAAATTCAGGATTTTTTTACGAGTGAGACGGTTCACACGATCATATAATAGCAACGGCAAAAAAAAAAACAAATTGAAAGTATTAGGAATTTCCCGAGTCAGAAATTATTCACTGACAAGTTGAGAAAGACCAGAACCTAATTTTTTCTTCACAATTATCGTAAAATGAGGAAATGCTGAGTTTCCACTTTTTCCATAAGAAAGAGGTATAAAAAAGTTAAGATTTCTTTATGAGTGAAACGGCTTACACGATCGCATAATTCCCGAGTCCGAAATTATTCACGGACATGTTGAGAAAGACCGGAACCGAACAACGCGGAATTTTTTTTGTATTTTCACAATTATCGTAAAAATGAGAAAATGCCGAGTTTTCACTTTTTCCGTAAGGCTCAGGAAAGAGGTATAAAAAAGCTTAGAAACTTCACGAGTTAAATGGTTACACGGTCACATAATAGGAACTATTTTTTACAGCACACCTCTCACCATTTGCTGTTTATGTTCCAATATTCGAAACTACTTGAATACTGTACAACTAGGCTCTGATTTAAACAGATTCTCCACGGCTTTGGCTGTTATAAGCCTTTGCCCAGGCCCGTCGACTTCTAGCAAAAATTCAGCAAAACTGAGAAAACTGGTTTTACGCGTCTATAGCATGACACGCGAACACCTATCGGGAGCACAATGCTCATGGAGAATAGTGAATCGTGGCAAGTGACAATATTTGATAGCGGGCTTGGAATGTACATATGCAATGTGGGTCTACGGGCTTAAGAATTAATCGATGCAATTACGGTTTCAGGTTGCACTGGCATTTCAGGAACGACGGGTCCTTTAACAGCTAAGGAATTCCTCGAGTCACAAAGTAGTCACTAACTTGGTCTTGTTTTTCGTGGTAATGTCAGTACTTACAATGGATCCATGCGTTAATGAATACAAAAGAGAAGATTTCACATTTTAGATTGAAAAGCAAAAGGGAGTAGGGACATTTGAAAGCTTTTCTAAAGAACTATAATTAAACGTGTTTAAATTTAATTAAGTCAGTTTTAATTCAGTGTTGAGATGGTGATGATCATTGGGGGACTAACAGGAATAGAAACGCTAATAAAGGAATATAATTTAATATGAGTTTAATTTAATGAAATGACTTTAGTTCAACGCTGCTGATGATGATGATCGCTGGAAGACTAATAGAATTAAACCGTATGGTGGCTCAGAAATAGAGTATAGTAGATCAAAGTGGAAAAAACTATAATCCAGACAAAAGACTTTCTGATGAACAACACTAAAACTATACCCTTCGACAACTCCCTACTTTGGTTCGAAAGGACTACATACATCTTCCATCTTTTCTTAGACGTAATCCGACTTCTTTGATGCGAACACCCTGGAGTTAAAAAGGAATGCAAAGGATATTTCCTCCCTTGAATATATTTTCCTTTGAAATATCAGTTAAAAAAGAGAAGACATTCGGAGTTCCTAATTTGCCGAAGTGACATCCGTCGCCTACAAAGCAGAGCTTCCCACCCGTGAAGAGTTAGCATTTTTAATAAGAAAAGATGTGGGGATCGATACACAGAAGACCCAATAGTTCCCTGACCCAAAATGCTTATCAATGGTGCACCGAAATTGTTAATTTATTTCCATTTGTATTTTTTTTTTGTTTTCCTTGTACTCGATCCATGGTCTACCACGTCGAAAACTGATGGAGAAACTTATTCCTAAATTCTTAAATTTATTTACGAACAAAGCGTATATTTTGACTAAGAATTAAAATCACGGACACCAGGACGCACGGCCGCAAGAACAGTATATCAGGTTAAAAAAAAAAAAAAAAATTAGTTTCGCGTTCTTTGCGTAGTTTTTATTTCAGATAATTCTAAGTCTGCATGACTGCGTTCTAACTATTTATGTTTGACTATTCAACACATGATTTGGACTTGAGCCCCGATTTAAGTTATTTCTAAAATAATCTTAAAACAAAAAACCGCGACAGAGAGAAATTGCTGTATAATATATTTGTTCAGTTTTCTGCCAATAGTTGACAATGAAGAAATTTTGAGCGATGGTGGTGGCTTTAGAGCTGGTCGTAATCGGTCGCGAGACTATCAATCCTCAACCTATCTAGCCTAAAGGACAGAGACAACACTATGCGCAGTGGCAAACTGGCAAGTGGCCCTGCGGCAAAGATGCAAAGAACAATAACCTGTCAAATAGTGGCATATACTGCTAACCCCAGAGGTTATGTTGCCCAAGCACTAACGCTCTTCTATACCGGCAGGAACAATATTAACTTATTAGCACACACCGTCCATGGCAAAAAAGGTAGCAAGGAAAAAGAAGCTCATATGGCACTTGCAAGGCTGGGTCAGAAGACGGAAGTAAGAATTCGAAAAATTAGTGTTTGTTGTGACCATTTGTAAGCAAGACCCTTGAGATAAGAATGGGCATGTGCCCCTGAAAATCACGAGAATGTATCGCTTGGAAAAAGTATTTTAATTTTGCACTTGGCTGTGATGATACGCACTTTAAGGGCACTAGAAATTCGTCTGTAATCAAAACCCTCGAGGCAAAAATGATCACTGGCCCTTTAGGATCATAAATATATGCAGTTTGGTCAAAAGTATTGTTTTTTACTTTTCGGGTAGGATACGCACTTCGAGGGTGCCAGAAATTCATTTTCAAGCAAATCCCTTGTGGCACAAAGACCACGGGCCCTCAGGGATCATGAAATGCAGTTTGGCCAAAAGTTTTTATTATATTTTGCGGTTAACATCTGCATAAAGAGATTTTTTGGCATGGTAGGATAGAGGACGAGGACCTGGTTAAGGTAATGGGGAAGACAAATTTTGGTGGCCTTCGGCCTGAAGAGGACCCTTGCCAAGAAGGGCCGAAATAAAATATAGCTGTTTTGCCGTGTCAGATATGATTCGCAGCCACCTCGGGCTGAAGGAATATTATTTTTAACGATTTAGGTTTTTAGAAACTTCGACGAATAACTTTTTACGACAGAAGCTTGTTTAGACTTGGTTTATACAGGTGGTGTGGTAAGCAGAAAGGACAGTGCCCCGGACTTTGAATATAAAACTGATCTTTGTTTGGCATTCATAATAGACGTATGTATAAGTTTTATTTGTCGTTCGATATGAGAAATTTGCCTAATGAATGACGGATGAATTACTTCAAGTGCGTAACAGAATTTATGGCTCTCTGATACTGGGGGGGGGGGGGGCTTTCGTGAACCTAGCAGTGCGGATACACACCACTCTCAGACCATGATAACAACTACGAAGTTTTCAGGTTTCAACTACGAAGTTAACAGAACATATGGCTCCCTGATACTGGGGGGGGGGGGGGGGGCTTTCGTAAACCTAGCAGTGCCGATCTACACCATTATCAGGCCATGACAACAACTGCGAAGTTTTCCGTCCTAGGGCTTTTTTCCCATTCTAGTTCGAGGCGAACATATAATGGAACTTCGGAAAAGTTTTGTTTCTCGGAGGTTCCCGGAAACTAGAAAACGGTAAGAGATAGAAGGTTAAGTGCTGAAAAGCCTCAACTTAGGTTATGTCGGACTGCAAAAAGAGAATCGAGAATTAAGAGGCAAGTTGTTAGGGCGAAGTAATTGGAAAGCAGAAGTGGAGGCAGGGCATTTCTAATTGGAGAGCAAGAACACAATGAGAAACTTTCAGACCTTGAGGGGGGGGGGAGTGGATGCCGGTTGCAGGCGACCAAGGGAAGGATACTCCGCAAGATTAAATTAGGACACATAAAACAACAACAGCATCTGCTGCTGTTATCCGGTTATGGGAATGTATAGTAGAAATATCTTTTCCGTCTGTTTTCCTCTCAACTTTCTGATTTAAAGGTAAACAATAATAATAATAATAACAACGTTATTATTTCCTGAAAGCTCATATAATTACTCGCTAGCGTCGGATATCACGCAATTATTAACACGGCTAAAACTCAATATCCCTTCCCAATAATTACCTTAAAAATTTATATGTAGCCTATACACACCTACACTGTAAAAAAAAAAAAAAAATCTTGCAGTATTTGCTGTTGGGATTAATCTTGTCTTTATTGAGATAAGATTATCCCTAATTCGGATTAATTTCATCCCAATAGAGATAAGATTAATCCCAGTAGCAAATACTGCATCCTTATTCGGAGAAACTTTTTACAGTGTAATAACGAATATATCACAGTTCAGAATTCAAATAGTTTACGAAATCTGGTACAAATGACGAAGATACCGGTCACTAGAGTGGATATCGGGGCGAACAAGTCTGGTACGATTACGAGTTGCAGCGCGAAGCCTCGTTTCAGGTCGAGTCTGGTTTGGGGCTTCGTAATCCGGTAGGAGAGGTCTATGAAGATCAGAGGACAAGCATTTACGTCACACAATACTACAATACAGATCCATAACATCTTAGCAGAAACACTTTGTAGGTCGGAGGTGTTTTTTAAAGGACCTGTCTAACCTAGAATACTACTTGCGTAATCGCTCCATTCATTAACCCCGTAGACCGAATTTCTTACGGTACAATTTCGCTCCCCTAAAGACAGCTCACTACGTTTTCTCTACCTTTCATGCGTACCACGCTGTCGTAGGTGGCTTGCGGCTGGAAAACGGATTAAAACAGCCAAAGCTGTGGGTGATTTGTTGAACGCAACAGCCTAATTTGAAAGTAATCAACTTTCTTAAAATACTGGAACATCAGCAGAAAATAGCGCGAGGGATGCTTTATATGCTGTCTGCCAATTCACGTTCTTAGTTGCCCTGTTTCTGCAAGTAGTTTCCATTTTAAACTTTAAAGTGAATATTCCTCTGGGAGATAATTTTATTGACCGACTCCGTAAGGTGGCTAGATTCCTCCACGTTGGTTTGTCCATTGAGAGCGATTTTTGTAGTTTGATGTGTTTTTTCTTGTTTTGTTGCCTCGACCCCACGGTTTTTTTCGTGCAATAAATTCATTCATTCATTCATTCATGGAATAAAAACGCGCTGCAAGCCTTTCAAATGCTACTAGTCTGTAGTTTGTTTTTCTTGCACTTTTTGGTTAAACCCCAAAATCAACCAATGAAGTTAAGTAAAGTAAGTAATTTTATTGAGACAATTCAAGTGGAATTAAAAGACGCTGTAAATCGTTTCGGCTGTTAGTTTTTCTAAACACTTTTTGGTTATACTCCAGAAGCCGAATGGCTGAAGTCGACAGGGTAAGGGTTGCAAGCTCAACAGAGGGTGTACTTACGTCCATTCATCGAGGTCCAGCGATCGGACTCTGGAAATGTGAGATCCAAGGTTTCGGTGGATTCCAGAACATTCTATGCAAATCAGGGTTCCCAAATTCAGACTGGCCCAGTCCGGATCTGTGAAAAAAGAACAGTCAGACAAATGCATACACAATAGCAGCATTTATAATTTGAATATAGCTACCGGCCAACATAGCCGGAAGGATTAGCCTCTGCCGGTGTAGTTACTATTTCGTTACTATAAATAGTTACTATTTCCAGAAGGTTGGAACGGTCAGTAAGTTTTCTGCGATTGACAAATTTTGGGACGCTACTTGAGGTTTGCAATGGACCGTGTGTTAATAGTGTTGGGATTAGTAGGCGTTTATTTTTGTGCTATTGTTGTCATGCCACTCAGGCTTTTGCACATTAAGTCTATTCTACTTTAAATTTACTTTAGTACATAAACGTGACATAGTGAGAACGCGTCACCAGAGAACGCGGCCGGACACTTTTGGAGCAACGGCGTACTCTAACACCATAGCCTGAACGATCTCTATGGCATTTACGGTTCCTTGAACTTTCTGGGACATGAACTTGATTAAAATTCGTTTATCTTCTCGTCATAAAAAGAGGAAGTTCTCTATGTGGTGAATGATTGCCCTAGGACGCTGGCCGAGATCAAACCAGAAGAGATGTGTAAGACCGGAAGCCAAATTCTGGTGTGCAACCAATTCCCAACTTCCTAATTTCCAACTTGGTCGTCGGGAAGACCCCGAAAATAACTGTTCGGCAAATCCTCTCTTATTTCTTTAAACTTCATTTGTAGATAAGTATTCTTTGAGCCCAAGCTGACTTTGAAACATTTATTCAAACAATGTTTACAAGGTTTACAATGTTTACAAGGGTCCCCTTGCCAAGAAGGGCCGAAATATCGCTGATGAAGAATCGTAGCTGACGTAGCCGTTGTAAACCTTGTTTGAATAAACTTCATTTGGGTTTTTGAACAGTTTTTTTTTTTTTTTTTTTTCAGTATTTGAGTTTCTTTTCTTATTTCTGCCTCCGCCATTTTCGTGTGACTATAGACGGCCCGATTGATCAGATTCTGGATTTCGTTCTAGCATCGCATTTGTTTTTGCGCACAGGTTGCTTATTGGAGCATATATTTGTATTTGCATCAACTTTGGTGGGAAATACAACATTCCTTCATTCATTCAATACTGTCGCCCGGAAACAAACAAATCAAAATTTCGAAACGGCGAGGCTCACTGTGTCTTAACCGTTCTCTCCGTATCCGGCAATAATCTATGAGAGATTAATACTGGCTAATCTGCCAAGCCAACCGCTATTGAGATAGCCCCCCCCCCCACCACCTACCCCTCTATGTAAGTAAGTAAGTATTTATTTATAACCCACCATTTTCAAAAAGCGGAGTAAATGAAAGAAAATAAATAAAACACATAAGGACTCAGAAAAAGACAATTAATTTTCAAACAAACAAAAAAATCCGAACCTTCTCTGCGACCGATAGTTTCTAAATGAGCATAATAGAAAGAAAACCCGCCATAAGGAATTCCGCCGAAAGTTTGAAAACCTCGCGACTTGTCAAGGACACAAAAGATTCAAATTTTCCGACTTTTTCCGAAGCAAAAATCATACAATGTTCATAGCACACATAAATTTATTCTAAGTGCCACCGTGAACACACAATTGGAGAAAGGGTGACAGAAAAACCATTCCTTTTCTTTGAAAATGTTTTTTTTTTCGAACCTTTTAGAAAGAGAGGACAGGCAACAGATTGCCATCTACAAAACCAGGCAGAGCAGAGAGAAACAGGTACAATAGGGTAGTAGACACAGCAGATCTAACCTACAGGCAGTAGCGAACTTCTGCGTTGGAAAACTAAAGCCTAAGGTCTCAACCTTAGAAAGGAGTTACTTGCGAAGGGCCGAAGTGGTGAATGAAAACATTACAATACGTAAACGAGTATAGTCGGTAGCCTACTTTATTTCATTTCCAAGCCTACTTGTCTATTCAAAGTACCGTACGTTAAATAAACAAAATTCAATTTTTCCAATTCAATTCTAATTTACTTTGACCAAACACACTCAACAAGCCTCTTGGTATTTGCAGTGCGATTTTTTTCACCTTTTATTGATAACCTTCTCTTGTCACATTATGAATAAAAAAAGAAAAGTATTTTTTTTTCTAAATTACAAAAAAGGTGGCTCCCGCTCAGGGGCCTAGCAAGCCTGTATCTTTATGTCCGAGCCTAACTGGAAAATCGGGCTGCAGCCATCTAGCGTTTGGTCTTTGTTGAACTTCAGAACGAAACTTGAGTATAAACAAATAAAGCATACAAAGATGATTTGCAAACAACAAGACGTGACACGTGTCGTTTAATGATGATTTTACAGAATCGGTTGAAATGTTAACAGAACAATCGTTTTAACGACAGACCAACTGCTAGAACACGCTGATTATCGCAAATCGTCGGCTTAAAGGATCCCTCGCACTATTTACTCTTCAACTTACAGTATTTTATATATTTGAATACTTGAAAATAAATAACCCACGGTTTCTGCTGTTTTAAGCCTTTTCCTAGACCCGTTGACTTACAGCTAGAACAGGGACAAAATTTACATAACCGGTTTTTCTGGTGGGAAAACTTCTCACAGACAACCGTCGACAGCGTGATACACGAAGGTATGAAAACACGGCAAGTGCGAAAATCAGCGTGGTTTTGTTAGAGGGGTTAGAATGTACCGTACGAAATTGGGGTCTCGGGTCTAGAAATATATGGGATGATTATGGAAGTACGTTGCGTTAGTGATCTATGTAAGACAGGTCCTTTAAGGGAGTTTTCTCTCTTTCCCCTGCAAAGGTCTTTGCTTTGACCCTACCTTACATTTCAAAAGTATCTGACATTTCAGCTGAAATTAGGTATTTGAGAATGACAGAAATGTATTCGCGGATTTTTATTTTTAAATTCTCGAATGTATTTTGTCATTCTCGAATACATTTGCGTCGTTCTCGAGTTCCTTATTTCAATTTAAATGTCAAATACATTTTTAGAAAGTATCGAATGCGTTTTATCTTGTGTCTAACACTTTTTGTAGTTTCTCGAAGACCTAAAAATAATCTCGAAAACCTTTCGTTGATTCTCGAATAAAAAAACTGATTCCTTGAAGACATTTAAAGGACTCTCGAATGCGTTTTGGGGATTCTCGAATACATTTTCGACGTATTTATCCCTCAAATCCTTTCCATACATACAGAAGAACATATAAACTTACTAGGAGAATCGCAGTCCGCGCAGTTGAGGTTACCCGGCACATTCCTGATGCTCTGAATCTGAGTCGGATCTACCAGAGAATTCAGCCTTGCCTTTGACTTGCTGCTTTCGTTGCCCTGCAAATAAAACAACTACAATAAATGACAAGAAAACATGAAACAATTAAATTACTACCTAAAATTCAACCTGTTTTCCACTTTATCTTTTATTTTTGTACGCGTCTTTTAAGGCGGAATAAAACATCATATATATAAGATCTATGTATATACATAAAAGAACAACTGTTTTCTCAATTTGAGCTATTACAGTAAGTACGGATTGAGAATCCCCCCTCGGATCTAGTTGGTATAGAGTTACTCCTTATTCTACAAATAGAAATCGACATGAAAATTCAGTGAGATAAAAGGTATTACAACTCTAGTTCCTTCATTTCCCTCGAAATTGATGAAAATACTATTATATCTCTATTCTATCAACTCTAGTTCATTTATTTCCTCAAAGTTGATGAAAATACTATTCTATCCCCTAAGAAGTTTTATTTATTCTCTTTCACTCCGCTTTTTTGAAAATAGCGGGTTACAAAAAATTGAATTTACCTTAGAAGCGGAAGTGTGTGAGATATAGCATTGCACATGCATTGCAATACCGAATTTATATTCTCTACCAGTCTACAGTGCTTGTCTAATGTATTTAAGGTTTATACGGTGAACTAGAAAACTTGAACTTGAGAGCTCCGTCTGCCTCCTACTGTAGCTACGTAGCCTATATACGATAAGAGCAGTCATTAATCCCCTCAAATAACAAGATTGACCGCTACCGTTCCCGCAGCTCACAAGTCCGAGTAATTCTAACACACTTGAGGAAAACATACCATTTGAAAACGGGATGCTTTCAGCAGAAATGATGAATTCATTCCAAAGGCACAGAACTTAAGAGCTTGTGACGTCAGACCCTCAATCACACAATGTGAAAAACGATTGGGAGAGAACTATTAGGGAGTAAAGGGAGAATATACTAAAAAGGAGAGGCCCCTATCATAAATCGTCTGAAGGAGGAAAATAGGAAGAATACTCTTGTATCTCTCCTTGCCTATGCAAAATCTCCGGCCTCTCCGGGTAGCTAGCGGAAGAAAGGCAGAAGTGGTGTCACAGCTTCTCCTAAAGATCGCCGTGATTGATTGACACAGGATTTGAGTCGTACGGACACGCTTAACCCTTCTTCCTGAGGATCACTGGCGTGTTTTGGACTTGGAGTTATACAGAGTATAAGGACAGTAACGTACAGAGGCTAAAGTAAAACTGCCAATTAATTCAGTACATGCCCTGATTGCTGAGTCTAAGGCACACGAGAAAAAGGGCGACTCTAGAACAGTAGCAAGCCTTGTAAGGTTCATCATTGCTCTATCACCACACAACTTTGACCGCCTCAACCGCACGTAAGGCTGGGAATACAAATTCTAACACCCTCTAAGATGTGGACTAGGATGTGAATAAGGGTCTGCATCTGGAAGGGGCTGTAACAGAGGAAGGTAATTTTGTAATGGCTTGACATATCATAAAAAACGTAATTGTTATTCGCAGGTATTGGTGATTCGCTGTCTCTATTTTATGCTTTCAATTCTTCCAATTTTGTTTTAACTTTGGGTTTCTTATTGGTTTTCTGCTTTGATTTGGTTTTCTTGGTTGTTGATCTTCATCCTCGTTTTGGCATTTTTCCTCGAAATTTTCTGAAGAAGGGAGGCGGTTGTCCTCCCGAAATATTTGCCTTTTATTTCAGTATATTCGTTGGCCTTTACAAACCCCATTTTCGTTGGTTTCTTCGTTGATTTTTTGTTGTTGTGGGCTGTAACAGAGAGATCTGAGACCAGTCCAAGAAAGCAGAAGAAAGGTGAGAGGGGTGGGGGGGTCTGAGTTTGCTATCCATCTGATTAAACTTTAAGGTAGCGGTACGCTCTTCCCGATATAACCACCTCCGATCCTGATGACCAGCACATGTTCGAATATTCTCCCTATTTACTTTTCCCACTGTACTTTCCGTCTCATTTCGTTTTTCTCTCTATTCCATTTTCACGTTTTCCCCCCTTTAATACAGGAAGAAATCGGGACTCCCTTTCACATCATAAGTGAGAACCAATGTTGGGAAATACCAAAAGTAGAAAATAGCTCCCGTGGCGTAAAAAACATGTTCAGAGACGTTCTAAGTATAGCATGCAAATGACATATGGCGGGGGGGGGGGGGGCAAGAGAGGGAAGGCACTGGAGGTGTTGTTTACATTGCTTACCTGCAAAGAGATGAGGATTTGTCCTTCGATGGCTGAAACCCACTCGTCTCGCTCTTCGTAGCTGGATGCCTCGAAATGCCACGTCTTGTTGTCTAGCGATACGATCTGGAACTCAAAACCATCGGATTCTAAAAAGCAAAGATAAGGTAAACCAGTGGCAGGTAAAGCCAAAAGAACTGAAATCTTCGTCAGCAGACACACAAGCACAACCAATTCCCAAAGATCCATTTTGATTTGCTAATTCAATTCCGCGAACGACCGTCGTAGACACGGTTCTACTTCAATAAAAACGTGATTCAAGCTGAGGGGCCGGTGATTCCCAAAAGCAGTTGTTCGTCGCTCTTTTGGAATACCCTTCCATCTAAAAGTAGTAATGAGAGATATTATTAGTGCTTCCGCTTTCTGTTCACTAATTTATGGATCTATTGTACTATTTTTGTGTGGCGGAGGCTTTTAATGAAGTAAGGGAGGCAAACATACTAATACCGCTTTGGGCGCTGAACTTGTATACAGACAATTGCATGAAACCTCAACGCAGCGTGTTGGCCGAGGACGCGGAATCGCAGCAGATTTCTTGTGTTACATTCTGTAACAGCCAACCAGCTAGCTAGCTGGTTGGCTGCTACAGAAAAAAATAAATATCTAAAATGAACAAATCTTTCAATGCGCGATTTCTTTTTAAGGCACTTGCAGCATTTTTAATTTTCAATTTATTTGATAATAAAGTAAAACATATTTCTCGTGGGCAGAGCCCAAATACGATGTTTTTTTAGTCATAAACAAGATAAAATAAGTTGTCAACAGAAAAAAAATTTAACAGGGCAGAAAAGTGCTAAAGATCATTATACTGCATTATACGGCACAAAGCTTCTACTGTAACCCATAGTGTTACAGTAGATTAGGGTCAGTTTGGGAACCTTCTCAGCCACTTCTCGGGGGGGGGGGGGGGGGGGGGACGAGATCTTACAGGAACAAAGGGTGGTGGAAGGAATGAACGTACACGGGGTGCTGGAGAAGGGAGGAGCCGAAGTTACGGCATAGTTTTTCGCGGCGGGAAGAAAGGGATTCAGTTTTAAATTCTTTGAGGTAAAAAGAGTGTAAGGGGGAACCACCATAGATAATTTGCAGCGATCTCTTCTGAGCTCGCTCTATTTTATCAGTTTCACATTGGGTAAGAGCAAAGTGCCAAACCGGACAAGCGTATTCGACTAAGGGTCGAATGAAAGAACAAAACATTAGCTTTAGCTTGTCCTTAGGAACCCGAAACTTTTTCAGTTTTTAGCATTTGAATTGCACTGTTAGCTTTCTTTACAATTGTCTTTGTGTTTTCATGCCATGAAAGGTCAGAAGAGATCACTACACCTAGTAGCGTTGTTTTATCGATGATGAGCCCAGGGTCGATAGGAGACTCGAAAGACGGCCGAGTTTTCCTGAGAAAAGAAAAAGTCGTAACCGAGCACTTATCTTTAATCACGAGCATATTCATTTCAGTCGCCTCTGAGGTAACCTGGTCGATGGCAGTGTTGCTTTTCAAATCCTCAGATACGACTTCCGCTAGGGACAAATTGTCAACGTATTTCCATCTATCCTCCAGCCCAGCAGCAATTTCATTTATCATAAGGAGGAAGCACAGCGGACCGATCACAGTTCCTTGTGGAACTCCACAAAAAACTAGTAACGAAGTAAATGGCCTTTATACTTTACAGTTTGCTCTCTATTTGTCAAGAAGCTCTTGATGATTTTGACAACAAAATTGGGTATATATTTTTTAAAAACCTCTGGCTTAAGTGTCATATACCGATCGCAAGTCCGTCTGCCATGCGGTCTGTACCAGGATGGCAGTTAGGGTACTTCGAGATGTGCTAGGACGATACAACTTGAAGGCATATCAGGGACCCGACCACTAACTTGGAAATAATCAGCTTCCCGATCGCACCATCTGGAGGAGTGGGAATCTGAAAATTGAGTAGTACGTAACTTTCGGATCGGAATTTCGGCGTCGGGCTATCTTTTCTCTCCAGACCCGAATTCTTTGCTCTCGAAACCCTATCCTCGTGATTCTTTCGAGTCACCATATGAGACTGACGTTGCATGTGTTGATGTTTTTAAGTGTTGTATGTATGATGACTCTAGAAGCCGTAGTCAAAGTTAAATAAATAAATCAAATAAATATCTCTGATGTTCTTTGCGGACCGGATCCGACAACTGTTGGGTGGGGGGGGGGGGGATGCATGACCCGCTTATACTGGAGAGATCGGGATGGAACTTGGTGGGAATAGCAAACAAATTCTCTTGACAAATCATTTACATAGCCGGATTGGATCCGGGCACTGTGTGTGAAGTTAGCAGGGGGGGGGGGGGGGGAATTCCGGTGATCGCAAGTTAAGGTACTTCCAGATGTCTAGAACGATGAAACTTGGCTGGAAAATTAGAATTCGGCATGACTGGCTTAGAAATCGTCATTCCAAAAATCTGACCATTCCTTAAAGTACTAATGTTAACCGCACAGCGAAATTTTTTTTTTTTAAGCAAACTACACATTGTCATGATCTCCATGAACCAATGATCATTTTTGCCTCAAGGGTTTTGCTTATAAATGAATTTCTAACTCCCTTAAAGTGCGCGTCTTAACTGCAAGGTTAAAAAGTGCTTTAGATCAAACGGTACGTTTCGGCCCATGATCATTCGTGTGAAAAAAAAAAACTTTTGACAAAACAATATCTATTAATAACCTCCAAGGGCCTATTATCGTTTTCTCTAAGGGGTTTGCTAACAGATGAATTTCTAGAGCCTTTAATGTGCGCATCATTAGGCTACAGCAAGTTCAACAATACAAAACTTTTTACCAAACGAAACATTCTCCTGATTTCCAACGGTCCATGATCATTCTTATCTCAAGGGTTTGCTTACAAATGATCAGAACAAACCTACAAAAAGCCAAATTCTATATTTCATCCTTTGAACCAGCCCTGCAAGTGCCATATCAGCTTCTAGCTATTGTTTTTTCACTGCTCTGCATTCAGCCCGGCCATTCCACGGAGGTTTGTTACTGAAGTGACGCACCGATCGCAGGAGCCAACCACAGACGACGTAAGTGTTAGTCAATGTTAGCCAAAGCCGAGAAAATAATTTACCATAGGGGTTGCTCACTCTAAAAAACCGATGTACACGAAGTGGCGCGTGCCGCGGTGGCGTGCCGAGGTGTACACCGGTGGCGCAGAGAGAGCAACCCCTCGTAATTTACATGCCGTGCAATAAACATTTTGACGATATTTTCTTACTGGACGACAAGCAAACTTTGACCCGGACTTGCATTACGTGTATCACTCGTTGACGGAAACAATCCCCAGCCAACTATAAGCCCAGGACTATTCCCTTCTCTCGCTTAAAGTCAGAATAATAACCCTTCCATATAGCCCTGGATGGCCGCATCTCACCCCAGCCCATTCTTATGGCTGTCCCCATTCAATCCTAGGACAATCAGTGCAAAACCATTGGACGGCTTATCCCGTTTTGGCTCCATATCCCTCTCATTCTGATTGTACAGCTAAGATTTATATATTTCCCTGTGCCCTCGCTGGCCTATTGTCCTATCTTAACCTTAATTGAAAGTTCGGGGCAAAAGGGTCTAAGCAGGGAATGAAGGAAGTCCGGAAAACGCAAAGAAAAAGAAAAATCTAGGGATGGGACAAATGGGGTGTGATACAGAAATACAAATAAATAAATGTTCGGAAAAGAGGATCTAAAATTTAAGCAAAAAAGTCCGTGAAGGAATGAAACATGAAATAGTCGAATACGGATACATTAGTCCGATAATGCAGTGGCTTTTCAAGATCACATATAGAAAGGGAAGGAATACAACCTAAAACAAATAATAACAAGAACCTCCGTCTCCCTATTTCTGTAATATGACCATGCGGAGTCGAAGATATTCTGATACCCGTCTCCGATGCAGACGAGCGGAGGAGGAGCTACTCAGAACATCAGAATTTGCTACCTCAGCTACAAACAGCTATATCGCAGTAGAACCCCACAGAAGAATACGAACGCGGTCTGAGCCGCCCTTTACACCTGATTGGTTGTCTACCATTGTGACGGCATGTCCAAGACGCTACAGACCGGGTTCTCCACCCCTGCAGGCCTCCTACGGTTTTTCATCTGGTACACGCAGCGGCGAAGAGGGAAGTAGACGGGTATCAACTCAAACGTCACATCAAGTACCCAGCTCGGCTCGGTTGTATTGGGGTATCCATAGTCGTTGCATGGGAACAAAGACGGAGGTTCTGTTGGATTATTTGTTCTTGATACAACTTGGAGCACAGTAGGAACATGGAGGCAAAGTAAGGATAGTTAAAGTTAAATCCAGGGCTGGAAGGAAAACGTTTGAGACAGAGATATGTTTCGTTTCATCACAGGAGCATGCGTGCACGCGTAAAGACGTAGTATATGTCTAACTCTGTAGAGCCTATCGTGTATTCATTGTCATTAGAGAGCCAAGAAATAAAACCACCTGCAGCAAGTTATGATAAAAAAAATCCGCGGACGCAAATACACTTCTTTCTATCTTTCCCCCTTTATCAGTATCTATGAACGGACCCTCGCAGACGAAAAAAGTCAAGAAAAACTTGGCCCACAAACAGAGAAATGACTCGAATCGATCCACCCTTGGAAAGTGTCTAAATTAGTTTTC
This sequence comes from Branchinecta lynchi, assembly GCA_023053575.1. Lineage (NCBI taxonomy): Eukaryota > Metazoa > Arthropoda > Branchiopoda > Anostraca > Branchinectidae > Branchinecta > Branchinecta lynchi. The sequence continues at coordinate 16,379,948 of JAKZAP010000013.1, read as the reverse complement.
TTTCCGAAAAGGGGGGTTCCCCAGGCAACGATTCCTCTCAAGTCTCAAGTCTGTAATCAGATATCCTAGGATACCCGACGAAATTAGAAGCACCTTAGCGACATTACCACACGTTAATCAAATCGACCGCTTGAAATATGGAGGAAAAACTTCACATCACAGGAGAAGGCTCCAGAGGCTATATATATATATTTATCCGTATTGGAAAACCCAAAGGACATATACAGGATAAACAAACAACTCATAGGAAATAAACAAAATAACAAACTAAGAAACATTGAATTACATCGGAACAAAGAAATGTCGAATTACATCGGTTCCACAGGCCACATTCATTATACCTATTAAGAGGGGGATTGTTTAGAAAACAGATATACATTTCCAGAAAACTTTCTGTGTGTGGGGGAGGGGGGGGGGTTGCAGATTTCAAGACTCGATGTACTCACAAACAAAGTTATCTGACTCAAAATTCGGTAATTTATACAAAACAAATGCCAATCTAGTTTCACCGATAGTATCCCTTTGTGAAGATGAATAATACTGTGTCAGTACAAAATAAGTGATCCTTGTTTGTGTACACAATCTATGACAAACTTAAATTTGCTTGCAAGAGTTAGAATTCTTAAATAAAGTCAGCGAGCTTTCGAAATCGATATATTTCTTGTTAGATCTTATCCAACTTACCCCAATTCTACAAACCGCCTAACCTCGCTCAGACCTCGCTTGGGGAAACGCGGTAATCTGCCTAAAGCTCTAAGGGCACAGCCTATTAACAGCACACATACAAGCCTAATATTCCCACGGACAAATCTGTCGCAGCAGGCTGTTATTTTTTTCCTCGAATAGAAAACTAATCAAGGCCACGCAACTGACACGTGTCGTATATACCAGATAATACCGGCCTGAAAAACCAAGACACGCAATTTACTCCCCCAACGTCGCACTCCCTTTCCTAAGGGAGACAGACGAATTTCGGAGAATCCTTAAAGCAAGCAAGGCCGCAGTCGATGGAGTTTCTATTCAAATATTCTAACAGAAGTGAATCTTTGAAAGGCTGATGGGTTAAACCAAGAACAAATAAGCACCAGAACCTCCGTCTCCCTATCTCTTGAATACGACCATGCGGAGTCAAATAAATACCCTGGCCGATGCAAACGAGTGGAGGGTCGGAGCTACGCGGAACATCACAATTCGTTACCTCTACAAACAGCTATATCGTAGTAAAGCCCCGATAAATTTTCAAAGTAAAAGCCGATTGGTTGTCTGGACGCGCTCGGGTGAGCGCGTCTCCTTCACTAATTCCTCTGATATGCGCAATGGCGAAGAGGGATGTAGACGGGTAGCAACTCAAAAGCTCAGCAAATACCTCTAGCCCAGCTCGCTTTTGTCGGACTATAGTCGCTGCATGGGAGCAAAGACGGAGGTTCTATTGACTTGTTTGTTCTTGGTTAAACTAAGGGAACAAACCTTTCCCAGGTATTTTCAGCTTCGTTCACCCCATTGGTCTGGATGGGAAACACGGGCAAACTTGCATAACCGGTATTTGGAGCCAATGAGCTCCTCGGACGCAATAAGAATTTTTGTTATAATGTATTTTATTTCCTTAATAGCCTGTATTACACATGCTAGCACTTGATCGTCATTCATCATTATTGTCATTTTCTGTGGTTGTGTCTGTGTTTTTTTGCACACGGGCCACGGGCCTTTTTTGTTGTAACTATCTATCTAATGTATATTTTCTTCATCTGTTTGAAGATGTTATCATGCTTTGGTTTTTAATCAAAATTTTGATTACCACACAGTATGATACTTGGAATACAGAAAGGCTAGTCGGTGCGAGAAAGCGATAACAGCGGTCTTAATCTTGGGAACAACAACAGACTCATTTGTTACTTGCCAACAAGTTTTGAGGTTTCATTGGAAATAGTAGACGGTTGCGGGGTGGGGGGGGGGGGGGTCAAGAGGAAAGCTGGTCGGGAGTGTGTGGAGCAAGGAATAATAACTCTACCCGGCTAAGAATGTGTTTCCCTAATTTGTCCAGACACCATTAGATATCGTCCATCCATTCGCAGCTAGTAACAAAATAAACGTAGTAACTCATTCACAAACGGTCTTTAAATCTTGTGCAAATGACCAGTTATCAGTTGTTAAAATGAAGTGTTAGCATCTTCGCTTTTCATAGGCTATACATTATTTTTTTTTTTTTTTTTTTTTTTTTATTCCCTTATAGAAGAAAAATTGAGCTGAACTGCTTACCTTCAATCTCATTTTTATTCCCACTGCTTTTCATTCTTCTGTGTCTTTTCTTCACATTCGGTGTTTCCAAACGGTGGGAGTCCTCAGTGCTCAGTTCCTCACTGGAAAGATGAAAATAAATTGAAACAAATAATCAGATCTGTAATTTCATCGAAATTTTACTCTTAATTTTGTTACAAGAAACACCGACTCTGCTGAGTGGCTACACAGCAAACCATAAACTGAAAAGCTTTCTCGCCCTGATCATTTCCCTACCATACAACACGAAGCTTCAAAATGGACTATAGAAGTTGCAATTTAAACTCTTGATCATCTTCAGGCAAATTACTCTTAAATACCCCTGTACAGAAATATAATATATCTATTTGATTTATTAAATATACGTATTTAAAATATTAAATACAGTGGTATTTATAAGTAATTTGCCAGAATAAGATTTTATAGTCGGTAAAAGCTTCCGTTTGTATGATCAGGAAAGGACCATGGCGAAAAAGCACTTTCACAGCTCAAGATTTACACTACCCAAATGAAGGGGAGGAGCTTCTCAAGAAAGGAGGAGCAAAAGAGGCGCATCCTGGGCAGGCCAGATGACACCCCTAGTGCTCCTTGCCAAAGGCGCCATTTCGTAAAAGCAGAGGCGTCACTCCAACCATCTTGGCCTTTCAAATCCATATTTTTCACAGGTAAGGCCACAATACCGAAGTGATTGACAGAATGTAAAATATGCTCCGTTTACACCAAGAACTGTATCTAAGTGTCTCAGACAAAACATATGGACATATAATGGGGTCACAGTTTCGGATTCACCTCTGGTCAACTTAACCACGTCCTGCAATTCTTGCCAATTTTTTCCCGGACGGCTGTGGGCCCCTGGAGACCTATTGATGAGCAACTGCCCCCCAGCCTCCAATTGACGTATCTGCGTCTATTTTTCTAATCCGCTTGATCACGCCCATTTCGCGAAAAGAAGACTGACATGTTCTACTGAACGGTTATTTTATTCCAACTGAAATGAGTTCAAGCGACGTAGCATTTCGCCAGTTCGTCCAATGGACCGGCAGCGAGCTAAAGATCTCGCAAGAAAAGTGAGAATCAAGATCTACATCCATCTTTGAGAGGTATAGACTTGCCTAGAGATTTAGCGCTTCACCGAGAATAGAGGGAATATAAGATAGCCGGAGCATTTCCACGATATTCATTCATTGACCGACGACATTACGAGTGCACATGATTGGAAATACTGGTTTTCCGGAACTTTTTGGCGTGGGGGGGGGGGTCGATTTACTTTTAGTATGGTGAGAAACTCGTGAAGACAGCAATGACCTTCTTTCACTAGGAGCCCTTCAACCTCCCCCCTCCCCACACACAAAAAAACTGTCACAATTCTGGCGAACAAGAACGTGTTAGTTGGATGTCGCACAAACCGGTATTCGAATTCCTTTGTACCATATTTTACTAAGAAAATTAACACAAAACAAGTGAATTCCAAGTTATTTATTTTCTTTTATGTAATAATTGTGCATATTCAAGTACCTTAACACATTAAATGTGCCATATCGGCGCTACAATTTAGATCAGTACAAGTTTATAAATATTTATCTATATCTATTATACCATATAGCGCGGTGCGATTTCTAAGCACCTGCTCATACTAGAACAGTTCGCGGGCACGTAAACCAGTACTTGGTCATTCTATCTTATCATTTCTTGTCCGTATGCCACATTCCTGTTAAAGATACTGCTCACCGTCCTTTGCTAAAAGGATTAGTAGCTCTACGGTTTCAACTGCTTAGCCCGTCCAATGGAGTGAAAGAAACAGAGGAATGGAAAAACGGCAATTAAATTTTATGCCGCGCTGCCATGCAAGTAAAATGAAGTGCATTAGTCAAGCTTAAGGAAAACACAGTAGAGCGGAAGATAGAAGGAGAATTACTGGTTGTACTTCGAGACACTATTTTTAGTAAGCGAGGTAGGACAAAAAGAAGCGATCGGTTGTAAACTTGGGAGTGGGCAATTTTACCCGTGACCAGGGCTGTCACACCGGTGATATTTAAAAAGAAAAAACGTTCAAAAACTTAATGCATCATTAGGTGCAAAATTTTAAGGACAGCACCGTTCCTCTATTTATCTTCTGCCTTTAAATCAAAAAGTAGTCGGAACAGAAAAAAGAGCGTCCTTGTGAAGTTTTTTTTTTTAGTTCTACACTTGTAAAGGTTAGTGATAGACTAGTGCTACTTTTTCTCTGGGTGCTACGTCTAGAAAAACCTGTCAAAAGTACCACTTTCATGCTTCCCGTGGCAACCCTGCCCAAGACTGGACTACTGGACTAAGTTTTATCACAGAACAAGCCACTCTTTGTATACTGAAAGCACTATTTTGTATGATCGGGAAGAAAAGAAAAACGATTGACGCAAACTCGGGAGAGTGCATTTTCACCCGTGACTGGAGACAATCAGTAGCCAATTGACTTAATCAGAATAAACTAGTCTTCGTATCGGGTCATTTTGGAATTAGTAGGTATTCCATCAGTTAAAAGCTGAACGCACTGCAAGCATCTTCTTTATCTCTCCTCAGGAGAAGAAATAATGTCTGCATGGGGGTATTCCTCAGAAGTTACTTCTAATACACAGAAGGCTGCCATTAAAGTTCGACTGAAAAGACAGCTTATTTCTACATCTAATATTTCATCGCAATGAAACATTTTGACCAGCTAACGGATTTTGTACTTTTTCACCCGAGGCCTAGAATAATGACGTTCGGAATACTCACTGCTAGCACGACAACCCAGAATTCTTCCAGACGCAGAGATTTGGAATTTCAAAACAAGCCTGCATTTGCAGGATTAAAGACGCTAACAGACGATAAGGTCACGGCGGAAGAACGTTGGAGAATCTTCCAATTTTGTTTACCTTTATAGTTGGTAAATCTTTCATGAATAGAGGGACGGGCGCATAGAGGTACCACAAATCCGAAAGATCAAGTCCATTCAATGAAATATATTATATGTCGTTCGCGGACAAACGGTAAAGCACTCGTCTCGGTTTTTCAGGCCTATTTAAGCGAATACGTTATGTGTAAATAGACCGTCGAATCTTAGCCCTCTTTTCGTTTAAACTTTAAACATTCGTATTCAGTTTTTTTTTGCTCTATGTAGCCTAGACATTATTTTTTCGTGTTTGTTTTGTTTTACGACTGTCTTGGTCCAATCTTCTCTCATTCCTCGCCTAATTTTCAGCATACACCACAGAGAGATTACAAGAGACCTTCAATTTAACGAACACAAAAGAGAAGCTTTCACTTTCTAAATTAAAGAATAACAGTTGCGTTACTTCAGATACCATGGTATCTGATACCACGGTCTAAAGTCGTTTTCGCAGTTACCGTGGTATCTGATACCACGGTCAAAAGGCGTTTCTGCAGTTATCGTGGTATCTGATATAATGACAGTCATTACGTAACTGATCGTGGTATCTGAAAAGTCATCCCACTTTCATCAAATTTTGTCATGGGTGAGAAAGAAGTTTATCACTTAGTGACGAAACTGGATATCAGATTTTTCTATTTGGGGTGACTTCGGAAAGTGCAATTTCGGTAATAGCCGTTTTTGCAGAGCAACCGTATATGAGATACCACGGTAAATGCAAAAACGACAAATTGCACATTCAGTTACCGTGGTAACAGATACCATGGTATCAGATGTTCCTTCAGCCCAAGCTGACTGCGAATCATATTTAACGGTGCAAACGGAAATGTCAGCTACATTTTACTACATGACAAGTTCATTTTCCAGCTTGAGCGGCTTAAGCCTGATGAGGACCCTTGCCAAGAAGGGCCGAAATATAGCTCAAATAAAATGTAGCTGACATATCCGTTTGCACCGTCAAATACCATGGTATCTTCAAAAACTCAACTATTGGAAAACTCTCATCATCAGGGAGGTTCACACCCTTTTACCCTTAAAGGACACCTGAACAATGAAACCATACTTCAACACACCAATGAGAATGCATTTACAGACATGGCCACGGAGAGCATTCTTCTCCCGAGCGTGACGTTTGAGGGATGTTCGTTTCTGGAGGTTTGCACATGCAGACTCCAAGACAAAAAGCGCAATTCATTCAAATCTTGTACAGCGCTGGCCGGATCGTATTGGAATTTCTTCTAGATATATGTTTCGGCCTAACTGGTTAAAAAATATTCCAGAAGAAGGGTTGATTGGAGACATTTGTTCATTTCTAAAATTGTTCGTTACTGAAATAAGCACAGATGTAAAATGGAGTAAAAATCATAGCTTGGAAACACTATTTCATATTTGGACTGGCTTTTCTGCAGTCAATGTTAACGGAAGTCATACAGATAGGGATGATACTTGGTACTCTTCGTTCAGGTGTCCTTTAAAGGAATATAATTAAACAAACATCCTAGTAGAGATTCAAATAAACTTTGATGATGGCGATGATTACTAAGGATGAAGGCTTTGAACTGGAATTTAAAGGATGGGTAAAGCATACCTGCCGTTAACAGCCTTTCCTTCTTTCAAAACTTCGTATGCCGTGAGAAGGACTCGATCGCTCTTCTTTTCCTTCCCCAAAAGGGGCAAAGCGTAACCTGGAAGGGAAATGACTTTTTAGAAAGCAGTTTTTTTGTCAATCCATTTGCTCCTCATGACAGCAGCGGATCGGATTTTCGCGTTTTCCTGAATCATGACATGCGACCACATGCCGAAGCAAAAACCAATCACCCCCGATGAAAAATTTATCTGAAAATAGCACTGTGAAGTAGTACGAAAAAGTTTCATGCAGTATTAACGATGCTACTACATGCTTCTACTTCAAGGCTACCGTGTTACTGCATACTACTATATGCTACTATTAGCAAGACTGGAAGCTACTATGGCAAGACAGGATGCTACTGGATACTACTACATAAGATTGGACCAGTCTGAGGCGCATTAAATGATAGTATTCTTTGCTATTACATAGTATAACATGCAACGTTTTCTTACTACTACCATACTACTACGCAGGCTACAAATTTTTCATCGGGCCAGTACCCATTAAAATACCGGCTGGGACGAATAACTTATTACAAATTGTTTTATTCCACCACGACCCCTCAGGGCTTTTAGGGAAATTAACTGATCCAAGTTCATTTATTCATATCGTTTCAAAACATATTATTTTTTCGGTGAAGCCTAGACGTTTGTTTCTTCGAAGGACTTACGAACCAATCACCAGTACCCATTAAAATACCGGCTGGGACGAATAATTTATTACAACTGTTTTATTCCGCCAAGACCCCTCAGGGCTTTTAGGGGAAATTAATTTATCCAAGTTCCTTTATTTATATCGTTCAAAATATTTCATTCTTCGTTGACGCCTAGAGGATTTTTTCTTCGAAGGACTTAAGAACCAGCCACCAGTACCCATTAAAATACCGACTGGGACGAATAATCTGTTACAAATTGTTTTATTCCGCCACGACCCCTCAGGGCTTCTAGGGGAAATTAATTAATCTAAGTTCATTTACTCATATCGTTTTAGAATATTTCATTTTTCCGTAAAGCCTAGACGGTTTTTTCTTCGAACACCCTAGGTGCGCTTTCTAAGGATTTAAGAACCTCTTCAGACAAATCCAATTCCAGAAACAAAGTCCTCAGATCATATTCATCTCCTTTTTCTATAAGGAAAAACAAGCTCCCCTATCTCTCAGAAGTAGTGGCGAAATTCCCCTTGGGATTTACATTATCCCAACTTCGCGAACTCACTGACGAAAGACAGGAAATGCGACAGGGCTGCAATCTTTACGCGTTTCCAAAAACTGGCGGCCCAGCGTATCGAAATTAAAGATAACAACTGATAGAGCGAAAATGTGGGAGGGTTGCTATTAATTATATATGATGAAGGAGGATTATTGTATGAATAATACGAACACAACTTTTCCTTTTCTACCTGAGAATTTCTAATCGCAGCCGAGGTTGTTCACAAATACAGAAACTAGCAACAGTATGGCTTTCAAAACTGACATCGCAAATCAACTTTGTCTCTAATTGGCGAGGCTTAACTGTGGAAAGTCTCAACATGAGGGACAGAGAGCAAAAGTAGAGGAATGACTGTGAACGGAAAATCGAAAATAGGCGGACTTATGATAGCGCTTCTTGCTGTGGGAGAAAAAAGTGTTTATAAAAAAAAAACGGAATTCTTCAATGCGAAGAGGTTAGACAATACAAAGGACTTGAAAACATATAAAGAAAGAAAGAAAAAAGGAGCTTGGTTTACTCGGTCTGGACGCAAGAATGACGACCAATACTACAATAGTATCAGGTTTCAGTTCTGCTTGAAAGCCATTTTCAAACAATTTTAAAGCAATCGAAAAGAATTGTCGCAGTTCAACTGGAAAATCGCGGACAGTCAAATAAATCCACTCCCCATTCCCATTGATGGACTACTCACGTTTGACGAAAACTACCGCAGAAAGCGCTGGTTATTGGTCAATATTTGGGCGATTCCTGAGGACAGCGATGAAACATGGGAGTAGATTTTTGGAATAGGTAAATACGATGAATGTGTCGTTGAGTAGAGAAAGTTTACGGAGGAGTTTTTTTTTTTTTTTTCTTTTTCTTTTTGTGTTTGAGATTCTTTTTTGTTTGATCAATTGTTGCCATGGTCCACAGGCTACTCAGCCCGATGAAAAATTTATCTCAAAGTAGTACTATGAAGTAGTACGAAAAAGTTGCATGCAGTACTGACGATGCCACTACATGCTTTTACTTCAAGGCTACCGTGTTACTGCATACTACTATATGCTACTATTAGCAAGACTGGATGCTGCTATGGCAAGACAGGATGCTACTGGATACTACTACATAAGACTGGACCAGTCTGAGGCACATTAAATGATAGTATTATTTGCTATTACATAGTATTACATGCAACGTTTTTGTACTACTACCATACTACTACGCAGGTTACAAATTTTTCATCGGGAGCACTCAACAGATGTAACTATCTGTCCATACCCCTGGGGTTGAATAAGTTCGTCATTCTTTTTATCTATGTCAGGGATGAAGTCCGCAACTTAGGTCAATTCAAGGATCACTAAGTCTAAAACCTGGTCAAAAATCGAGCAGCGTAGCTGCTACATGCTTATTAAAACAGTGTGCATCACTTCTTTCTTAACTATCGCATTGATTTATGCCCTTAGGGAAGCATATCATGTAACCCCCTTTCGTCTCCTCCCTAGAATTTTTTCGGTCCCCTTGGATTCTCCTTTCATCCCTATCCATTTCTATTAATGTTATCTCTCCTATATTTCGATCTCTTTCCATCACTTCTTCCCTTCATATAATCTGGTAATTCCTTTTGCGGAAGCAAGACCCAGTCTTTTCCGGATTTCTGCGCGGACGTATTAGTTCTTCCTTATTGAGTGAGGGATGGCGAAGTCAGATTGAATGAAAGGTTTGGCGTCGAGGTACTGATGATCTTGTGGTGTTTTTTGACGAAAAGTAGTCTGAAGAGCTTCACCTTCCGAGTAATGATTAGCTTTCCAGAGTGGAATCAACCAAACAATAGTTGCGTTCCTTGCACTCAGGGCTGTCTCTGGTCTTCTGTCACCAGTGTCCGGTTCTTCTCTTATAACGCGTTTTTTAGTTGACCAGTGAGTTGACGAGAACTTGCTAACTCCTCGCTGAAGCCGGGCTCCCGAGCAGGTTCTGGTTAGTCCGCACCGGTGATGTAAAACCCGACAACGGTTGGTTCAAAAACTAGTTATAAGAAAAACCGGAGACCACCGGTGAGAACTCCTGCGACGAAGAACGCAGCTAATATTCAACTTGTGCTCAAAAACTTTCTGGGAACAATTTCATAAATACTCCTTGAGCCCCAGCTGATCGGGAAACTTATATCAAATATTGGCTAAAAACGAATAGTCAGCTATGATGCTTTGGTAGCGATATTTCGGCCCTTCTTGGCAAGGGTCCTCGTCAGGCACTTCAACATCAAGGACTGGAAGCAACGAACCTGGAATCAAGGTTTACCAAGGTTCAGTCAAGGTGCATTGCAGGTTCATCTCTTCCAATCCCTGAGTTTCAACAGCCTGACGAGGACCATTGCCAGGAAGACCAGAAATATTTCGCTGCCGAAGCATCGTAGCTAATTATTCGTTTTTAGCCATTGTTTGTAACCTCAATATACTTTACCTTAGTCTAAATAAGAACATACGAGTAAAGTGAAACAGTGTGAAAATACAGACAGGGAACGCGGCCGTTTTTTTCTGAATTGAAATGCGGCAAGTTCTGAGAGATTTTAAACCTCCCATAAATTATGAATTCTAACGCGATGACCGGCTGTCAATGGTAATAATGATGATATAATGCAACATAAAGTCTTTCGCCTCTAAATAATTCTGAGAAATTGGAAGTAATCACATTGAGCTAAGTTAAAAAAAACAAAAAAATAAAGACTTATAAAAGACCATGGCGACATCTTTCGTCGGTAACTGTCTTCAGAATGATTCAACTGTTTCCTTATTTTGTTCATATTTTTGCCCTTTTGCTTTTCCTTTGATCTCTAAACCGCATTACAAAGAACCTGATCGACTGACTGAAATAGCAGAGCCTCGTTTTTGTTGCAATAGAGCTGCCGCATCGCTGCTACAGCACTTCTTTGCTTTTGCACAATATGCGTTTTTGGATTCACTTTCTTCTTGGTTGAAGCGGCAGCGCTGCAGCACCTTGTAGGGAAGCACGGACTTGGTCAGTGAGCAAGTCCCTGATTCTCGAGAAGCGCTGCCGTCTTCCTCAGAAGCACTGCAGTGCAAAAACGGATGTAGAAAGAATCCGGCCGGAATCGGCCGAGGAGTGGACCTGCAGCATGCAACAAAAACGAGGCTCAGGTGTCAAAGTGTATCTTTGGAAAGTCAAAGCCAGCTCTTTAATTGATCTACTTGTTAACTAAAAACATTGACTACAACTAATTTAAATAGTTTATTCTGGTAAATATGGCCACTGCCAGGAGACCAGCCTACTCCCGCTTCCAGCCACCCCCTTTAGACTGTAAAACAAAAAAAATAATGCAGTATTTGCTACTGGGATTAATCTTGTCTCTAAAAAGATAATCATATCTCTAATTTGTATTAATCCTACCTCAGTAGAGATAAGAGTAATCACAGTAGTAAATACTGCAGTTAACTTTAATCCTTACTCGGAGAAACTTTTTACAGTGTACCTCATTTGTGCATCTATGCATTTCTGCATATTTCTTCCCTTTTTTTTTTAACTCCAATCGCGTTCCCTCTGGAACTTGGGGGTAATAAAACAAATTATTGCTACTTTGCCTTTTCCCACTAGTATGCTTCAGCTCTGTCTTATTGACGTCACAGGGTCATTAAAACCCTCAATCTGTTGCCGCCTATTTCACATGACATAAAACTTTATTTCATATCTACCATAATTCTTTTTAATTTCAAGGGGTAATAACGCAGTCTATAAAGCAGCCCTTACTACCGTTATAGAGGCTAAAGCTTGTAAAAGGGGTCGCCTATGACGACTGGGAAAAAACTTCTAACATAGCTGAACAGTATTACTTTGACATAGCCTACACTGCTCACCTCTTAAATTTGAGTATTTAGTTACATTAATTCGTTTCTTCAATTAAAGGTTAAAGGCTCAATAGTGTCCAGTCAGAAGAAACAAAAAGGTTTTACTTTACAGTTCTGTCCAAAACACAATATATAAAGGGTCAAGGCGGAGACACAAGGTCCATTGACAAAAAGCCTACAAGACTACTCATAATTTGTGACTTTTTTTTTTTTTAGTAATTTTCGTTGGTAGTTCATTCGAAGTATATTAGTTAACTGAAAGACAAAATGCTCTTCGAGCGGGATTTGAACCTATGATCTTCTGCTGAATTGACGTTGCGCTAACCAACTGAGCCTCCGAGGGCTTGCCTGCGCAAACCGCGCTACAAACGCAAGACAGAAGCGGGCAGTACTATCATTTCGAGGCAATATTGTCGCCGAGAGAGGCCTGGCAGTTTGGGACGGCGTGGCGCTTTCAGGACGACTGAGGAATAGGTCAGTAACGAGAGGGTCCACCACGGGAGGGCAACTGACCTATTACTCACTACCGGTGACACTTGTCTATTAGTTGAATTATAATTATACTTCAAACATGTTCTCGTATAATTGCTCAATTTCGCCCAAGCAGTTGAATTATACATGTCAAGTGACTGAAGCTTTTTACGTACGTAAAGATGAAATTTTTGCAAGCGTGTTTGTCGATAAAATTTCAATTTTTATTTTGTATTTCAATTAGTTCTTAGTCTAATAATGACAAGTAATATTTCAGTAGTTTTAGTTTAGTGTTAAAACAAAAGTCAGACAAGAAACTGAGTATTTCAAGTTCATCAGTTTTTAAATTATTGCTTGCTACTTTGTACATTATGACAGTTACAACACATTTAATTCGAAATTCTAAATGCATATGTGTTTCATATTTATCTCTAGAAAGACGAGGAGCCAACTATCGTCTCCGGTTTTTATAAATAAATCATTGATTGATCGATTGCCGCGGTAAAAGCTCATCCGAATCGTCGTATTGATTAGGAATTTAATAGTTTGCTTCGAATGTGTTTTGTTTTTGTTTGTTTGTCTATTCATACTGTACTTTATAAGGGAAATAACGATAGCAATAATAGCTATGACAAGCCATGACGAGAAGCCCAGAGCTGCCATAGATCTGTCAACCCTTGCTGAAAGACGTCATCAGCTGACAAAAGCGTTTGGGAGCAAATGTCTGGCATCACACGCACGTCATGCCATTTTACCAGATTTTGAGACCCTAGGAAGTAGCAGGCCCAATACGCGAAAAAGACAGAGGAACGCTGCTTCCCAGGACGCTTCCCAGAAACTAGTAAGACCACCCTTAAACTCGACTGATAGTTATCTGTAATCTTTTGTGCCTTATTTCACCCAATATTTTAATTCCAGTTAAGTTGTACGTATAGATGAAATATTATTTATGTAATTGTGTCATGTGTAATTTGTGTGAATGACGATCCACTGTTAGCATGTAGAATATGCACTATTACGGGAAAAAAGTACATAATTATACATTATAGAGCTCAGTGACACTTCAACTGAAGCTAATTCTTATCAGATCTTAGAGGCTCTTCCTGGTTCTTTGCTGGGAGTCAACAAGGTCGTTTTCAGTACACGTTGTCGACTAAACTTTTTCGGAATATTCGACTGCGTTCCACTTTTGTTAAGCTTTAATGAGGACTCGTTTTTAGTCATATACATTATACATTTCAATGAAATTTATTTAACTTGAAAGATTGCTATAGTATTTTTTGAAGTTTAAATAGCGTCCAATGTTCTAAGTTTACCTGAAACAACCCTGACCCATATCGGTCTGACACGCTCCTCAAACGCCATCTGTCCTGTTCTCTTAGTTTCTTACCTCCACCGATGGATAGTGTGCTGACTCCATCCATCACATTCGCATTTCCGTTTGGTTGACTAGAGGGTGTAGGGCCCGCGGGGGTTGGTGGGAGAATCATCGTTGTCCTAGACCCCCTTGGCTTTTGCCCAGGGACCTTTACAGTTACATATTGAAGTGAGATCGCTTTACCATGGATATCCTCCATGTAATCCTGAAAAAAAAAACTCAATTAGATTCTACTTTGTACTTTTTGGGGGGATCTCAAAACGTAAGTGGAGGGAACCTATGACATCGCAAAAATGTCCGTCTGTCTGTAAGCACGATAACTCTCGAAGGGAATGAGATATTTTGATTAAACTTGGTGTGAGGATTCATTGGGTCAAGGGTAAGGTCAAGTTCGTAGATGGGCTCTGTAGCCCTACATTTAGGGGTGGGGGAGGGGGTTCAAATTAAGGGACCAACAAAATATTTTTAAACAGCTAATGTGATAGTCGATTACGGGGTAAGAAGGCATTCTGAACACGATAGTGAAAACTATTTTCTCGCCGGACAAGGAGTTCGTCCGGAATCCGGCAAAAACCTGGAAAGTTGGTTAAAAGTAAGTTTTATTTCAAGTTGATTAAACGTTCGATTTAGGGGTAAAAGGACACGCTGAACACGATGGTGAAAATCATTTTCTCGCCGAAAAACTATAGTTCGCCCGGAATCTGGCCAAACTGGAAAATTTGTTAAAAGCCAAAGTTTGACTAGATGACAGATTAAGGGGTAAGAAGAGAGACTGAGTCTATATATGACAATCATTTTTTACCCAGACATATAATTAGTCCGGAAACCGGTTGTAACCGGAATTTTTTTTTAAGTAGAAGTTTTACTTAAAGTTGATTAGATGTTCTTTATGGTAGATGTTCTAGATGGTATAAGGAGACACGCTAGATTCGTTTCTGAATTTTCTTTTTTTGCTGGACCGGAAATTTGGCAGAAGTAAAGCAGTAAGTCTTGGTCAGTATCGTCAAAATAGATATGGCTTATAGAGGTATGTGTGAACTTGGTTTTCTCTGATGATTAGCCTGGCGAAGACTGGTTCTTGCGAAGACAAGACCCAATTGTCTGAATCAAATATTAGATTTCTGGGATCCCATCGACAGCTTTGGTCTTGTTTTCCTTGTAGTCATAACACCAGGGCTTGACCTTCTGGGGGCATAGCAACATTTGTATGCTGCGACATCCCTGCAGACAACCTAATGTATTCCGGCAATAACATACAGTCAGGGCAACTCGTAACAATTAATTATTTTGCCAACGCTAACAGGAAGCTCAGGATTCTTAAAGCACAACTCTTACTAGAAATGATCCTTTCCCTAAGAAATGGATCAGAAAAAGGTTTTTCGAAAGTGCAATTACTTTCCACCTGAAATTAGCGATTTACTTGCGCTTTCCGATTCTCCCAGCCTTCCTGCTCTCCAACATGGCAGCTGGGCGCAAAACATTTGAAAACTGAACGCGCCATGGTTAAAAAAGTTGGAAAACTAAGCAAATAAAAGTAAAAAAGAGTAGATTTTCGTATCCTTATGTGTTAAGGAGTTGTAAGCGGGAGACGCCGGAAAACTTTGCGTTGTGTGACGGGCAGAACTCGGCACGGCCGAAAAATAGCTAAAAAATTCGTAGGCATAAATGGAAACAATGGAGAAAGGTCGGGATTCTAGAAGCTTATAATTCCATATTTTTTTTTCCAGCGGTAGTGGTCAATGGTTTTAATCGTGGTATGATTGCTAGTGTCCGTGTGTGCTATTTTAAATATTGTAAATTTTTGCCTGGATACCCTTTATTTGCTAGAAATACACCTCTAATTAATTCCCTTTCAGTTAAAGATCCTGCCCTGGCAATTCAGCAGAAATTTGATAATTTTGTGCTGACTCGGAAGAATCTGTTTCCGTTTTTCGCTAAAAAGCTAACAGTTAAGTAAGTACAGTGCTTTGTTTAATGTACGTCAATTGTTATTTATTGTTATGAAAGTTATTTGTAACAGTGTTTTTTAAATTTATTTTAGTACTCCTCATTATATATTCTTTGTGGGAAATAAAAAAAATGAATGAATAAGGGAGTAATGTATATTATAAAAGGCAGAATAAGCAAGAGGGGTCCTTTAAGAGCATCTCGAACTTGCAGACGATTCCAGCACAGGCCGTATATCAAATTCCACGTATACCAAATTGGCACAACGACTTTGAAAAAGCAAGGATAAATATTTGAGACGAAAGGGGCAAACAAGCCCAAATGTTCCCACTGGATCCTAAACTGGGCTATGACTTGAGTATCTGAAACAGGCAATGTCGGTCTGATCGACAAAAAAAAGAAATTGGTCGCATCGCCGTCACACCCACTACGGCAAGTTTCAGCAAAATTGCTGTTTTTGGCCAGATAGACTAAAGTATTTCCCTCACGAAAGTCCCTTTTGTTACGGTAACAATAAATACATTTATTACACGTCCAAAAGCACTGCGAGGAGCGCCACCAACTTTGTCTCGCAGCTTCACGTCATATAGCGGCATCCGAGGAAACTAATATGGGTGGGGGAGATGATATCCGAGAAAACCATGCTAGCGGAAGATTTAGATTTACATTCAATTTTATTTTACACATGTATACAAAACATTTTGCAGAACCTGCGAAGAAAGCCCCAAAGGGCTTGTTGGCCACAGGTGACAGTCTTCTCTATTCTACATATTCTGGTAACACTGTTTTTACATTATTCTACATGCCATTCATACACGGTTCATACATCTACAACAAACATTCTGATAAACAAAAGACACTCAGGCACCATTACTATTTTTTTGCAAGGAAAAGTCACTTCGAAGGCAGTTCAGTTTCTACAAAAGCATAGCATGGGCCCTTGATTACAGGAAGCAGCTTACTTGTATACTTGGATGGTACGTCAATTTTCCGTCATCGGAGAGCGTGACGTATTTCTTCTTCCAGTCTCTGTTTAAACCCGTACTTCTTTTGTACAGCACTCCTTGTCTAATGGGGATAGCGCGGCCACTCCCAACTTCAGAATTGACACCGGAGTTTTTGTTTGACTTCTCCTTTGACTTGTCCTCATCTTTTTTCGATGAGGGGGTAAAAAGGTTGGATCTTCTCCTGCTCTTCCTAGATAAAAGTAATAAAGCACAATTACAAACTCAGACTGAACAAAACTCCAAAAGTATCTTATCAACCGTATGATCTAGAAGCACAATGAATTTCTTTGTCCCATCTTGAGCTATCAAAAACAACAATATTTGCGCTTTTGCAGATACCATGGTATCTGTTACCACGGTAACTGGATCTGCAATTAGTTTTTTTTTGTTTGTAGTTACCGTGGTATCTGATATACGGTTTCTCTGCAAAAACGACAATTGCCGGAATTGCGCTTTCCGAAGTCATCCCAAAAGAAAAACTGATAATCAGTCACGCCACTAAGTGCCAAACTTCTTTCCCGCCGATTTGGCAAAAATTAATGAAAGTGAGATGACTTTTTTCAGATACCACGGTCGGTCGGACCGTGGTATCTGAATATCAGGTTCCACGATAACTGGAAAGGTACCACGATAACGGCAAAAACGACTTTAGACCGTGGTATCAGATACCATGGTATCTGCAAAAACGCAACTAATGACTAGGCAATCTCAAATTTAAGCAGCATTCATTCATTCATACCTTGAAGTAGTAGGTGTCGACGTAGGAGTCGGCAACTCCTTCCCAGACTCTTTCCCAGGTACAAGTAGCGAATCAAGCCCGTTCGGCGGCGTCTCCCTGTTACTTGAACTATCCACAGAACTCCTATCCCCTGGGACAAGGAGAGACATCTGCGATCCCTTATCTGCCGTTGAGTTCAGCAAACTTCCGGTAGATGCTTGACTAGAGGGAGGAGCGGCAGCTTGCGGGAGGTTAATGGTGGTTATGTTTGCCCGTCTCGGAACGGGCTCATCTGTCATCCGATGACGGGCCGTTAGGGGTTGAGATAAGGACGGACCAGGCTCTTGGAACGTCCGCGCTGATTCCTGTATCGAGAGTTCGGGGTTAAAAGAGATAAAGTAACATTTAGTACAGGTTTTCATGAAAGGGTTATAATAACGGTGCTGACATACGATTAGGGTCGGGGGGACGAGGTCATACGTCTCCGATGACAGGCCGTTAGGGTTTGGGATAAGGATGGACCAGGCTCTTCTAACGTTAGTGCCAAAACTTGCATAAAAAATTCGGAGTTAGAAGAGATGAAGTAACATTCAGTACAGGTTTTGACGAAAAAGTTATAATAATGGTGCTAATATACGATTACGGTTGGGGGGGGGGAGGGGGGGGTCACGGACTGGACTGCCAAGATTTTGCGCATCATCACTTCCATACAGAAAAATTGAAAGCTTTCTAAACTTTACGCTGAAAGTGTATAGATCCGGCCGTGAGAACCTGATCGTCTTTTCGCTCATTAAAGGACACGCTGTACATCTGATAGTAATTCATTCTACTTCAGTAGTATTTCCATTTATTCTCATTCCCGAGATTCTTCGCTTCATAAGCGTGTCCTGTCTCCTCGATCAGCAATACACTGATTATCTCGCTTGTCCAGAGATGGGTGAATCCGAATCCGTATTCGAATAAAAGATTCTTCCTTTTGGCCGGATTTGAATCCGGATTCGAATCTTCTGCTTGTCAAGCTGGATTCGGATTCAAATCCAGGATTCGTAATTTTGGCCGGATTCGAGTCCGGATTCATCCTTTTAGCAGGATTCGAATCTTCAGCTAGCCAGGCTGAATTCGGATTCGAATTCGAAACCCTCAATCTTACGAATTGGCTCAAATTTCTAGTCTAAATTCTTCCAGTTTCCGTCTTCCCAATTTTTACACTGTGAGCTCAGGCATACAGCTTTTTGGTCTCCCCATCAGCTATACACGCTTTGGCATAGATATTTCGGCCCTTCTTCGCAAGGGTCCTCGTCAGGCTGTTGAACGTCAGAGACAACTTTGGGGACTAAGTCTGACTGCACGTTTTTCAGTTTTTGATTGCAGGGCCGAAATATCGCTGTCAAAGCATACGACAGTTAAGAGCAAGCCGTGAGGCAACTATGTCCGAAACTGACTGTTACTTGGTGATGTTCTATGATAAATATTCCTCTTCTATGATATTCCGACTGAGCAAAATTTTAATTATTTCGGTTGATGTTGTAGTGTTATTTCTTCCTTTGTCTTTTTTCTAGTTTACTCCGTCTGTCCACTTGAGGGGTTACAAATAAAACAGAATTCAATTCAATTTAACTTGTTTCCCGAGTGGATCACCTACACTGTAAAAAAAAATCTTGCAGTATTTGCTACTGGGATTAATATTGTCTCTATTGAGATAAGATTATTTCTAATTCGGATTAATCTTATCCCAGTAGAGATAAGATTAATCCCACTAGCAAATACTGCAGTTAACTTTAATCCTTTCTCGGAGAAACTTTTTAGAGTGTAGGGCGGATTCTTACCTGTTTCCGAAGGAGGCTGTGGTTCATGTAGGGGGAGTGGGAGGAGAGAGATAGCTTTTCAGGTACAGATGAGGCAAGAATATGAGATGGGGCGAGACGTTCAGCGACCGCAGGTGAGACCATGTGACCAGGGGGTAGGCGATCCAAGATCGAGCTGTAGTACTGACCAGATCCATTTGAGCTAAAAGAGAACATGTGGCATTAAAGGACCTGTCGTAGTACCTATAATGACAATGCATCCTACTTCCGTAACAGCATCTATTCATTCTTGAACCTGGCGACCCAAACTACATGTGTTAAATTCTGAAACAGCAACGAATCTTTGCATTTGCCGCCATTCACTAGTTCCCATGCGCATTATGCTGCCGACGAGTGTTCGTGTCTCATGCTATTGATGCGTAAAACCGGTTTTCTGAATTTTGCCGAGATTTTGCTGGAAGTCAATGGGTTCT
The DNA here is from genome assembly GCA_023053575.1 of Branchinecta lynchi. Taxonomy (NCBI): domain Eukaryota; kingdom Metazoa; phylum Arthropoda; class Branchiopoda; order Anostraca; family Branchinectidae; genus Branchinecta; species Branchinecta lynchi. The sequence goes on along the minus strand of JAKZAP010000013.1, from coordinate 16,360,296 downwards.
GCTAACGGCTTAAAACAGCGGAAGCCGAGGATAATTTGTTGAAATCAGAGCCCAGCTTTACAGTACTCTATTGCAATGTCTTTCTTTTAATGCAGTAAGTAATTAATCAAATTCATGACTGCCGTTTAAGATGGCCGAGTAACAAGTCAGACATCTATCAGAACAAGACCAAAGGTTTCGATGGGAACCCAAAAATTCAACATTTATTGGACTTCCTGAACCAGGCAATCGAATCTTGTAGATTTCTGAATCTTCGCAAGACCCCTTTAACATTTTGCTATTTATCCATAATCCACCGCTGTAATTTGTACAAACATAAATGTTACCAAAATAAACCTTAAAACTTTCAGATGTGGATTCAGCAAGGATGTTTACTCCAATGTCTAATCGACTTCAGAAAACTCCTTTACTTTGACTAAATTTTCGTATTTTCGCAGCATTCCGGCGAACTGCATGCAGAGCTAGCGACATCGAGAGGAGAACCTTTCGATCCAATTTCTGGGTTTTGGCAAATTTTGCCAGCTTATCCGTCAAGGAAATAAATGTCAAAATTCAATTCAGCATGTCTTCTTACCCCGATACCCAATCTCTAATGGACTTAGAAACAATCCGACAAGAAAACCCCATTAAACGACTACCGTGTTACATTATGAAATATACGGTTTTACCCTTATCCGAAACCCCCTCATCGCCTCTATAGAGCTACAGGACAATCTAGAAACTTCGCCTGTACTTTGCCACTGGATCCTCATACGAAGTTTGAACAACAGGTCTCAAGCCAATCGACCCCGCGACACGACTGCCATGACTAAACCCAAAGAATACCTACGCTAAGTGTAAATAGTCTTTGATTAAACCCGAGAAACATTTTGCGTTACACACGTGGCGAGTGTCGTCGCTGACGCGCAGAGCTTTCGCCTGTATGGATGAAGAGGTGGGGTAGGGACTGGTATAGCCACCTGGTTTTTCCGAAAATTCGTCGACAAATTTTGTTAAATTGTTCACAAAGCATTCTGCCCTTTTGACCCAGTAAATGCCGATTGGGGCTTCAAATTCAGAAGATAACTAAACTGATCGCATGCACTTTTTCTTTATCTTTGGTATGTTCGAAAGTTGTAACAGCATGTCTCCTCACCCTATATCGACTATCGTTGGGTTTTAATATATCATGCTGGACTACTTGTCCAGCGAAAAGATAATTGTCATATTCAGATTCAGCATGTCCATTTACCCAAAAATCAAACATCTAATCAACTTCGAATTCAACTTTAACTGTTTACAAATTTTACGATTTTTTGGATTCCGGGTATAGGTTACTACCTGTCCGGCGAGAAAATAATTTTCATATTTGGTTTCAGCATGTCTGCTTATCCACAAATCGACTATCTCAGTAATTTCAGAAAAATATTTCATTTCTTTTGACCCCTTAATCTGAAACCCTATCCCCAACCCTAAATATATTGCTTTGGCGCCCATCTACGAACTTGACCTGTTCCTTGACTCAAAGAATCTCCACACCGAGTTTCATAAAATATCTCATTCCCTTCGAGAGTTATCGTGCTGACAGACGGACGGACAGACAACTTTTACGAAGTCATCGGTATCCATCCACTTACGTTTTGGGATCCCAAAAACTAATCCACGTCGCATGCAGTTTGAGACAGCGTACGGATACTTGCCGCCTGAAATCGACCAAGACAAGATGAAACAGATTTCCACCGGATTTCAGGTGACTTGGCAGACAAAAAAATCCTCTTACTTTACATACTGTTGTTGCTGCTGCGTTCCGTAATGCCTATTCGAATGCTGAGGCGTGATTGGTCGAGACGAAGGTGGGCCCATGTTGGGCACAGGAGGGGGTGGCATGGCAGAAGATATCCCTCTGTTTTGCATGATTTTCTGGCAGGCTGGAAAACAATAGTGGTGAAAATTTCAGCCCGCTTCAGTAAGCGAACGACCACCCTTTATTATCTATAACTGTCAAATAAGCGATATATTTGAAAATCAGATTCAGTTTTGTATTTTTACCGTGGTCTTTACTTATATTAAAGTTTCTAGGACTGATATTTAAACTACGTCTAGTTATGTATACACCATTTGACCTTAAACCAAGATTTGTGTTATTTTATGTAAGAAACTTAAAATCCGAACTGCGCAATCAATTAATTTCCTTTTCTGTAAGCTTGCAAGTTTTTTTAATTCTTTGTAATTACTTTATTAATAAAGTATCCTAGATAATTATTATTCAAGTGAAAGCAATCCTTCATAAATAAACTTGAGACTTGAACTGTGTTCTCAATCAATTTCCTTTCATTTCCCTTGCAAGTTCAAAGCAGGCTAATTTAAAGTAATTTTTTGCTTCGGTAAGTTTTTTAGTTTTTTAAATAATTCTTTGTAATTACTTTATTAATAAAGTAGCCTAGATAATTATTATTCAAGTGAAAGCAATCCTTCATAAATAAACTTGAGACTTGAACTGTGTTCTCAATTAATTTCCTTTCGTTTCCCTTGCAAGTTCAAAGCAGGCTAATTTAAAGTAATTTTTTGCTTCGTTGAGTTTTTTGTCATTAAACACTAGTCGTATACAATAAACTTTTTGTGCGTAACCGAAGAAAAGCATTAATATACAGGCCTTAATCTCACACCACAAGCTCTCCCAGGAATCCACATAAACCTTGCTTCAGTAACCAAATCAATTTCACTAATCCTATCAGTCCATAAGGAACATCTTTGTAATTTAAATATATTTCAATGCATGCTTAGTGCATTCATGCATGAGTGTTCGGGGTCGCAGCCCTGGGGTTGCGAACTACCTCTCCCATTCGACGGGGTATGCGTAAGGAAGGAAAAATTCTTTAGACTTAAGTCGGGAAACGCAACAATCACGAGGTAGTCCTAAGCCGTGTTTTGTTTGTTTCTAGTCCGTCCCTCATTGCCAGTCTTGTATCGCCGTAATGTCGCTCTGTTCCAGTCGTTAGGTGTTAACCAACAGGACTTGATACCGAGGGGGTGCCAACTACAAAAAAAAAATGCGGTACGTGTGCCCGAGGTTAACTCTGCGGTACTGTATGAAACAAAATTCTCGACTGTTAGCCCGACTGTACAAACCAAAGCGTAGTTGACAGTTGTCAATCCCTCCCCAACTACACTGTAAAAAGTTTCTCCAAGTAAGGATTAGAGTTAACTGCAGTATTTGCTACTGGGATTAATCTTATCTCTACTGGGATAAGATTAATCCGAATTAGAGATAATCTTATCTCATTAGAGACAAGATTAATGCCAGTGGCAAATACTGCAAGACTTTTTTTTACAGTGTACTTGCTCTCCAATGAAGTTCTGGTGCTAATGAAATTTAAAAGAAAAACATCGCTTGAATGTGTTCTACTATTTCCCGGAAATCTCTTTCAACCCTCGTCCAAATCCCACCGAGAGAGCAGAAACCACTAAAACCGAAAGACCATTTACTGTAGCTTAACGTTCTCGCAAGACACAACCATAAAATGGTTTATGACTACGTTTGGCCCTACACATATTTCAGTCGGTGCCATGTGCTACTGTAGGTTACTATTTCAGGTACAGGCCACTATGTACTACAGACAGAAATCCAAAAGAGGTCGTGCAAAGTGATGCTTGGTCCGGATTATGTTTCCTATGACGATGCTCTGGTCAAGCTTCAGTTCCCGACCCTTGCGGATAGGAGACATCAACTGACAATGAACTTTGGAAAACAATGTTTAACTTCTGACCACCATCGGACTATTTTCCCAGACTTTGAGACTCCAGATCAGACCAGACCGAACACAAGGGGAAGGCTAGCTAACACTGACAAGCCACGGCTTCTTCAGCCCCCCATAAACTCAACCGAAAGGTATTTATGTTCGTTTGTGCCTTATTTTATTCGTAATTTTAACTGTTAGAATTTCAATCAGCCGTGATTTGTAATTTGTTATGTTTACGATCCGCAGCTAGCAGTTGTAAATGCTATTAAGGAAATAAATGAGTTATTGTTATACTATATCACGGGCTCATCCGTTTGTTCTGTTGATTTTGTGTTTATTTTGTTGTACTAGTGTTTCTTCACTTGTTCGTTTCTCTTCTTTACTCCAATTTCTTCACATTGTTTTTGCGCAGTGGGTTACAAATTAATTATTATTATTATACATTGTAACTTACAGTTCAAAGGTCCATTTAGTTTACGGGTAATTGCTCCCGTTCACTTAGAACTATCGGACTTGTCACAGTTATAGAAACTGAAGTTAAACGTTCATTACAACATGAATACTGCCATCTGATTCACAGATTAACTCGCTGGTGATCTCAGATGTCCACATATTTACGGTGACTAAGTCCCGACCGGACACTTTTTACTGCAATACATCCCACACATTTGGCAAAGGCAAAGCAGAGAACAGATAATGCAAGATTAAATCGCAAACTACGATGATGACATTATCTCGGTCCGTCAAAACATAAACAACTACAAATCAAATAAATACACAAATTCTAGCAATAAACAGGCTATTGATTATTAAAAATCCTATGCAACGGATAGAAAATATTAAACCAAAAAAGTGGGTAGTTGTCCAATGTAATGCATTAGCCTGCAATAGGAATATCCTCGGGAATATCTAAAATTAATAAATTATTTCTTTACTGGAACTTTTAAGCTCATCTTTTACTTTGGGCAAAGGCAAAGATGAGAACAGATAACACAGAATTGAACGCAAACTACAATGATGACGTTATCTCGGTCCGTTAAAACGTAGACAACTACAAAACGAATAAATAAATGAATTCTAGCAATGAAAACGCTATATGACTATTTAATGCCTAGCCTATACAAATTAACGGACAGTAACTTTTAAACAAACAAAATATAGGTTGTTTTTCAGTAGTGCGTTAGCATGCAATAGCAATACCTACAATTTCTAAATTATTTATTTACTAAAACCTGTAAAATTTATCGTTGAATAAATATTCCTTCAGCCCAGGCTGACTGCGGCTCATATTTGACAGTGCAAAACAGATACGTCAGCTGAATTTTATTAGAGCTATATTCGTATATCCAAATAATGCATATATGTTTCAAAGTCGCGGCTGGGGCTCAAGGAATATTTAGCCATATTCGACCCTTCTTGGCAAGGGTCCTCTTCAGGCTCAAAGCCGCTTAAGTTGGAAAACGAGCTTGTGGGAAAAAACGAAGTTTCACGAGTTCGTTTTCCAACTTGAGGGGCTTTGAGCCTGACGAGGACCCTTGCCAAGGAGGGACGAAAGATGGCTCTGATAAAATCCAGCTGACGTATTCGTTTTGCACTGTCAGATATTATCTTTTCAGTTTCAGAAATGCAATAACAAAATCACCAAAATTAATAAGCGAATTTAATCTGACCTTGTAAAAAGAACACAGAAATTAAATCCAACGTTTCCCACAAGAATCTAGCTTCCTTTTCGGCCAAATGACAAATAAACGTTAGCGAATTGGAAAGTGTTAAATGCTTAAAATAGGTAACCAGCTCATTTTCGTGTCCGCGCTCGAACAATCAAGTAAAACCTTGCCATTCATTATCGTTTTTGGGAACGAAGCTCCTTAACGACTGCAATAAAGCTAACTTAGGTGGGTAATTTAGTTTCAATGCAAACACTGTTCTTCGTTGCAAGGAACGGGTCGCTGTGCCATGTGCTATTTTGCCGGCAAAGGTTAGGCTAGGCTTCTGTACGATACTTCAAACATACCGTTTTCGTCTTTTAACAATTTTATTGTAAAGCACCAACGGATATAGATTTGAATATTTAAAAATAATAATAACAGATTTATTGCCAATCATAATGCACAAACGTACAAAAAGACGGAGTAATTAAATGAAGAAGAAGAAAAAGAACAATTTTATGTCAAAGCTGAAAACCTGACATACTCCTAGCTGAAATTTATGTTATGTCAAAACTGAAAACCTGAAACAATCCTAGATGAAACTGATTTCATAATTTATCATTCCTATTTGATTGGGTGAAAACAAACGACTTTTTAATTTTGACAGTCTTTAGCGAGGCATACCTCGACCCCTGTACAACAGGGATTAAAACTTAAGAGGGAGAAGTACCCGATCGCTGACCGGAAGAACTATTGCAAGTTTAATTGACAAGCCAGATAGTATCCTGGTTTGAATATACTGAATTATTTTGACTCTGTAAGGTTTTTTTCCCCATGGTCTCTAATAGCGGCCCGACAACGCGTAAGTTTACCCCGAAGTGGGGAATTTGAATTTCAACAAAAGCTTGCATTTCAAGGGCTAATGAAGCGACAGGATATGTTAAATCCCAGATTATAGGGTCACTTCTCAACAGAGCAGTAGCAAAAAGACTTGGAAAAATTGACACACTCTAATAGCAGCGATACTAGCACCACTAGCTATAGAGAACGTTAGCACTGAAACTCACGGTTAGCTTCTATAACTTAATGTTCTGAACATACCAAAAAATTAAACAGCCTCCAATGTTTCCTTGGTGTGTGCAGACCGCACCTTTGCTTTACCAGAAATTTCTAAACCCGCAAGGTTGTCTCGCTTTAAATGCCGCAAGAGTTTTCGGCGGCGCTACGAATATGGCCCGATTGCAAAGCATGGAAAGCATATGTCTTGGCGCTACTCCTTAGTGTTATTTTGCTCTGCTTCTCAAGCACTGGTGTTTATGACCCCAAAAATATTTATTTTTCGGCAATCGTTTACCGTTTTAGTTGCTAAATATTTCAAGCACAGAAGTGTAAGCGCATCGAGGTACCAATGATCCGAAAGAAAAGTTGAAGAGCGATTTGTCGAGTCTTCGAGCCTATTTAAGTGAACAAGTAATGGTTAACTAGACTGTCGTATTTAAGTCCTATTCGGTTAAACTCTGAAAATGAACTTACCGTCTAGGAAAACTTTCTCAACGTTATACCCATAGGTGGCACAAGTCTCGTAGCAAACACGTGCTTTCAGTTCCTGAGCCAATTTATTAACCCGTGAGGGGTCAATAACTCTGGGGTTGTTCTCGCTAATGGTATCTGAAAGACAATGTTTTAGAATTTTACTATAAATCTAATGGCACGTATTAGCACACCACATGTCATTTCCTTTACACACTTGACTTTCAGCATCAGTATTTGCTTTCGTACTTTCCCACCTTTTTACGTTGAGCATAAGCGAAAGCCTAGTAAATTAATGTGTGTGAACTGTTTTATCCAGTTACCACACGATTGTTTGTTTTTGGCACTTTGTGTAATTTACTTAAATCGAAAATTTCTATTATAATACTTTATTTTGTGTCTGAGCAAATTCCCATTCCTTCAAAGATGCTAACAGAGACAAACTTTCTGCCAAAGTACAGCAATGCTGTGTCTTATATTGTAAATAATTTCGTTCATACCTCCAGATAAACAAGGCGTATCCACAAACGGAGCTCTCACGACGGAGCAACAGCAGAGATTCGATAGTTCTACCAGAATTTTAATGAAAGACCTACCCCCGTTCGCAAGTCCCGCTATCAAAACATGGTCTAGATGGGCCCCCCTTGATCAGACCAGTGGATTAAGCAAACACTTCAAATGTGAAACCGACTTAATTCAAAGCCAGGTGGCCAGGGATACCTCCAAGATCCCCGTATCCCTAATCCCTTGGGCTTATTTATGAAGGATGAAATTGGGTCAAGACTTCTGATTCATGTGGTAATGGCCTACTACGATAAAGAAGGAAAAGAATTTCAAAATCGAATTGCAAATTATTTTTTCAAAAACGGCGCTCAAATTTCATGGAGCCCCGATTTTCTATGGCGATAGGTTCAAGTGGAAAATTGCGACAATGCAATCGAAAAGATCAAACTTGTACTGTTTTCGTTAGCTCTTCTTTAGAGGTGGGGAATGGTTTGGAAGAAATGCGGCCAAGATGAAAGACGAACAAAACAACAACACGGGAAGTCTTGGAACCGTTTGGTTTTGCTTTTTAAGTAGCCTGCAGCACAAAAATGCTGACGTTCTACAATATAACGAATTCCATTAAATAGTCCACCTCATTAATTTTTAAGCGAATATTTTTTATAAACTATCTCGTCCCAGCCGTTTGTTCTTCTAAAAATAAACAGATATGACAGGAATTCAGAAGGATGCGAAAGGGTTACGCAAATACAAAAGGGGAAGTCGAAGTAATTTGAAAGTAACGTATTCATGGGCACGGTTTGCGGATTATCGGCACAGCGGGCGGGGATTATTTAATTTTTGCGAGAGTACAAAACAGTGTGTTGGGATGTAGGGGATATCCTAACTGGTGGTGAAACTACTGATAATTCTACAAAATTTAAAAAGCTTGTATATATGGAAGGGGAGACCAGATATTAATACAATTGGCGGAGAAACAATTACAATTACAATTCGGTTTATTTATCCATAAATATCTTTTACAAAAAAAAATAGTGCTGGACATGTCATTACAAATAAAAAGATCAACCAATGGATATATTTACAATAAACTGCAGGATATCTTCAAGCAAAATCTTACTGACATTATCGCGACCGATTGGTAGGACCCCAAGCATCTACGAGTGCCTCAGGTCAAGAAAAATAGCCGCAAGTGTCCATACAAAATCAGATAACTATCTAGTGGGGATGAATCTTGGAAACAAAGTTCCAGTTACTCGGTGTGACCATGCTAGCAAACAGGTGGTAATTCTTCCAGAGAAAAAAACAAATCAATTACATATTCTGTGGTCTGTGGACTCAATTTCAGATTCAGATGAACAAGAAATTAGGCGGAGAAAAGTTGCCAAGTCATGAAGTTCTTTGGTAGATCTCCGACCCTCCCTTTATCTACCATACTTCTGACATGATTGCAGCGTATCTACATCACGACAGTATTATGACTTCAATTACGATTTGGCAGTTTGTATGATGAAATAATCCGACCAGATCATGCTGATCTATGTCAGATAAGGCCCACACAGCAGACTTTTCAGGCCTAGCCGAAGAACCGACTACACGGGAGGGCCTCGGCTTCAACCTCATCAACCAAGAACAACTTGAGGTTCACTTGGAATCCAAGTTCTATACCCCCATGCCTGCATCCGGTCAGACTTTGAGGTTGCTATAAAGCCAAAGAAGAGGTAAGGCCTATTATATAAGTTATTGTCTTAAATACTATAGCCGAGGGGTTACCCACTCCAAAATTGCAGTGCAATTATGAATGAAGGATTTATGCGGATTTATGACGTACTGCCCAAGGGCCTATGTACAGTAGAAAAGGGAAGTAGAGAAGTGCCAGGTTCCCACGGAGGCATGTACATTGGTGCACACCAAGTGAGTAATTCCTCGACTATAGTTTGTGCCTTTTTCAAATACGGGCTGACAACGTGAAATACTGTTATATGTCCAGGATTTTATAATATCTCCAAAAGAGAACACTATTACCAAGTTGATGTATTTACCTCGAACCTAACTAACAATAACAATGCAACACTAACAATGAAGGTCAGACTAATCACGTACATTTTTTATCGATTTAAAATTCAACTTCCTGCTTTCGTGAGGCTTCCAAATATCCTTTCCAGCTGTACGAGTTCGTACAATATCGAACAACTATTTATTCCACGTTCCGAAGCCTTTTCAATATACTAATTTCTACTCCTGAAAATACACCGGAAAATTTCCACGATAATATCTCGAACACCGGATACGCATGTAGGCGATTGAGCCCTCAAAATGTGAATCGCCTGAGGAAAAGTGGGCCTACCAGGTGTTTTTTTTTATTATAATTTCCTAATGATATATTTCACGCCAAGTCATCTTCACTGCATATCGTCTGATCTTTACCGGATGGGGAGGGGGGGGGGCATTCTAGCGCGGAGTAATAAAATTAAATAATGGACTGTTGTTCTATTCTATTTAAAAACAAAAACAAACTCTGTAGACTAGCCTATTACATTTTAGTGTTTTTTCGTTTTTGTCTCTGAAAGTGACGTCTTTTATTTATTTTTTGGAGGCCACGTTCTACTTTTCAGTGGTTGAGGAAAAGTGCTCGATGGACTTATTCGGAGGTTGATACGGCTTCGTATCATCTTCTCTGAAGTACGATATCGTAACTAATAATTAATAATCATTAACACAAGGATGCGGAAACATATATTTATCAAACTTCTGACACTGCATATATATGATGTGAAGTCATCTTGGGCTGAAAGAGTATTTATGAACCAGTATGCATCTCATCCGTTGAAAGTTACCCCACGTCATCCCACGGTTACAACTTACCAATGCGCAAAAGGAATGTGGGTAACTTCGACTGGCATCAACATCTGCATAGATCGGCCTACCCCTTTTTAGGTATGCACCATCAATTTCTTCTACCACTAATAAATTTCCCGCAATGTTTAGTTTTCATGGAAATTTCTGAAGGGGCTACGTAAAAACTGAATAGATCATTAGGGGTAGTGGGCCCTCGCTTTATGCTAACACACGCAAAAAGGGTAATAGTCATTCATGAAAAGTGGGTAACCGCCGGGTGCTTCTGAGATAAATTGATTCGTCATCATCAAACGAAAGGGGTGAGATCGACTTGATTCACTGTGGCTGTCCCCTGCAATTGACTCAAGTTCTTCGCTCGGGTAAATATTGGGTTGAGTGTTGAGGGATTCCGATGTGGTGGTTAAAACTTTCAATTCTTACATAGTTTCACTCGGTCCCATTCTCTTTAGATCGGATACCCTTGAAATGTTACACTACACGACATCCTGACATAAGTTGAGATTATTACACGTTTACAAAACTCCGGAATTTATGGAAGTAGGATATTTCACTGTGGGATGGACTGCTACACAAATTACAATTCTTTTAGAGGGCAAAGCCTCTAACTTTCTTTTACCTTCATTTTAAATTTTTCAGATTATAGAATGAGCTGTGATTAGCAACAGACGCAAAAGATTTTTTTTTTGTTTTTACAATAATGGCATTCACCAGTAACATTAACAATTTCCCACACAAAAACGTTTCTCAAGAATTATAAATCGACTTACTTAACGCCATATTCCACTATATCAAAAAGATAAGCCGATAAGCCGTTAACCTCTCGCGATGACCCCCCGTCTACAAAGAATACACCGCAAGGGGTAGAAAAACACCCCAACCCCAGAATTCCATTTTAGGCCTTAAGATGAGAGCTAATCTGCGGGTATGGGAAAGGGGGTTTCGGATTACAAATTAAATCCGTCGCGGAACGCAACCAAGAAGTTGAAACCTGAGAGTGGGTTAACTTGGGCACACGTCACGGAAATTTCCAACAATGCGTAAATCCGAGCTGAAACCCGACTACCGGGTTTATACACAGTGTCTCGTGCAACTGTCACCGCCTTAGGGTAGCGTCTTGGGTTGGAGAGCATTCTTGAGCAGTTCCGGAATTCAAATAAGCCCTTTTTAGAATTACAGGCCAGAAATTGACTAGAGGGGTCAGTGTCGCATTCCACATAACTTCGTACTTATCATTCGGAATGTTTGAAGGAATAAAATCAACAAAGACAAAAGTGTCCAAAAAGTCCGTGTGGTTGTATATGCCGACAGCTATGTAGGTGACAGCTATGCAGCTATGTAGGGGATAGCGTACCAAATCACCCGAGGGGGTGATTGAGATAGCTCACTTGGTGGGCACCGCGGCACAGCCTCCGTGGACATCGGATGGGCAATGGGCATTTACTGTTCAGCTATTTTCGGGGTAAGCACCGCGTTGAAGTCACCTTACACGTAAGGTAGAACATCTTGCCAGCGTTCACAAAAGTACCCTTTCCAAGCACCAACAATAATTCTTCATGACTTAAGGCATCGTTTATCAACGAAGATAAACACATGGAATTGGCAACAATTTTGAATGCATGAAGAGGAATAAGTGGGTAGCTCTCGCAAAAGCAGAGAAGCTTGATCTGCGATAGACCTCAACTTTTTTGTACATCGCCTTTGAAATCTCCCTTGGCAATTTTCTTTTATCGCCTGTACCTGTCTTCCCAAAACGAGCCCGTGCCGCCCTAAACTGGAATACTACAGGTCCACGCTAATCATTGGTAGAAATAAGCGTTACTCAAGGGACGTTACCCACATTCCGTTTGCGCAATGAATGAATGAATGAATGATTTATTTGCACATTAAAATATTCATAAATGAAACGTACCTTGTGTGGCGACTAGAATGATAGGTATCTCATTCGTGTTCTTGAACTGGCACATCCGCAAATAGTAGTTGTATACTGCGCTGAAACTGGCTTCGCAGTCCAAACTGAACACAAATATGACTGCGTCGACCCAGGTACTGAACTGCAAAACGACAAGATTTTAAAGACGTCTAAATCCATCTCTAACCTCAATTTCGGGGTACCTATGCACTTTTTCCCCCTCCGTATCACTGACAAAACTGCAAATTTATTCACTATCACCACTTTGAGTGCTTCCTCTCGGTTGTATGGTACTACGACCGCGGAAATATGAAAATCCTTTCCTGAAAGTAATGCACGAGTTTCCAATTCAAATTTATAGTAGGCTACATCGTTACGACTTTTGCTTTTATTTTGTCAAACGCTCAAGTTGGACAGGACATTCAATTATGTGTGATCTCACAGTATCTTTTTCTGTTACTGTTACTAATCCTTATTTTTCATTCCTTTCTCTGCATACAACAACAAGATCGTTTCATTCTGTTCTTGTTCCTTCTCCTTTCAATGGTCTAATTCCACTAACTAAGAAACGTCAGCTGATCTCGAGCTTCAAACGACCCCCCCCCCCCTCCGTTGTTAAGTGCCCAAAGTGTCTTTCCGACCGAAAAAATCGTTTTATGCGTACAAACTGGAAAGAAATGAACATCTCCATGCTACCACAACACAGACATGTCCGTTGCATTTGAGAAGGATTGAAAACAAATTTCACAGACTTTGAGTCAGACCTGTATTGAACCCGGCAAAAAAAAAAAAAAAAAAAAAAAATCTCCTTTCTTTTCAACAATACGACAAACTCTCTGCCAGTTAGAAGTACGGTAAATTATACCCATAAACACAATGCAATAAATCCTCTGCCAATTCAAAGTGAATTAGATTCGCAATCCGCGAAAAAATAGACAGATGTGGAAGTCACACCCTCCCCCTACTTGTCCGCCATTTTTGGCGCGGTTATGAAGTTGAATCAGACATGACCCTAACTTCGGTCTCATCCTCGGTCTCATCAATGGCAAAATATGTGTGATAGATAATGTCAGGAGCACCAATAGCTGTGAGGGAATATTTTACTTTCCAAACCCGGCGAAAATGTACAAATATTATTTCAAGCATTATTTTTTTTTTCTCAGTCGTAAAATAATCACCTTATCCTATAAACTCAGAAGCCACAAAGTTCCAAAAAATCCGACCAGCTGCTCGTGTTTCACTCACATAGGTTCTACTGCCTCAAAGAAAATGGAGCGAAAAGAACACGACGGGTGTTTTCGCCCCAAGGAACTCGGACAAAAATTCGACAATGGATCAATTATGCGGGCTCACCCTTTCGTAACCGGATCGGCCACTACTTCGCTGCCTCCCAACTGCTCACTTTTCTGTGTAATGGTGACCAGTCGAGCAGACACGGAAGCAACCCCAGGCCAGCCAGGGTTCTGCGGTTCTGGTCCACGGTGGGTATGTGACAATATAATTATTTCCGTAATTTCCTAGAATGTACTATTTTTGTTCTCGGATGTTCATATCTGATTTTTCGTCCGAATAAAACTAACACATTTAATTTATTACATTCACATATTTTAAAATAGTACAATCCAAACATCAAAAATAAAATTACATATATCAAAATAATACAACCCATTATGTATTAAAATGTTAGGAATTGTTTAATGGCTTTATCAAAAAAAAAAAGCTTTTGTGCTCTGTAGGCTACTTGATTCTGAATAATTTGCGGCTGGTGCCATCTAAATTTGTCGACCAACGCAATTTATCGTGTCTAGTTTTCTAGTTTCTTGATGCGATCTGTAGTTATTTTGAAGCTTACTGTGTACTCGACTCTGTAGCTAAAAAATACTATATTTATACAAAACAAATCATAAAGTGCTGCTTCCATTATCTTCCGTTTCCTTTCCGCGACGAAATCGCTGGCTCCTTCGTTCCTACATCTGAGCATAAAGTTGGATAGGCCTACGTTTTAAATCGCCAGTTACTGTCATGCAACTAAAACGAAAAAAACACAAAAACAAAAATTAAGGCCGTTATATGTCAACCACATACTTAAGTAGTTGAGTTACGTCTGTTTGACTTCTCAATTAAAAGGTGCCAAAGAAAATCGTACGTGAAATCATCCGCTAAACTTCTGTCTCCCAACCCTTCCGGAAGAAGAAAGTTACAAAAGGAGTCGTGCCTCCGTCATTTTACGCAGCGGCAAAACAGAGGCGCCTTAGCCATGTTTCCCCATTCAAATAATATATTGGCTAAGGACCATATTTCCTTCCTTCTACTTGTCACATATCGTATTGATCTGAAGTTCCTCTTACGACGTACCCTCGACCCACTCAACAAACCACTTACAAATTCTCAACACAAGAAACCCACTTTTGCAAAGGGCAGCCTTTTTAGCAGAACTTCTTACGATACAATGAGCGTACCCAGGAATAGTCAATGATCCTTCGTATAATTTGAATAAGAAAATATGCCTTTGTGGGCAATTAACGTCTCAAAGATGGGGGCCGACTGAGACCCCCTTCAGGGGTCGCCCAACCATTCCTTCTAAAGAAAAGTTTGTTTATTTATGAGGATAAAGTTTAGCATAAAACTGCAGATTTAGCATAAAACTACACAGGCTTAAAGCGGATTCCTAGGGTCCGTTCAGATGTAGCTTATTCTTGGGCGTAATGAGCGATTTTTTCACATTTCCTTTTGTCAAACTTTTGGAAAAATGTCATACTTCGGCGATGTGCCGAAGGGCCGCATTTGCTTCAAGCTACATCTGAACAGGCTCTAACCCCAAGAGAAGTAAAATAGTGCAAAAGATGAAAAGCGTAAACTGAACTGCAGTAGGTCTCTTACAGCAGTCAGATGTTTCTTGAAGACATCGAGCCATTTCCAAACAACGCAATAACAGATCACTACATATTGCGCCATTTCTTAATCATACTAGTTGACTGATCTCTTATACTTCTGTTGGTAATATCCCCACTATAGGCCTACTGTTTTCAGTATTTTATCTGCATAAGACAGAAGACCCGCACCTGCTGTGTCCGAGGATTCATTAATTAGCTGTTGTTTACAAAAATATCTTTACATTACAATTTTACAAGACCAAAGGTTTCGATGGGATCCCAAAAATTCAATATGTGATCCAGACAACTAGGCCTTAGCCAGACCTAATAATCGCCAGACTCCCTGAACATTGTTACACTTAAAATTCAGCAACAGATTAAGGCCAAATAGCTAATCATCTGAAAAACCATGTTCAGATATGGATTCAGCATGTCTGTTTACCCCTAGAAGTCATATCTGTTTTGACGAAAACTTCCTGCCACTTCTGCCAACTTCCCGGTTTCGGCCGAACTCAAGAACTACTTGTCTGGTGAAAAAAGAAAGGGTACCTTCTTTCCCCAATAATGATCATCTAATCAACTTCAAATAAAATTTAACTTATAACAAATTTTCCGACTCCAGCCGGATTCCGGTCGAACTATATGCCCGGGTAAAATATGATTGTCACACACGGATTCAGCATCTCTTCTTACCCCTAAATCGGTATCTAATCAACTAGAAATAAAACTTGAACTTCTAACAATTTTCCGGTTTTGGCCGGATTCCGGGCGAACTACATGTCCGGGTAAAAAATTGTTTCCACACAAGTGTTCAGCATGTCCTTGCCCTAAATCGAACATCTAATCAACTCCAAATAAAACTTTAAATTTTAACAAACTTTCCGGTTTGGGCCGGATTCCGGGCGAACTATTTGTCCGTCAAAAAAATGGTTTTCACTATCGTCTTCAGCATGTCCTCCTACCCCTACATCGAACATCTAATCAACTTCAAATACAACTTTTACTTTTAACAAACTTTCCAGTTTTGGCCGGATTCCGGGCGAACTACTTGTCCGATGACAAAATGGTTTTCACCATCGTGCTCAGCATGTCTTCTCAAACAAACCTGTAATAATTATTACAAACCTGTAATAATTATTGCAGGTTTGCTTGTAATAACTATTACAGGTTTGTTTCCTTCCCCGAAGTTGAACCAGAGGATTGACAGCCTGACGAGGACCCTTGCCAAGAAGGGCCGCAATATCGCTGATGAAGAATCATAGCTGACGTATCCGTTGTAAACATTGTTCGAATAAATTTTTCAAAGTCAGCTTGGGCTCAAAGAATATTTGGCCTAGGACGAGATGCTGAATCCGTGTATGACAATCATTTTTGACCCGGACATAAAGTTCGACCGGAATCCGGCTGGAGCCGGAAAATTTGTTATAAGTTAAATTTTCAATTGAATTTGATTAGCTGTTCGATATTGGGAAAAGAAGATACGCTGAGTTCGTTTTTGAGCTTTTTTTTTCGCCGAACAAGTACTTCAAAACAGATAGGACTTATAGGGGTAAACACACATGCTGACTCCATATCTGAACTTGGTTTTCTCAGATGATTAGCTATTGGACTTAATCTGTTTCTGAATTTTAATAGTAAAAATGTTCAAGGAGACTGGCGAAGACAAGACCCAATT
This sequence comes from Branchinecta lynchi, assembly GCA_023053575.1. Classification (NCBI taxonomy): domain Eukaryota; kingdom Metazoa; phylum Arthropoda; class Branchiopoda; order Anostraca; family Branchinectidae; genus Branchinecta; species Branchinecta lynchi. Next base: position 16,343,578 of record JAKZAP010000013.1, on the reverse strand, counting down.
GGCTGGATCAAATATTGAATTTTTGGGATCCCATCGAAACTTTTGGTCTTGTTAACCACGGCGCGTTCAGTTTTCAAATTTTTTGCGCTGAGCCGCCGCGTTGGAGATCAGGAAGGCTGGACTGACTCGACAAGGACTAACAAGAAAATCGCTAAATTCATGTGGAAATAAATGGTACTTTCGAAAAAAGTTTTCTCTGATCCATTTCATAGTGAAAAGATTTTCTAGTAAGAGTTCTGCTTTAAGGAAAAATTTAGCTGACTTTTCCGTTTTGCAATTTGTAATACCTGATTTCTAGTCAGCTTGGGTTTGAACAGTATTTGATAAATATGGTCTCAATCCAATCACAACTGGGGATAGCCTCGAAAGCTAAATAGCTCCAACCACACCAGCAGTGCTCAGGGCTATGTGGGAGGGGTAATCACCCCTTTTTCTACACGGTTGTCCGGGCACATTTATCTGGCAATTAAGCCCGGGCCACATTTTTTCCGCCACGTTAAGTTCAACCGAGTAAAGCACAGTCTTTGAGCCAACATGACTAACCCTTTGTGAGCTAACAAGCGTACACGGCTACAAAAGCGTCTAAATAGAAGTCAAACAAAGCACCCAACCCCGGGATTAATGTCGCACGCCACTAAATTTTCATCAAAATCGATTCGCTCAATAGAATACCGTCAAAAATTTTTAGCATTTGATTGAAAGATCCCCGTTCGGTTCCTGACGGGCTTGATATAGTGGGCAGCTGGGGGAGTAAATGCCTCCTTCAACTGATAAAATAAAAACCATGTCGGAACGTCAATCACTTCGTCCCGATTTACATGTTTGCATCGGATAAACAGCACTAAGTAGCCCGATGGGCTTTTGTTTTGAATGCAAAGCTTGGAAGTTAAAAATCCGCGAATAAAAGACCTCTAATGCTTTTTAGGGCCCAGAGAGATAATATGTTCAAACAGTTGGAAGGGAGGGGCGCCCAAAAGAGCAGCTCAAAGACGGATGGATGGAGGGAACCATAAACCCTAATTCAAACTATTTTGCCAAGCGCTTTCACCATTTCAAGTATTTTTACTTCCGTTTCAACGAAGAATTAACAGACATGAGCAGTTCAAAACGATGAAAAAAATAACCAGGAAAACAAGTAATTAACATTTATTTATTACTTCGCAAAACTATTCGTTTGATTCACTCCAATAATTTTTTTTTTAAGTTTGTGCCGAAATTACTTTTTGCAGCTTTAATGAGTCGAATTTAAAACGAACCGTAACATGAACAAAATACTAATAACGTGGCTTACTGATAAATACTATATCAGACTATGCAATCGTAAAAATTAGTATGCCAAGTTGCTGGGTCTTTTATAATTTCCAAACTTTCAAGCTGAAGTCCTCTCTTGACACATTCTCTTCATCTAGCCTGAATCATCAGTGTAACACTATTCCAAATGTCAATCATAAGAGCTCCACCAGCTAAACAATATGCAGTGACATTTGCACTTCCTCCTTTTTCATTCGTTCTGAACAGACATGTAGCCTAAATAATCTCTTATGTTAACAGAAAAGCCCCTGTTCCAACTACCCTCCCACGAGACAAGACCATTATTTCATCTGACACAAAATGGTACACCTATTAAGTCCTTAAATTTCAGGAAGCGGGTGCATCTGCCCCCACCCTCTAGAAACGTTAGAACTTGGAACACAATTGCCACTTTTCCGGATTTTTCAAAGGTCACTTATAATCGGGTCATTCGAGCTAAATCGCTTAGAAAAGGAAGGGGGGTCAACTTAATGGATGGACATAAATATGGCTTAATTAATAAAGTCCATTAAAGCATGCCCTGGCCCGGCTTGATTTTCTATAGAAAACTATTTCATCGGGGGGAGCTGACCCCTAGGTGGATTGAAATGCGAATTTGGGGTAACTGATTACGGGTCGTTAGGCGTACGCGCCCACGCGCTTACTGAGCATTAGTGCACTATTCTTGCCGAGCGCGAGTGAATCATTAGAGCAAGAAAATCATTAGTTCTGAGTTCACGATCTCCCATGGAGGCTTTACTCTAAGCGGGATGGAGGGGGACAGCCAGAATTAAAAGGAGAATTGGAAATAGCAAAATTACAGATTAAATAGAAAATATTCTGTCAAAAATAAGCATGCTGAGCACTAGCGCAGGTAGAAATGATCCGAGCAAGATAATCATTATCCTATATATCATGCTCCGGCATTTTTCTCGTTTTTGAGAAGATGAAAAGGCCTCAAAATATATGTACCAAAAATGTCGAATTTGTCAGTCTCCAAAAAATGCCTTAGAGTATGAAAGGAATGTTGAACAAAAAGCTACCCAAGCAGCTCAGAATTTCTGTCCCGATAACCTCGGATTTGTCAACCTTCAATAACACCAAAATTAGAAAGGAATTTCCAAGAAAAAGTTACCCAAAGCGCTAACAATGTCTGTCTCGAAAACGTCAAATTTGTCAATCTCCGAAAACGCCAAGAAATATGAAAGGAATGCTTAAGAAAAAATACTCCCATATTAGTCCGCTTTTCTCACTCGGGACAGCCAAAAAATCGAATCCTTTTTTTTACCAGCCACCCAGGGGTCTGCGATCAATCCATCAACAAACTTTTTTGCCCGGCGAACAGACGCGGATCAATGAACCGAAAAAATCTTTCTACACGACTCGGACTGAATGGATACTCTTTGTTTTGTAAACATGCAAATGTCTGTACTGGCTCACACGAAAGACGAGGGATAAGTGAGCCTGTCATGCCACGGATACATATAGGGATACCAAGACTGACGTTCCTTGACGAGAGGTCCACGACGCAAGACGGTCGTCTCTGTCTGCTGTCAAGGAAATAAAAGCACACTGATTGGGTTTCAATAACAGAGAAATGGAGGCGACCGGGTCGAAAAACCTTTCACACGGCCTAACTGAATGGAAAGCGGAAAAGCCAAAAACATCACGTCGTGTGACCAGGGTTTAGTACTGGTAAGCTACAGAAGTACGACTTCGAAGTCTTTGTAGAAGTATGCACTAATTACAATATCCCTAATCATACGTATAACCAGTGAAACAGTGTCAAGACATAAACAAAGAAGATAAAGAAAACAGAAGACAAATATATGAAGAGAGTACTAACAAGAGCTGTAAGCTCATATGGCGCTTGCAACTTTTCCATCCCAATCTCTCCAGTATAGGCCGGTCACGTATTTTCCGCCCCCTAATTGTTGTCGGATCCGGTACGGACATGGAAAGAATCACCAGAGACATGTCCTCTGTCCAATTATAACATTTCACTAAAATCCGACCACCCGTTCCTAAGTTACGCATGACTCAATATTCGAGATTCTCCCTCCCTCCACTCCCCCCACGACTATCGGGACGAGTAAATTTGTATCTACAAGTCAGTTTGATCGAATCCCTGATATGCCTCCCAAGTTTCATCGCGAAAATCCCGAAACTGACATCATCGGAATTCTGGGAAACACTCCCCTCACCCCCCCCCCCCCAGTGTCTGGATCCAGTCCAATTGTGTAAACTGTTTATCTGGAGCAGGTGCCTGTTCTTCCCAGCAAGGTTCACTCCGATCCCTCCATTCTAACCGTTTGTCGAGATTCCCCCCCCCCCCCAACTCCACCATAGCTACAGAATCCGGTCCGGACTTCAAATGGGACATGAGAGATATGTCCTTTATTCAGTTAGCAAGTTTCATTCCAATCCCATCACTCGTTCGAAAGTTACACACTACTCAATTTTTCAGATCCCCCCCCCCCCAAGCTGGTCGGATCGGGAAACTGATTATCTCCAGGTTAATTTGGTCGTGTCCCTGATAAGCCTGCCACGTTTCATCGTCCTAGCACATCTGGAAGTACCCTTAACTCGAACAAGGGCAGAAATCCGTTCGGGAAATCCTGACCGTGTATTCGCAATTTTAGCTGATACGCTATTAGTTCTTTACCGCTGTGAATGTTTCTGTTTGTGACGACACGCCTTCTTCAGTACCGAGTTCTAGCAAGGCAATAAATCTTTGTGCAAAAGGACAAATGCCCATGTAAAGCCAAAATTCACACGGAGAGCGGATTTCGCCACGCCTGGCGATATTCGTCACGCCCGAGGTTAAAGAAACGCGCCGTCAGGTAAAAACGCTTCGTCGGGCTTCGGCTCCGACCCGAAAAAAATCGCAACCCCTGGCAAATAATTTGAGATTATGTAGATCTAGTTCAGAATTATCCAGTAATCTACGATACTGGTACCAAGGAGTACAAAGACAACGGAACTAGGGACAGCCCAGGCAATATAGTAAGCAGGAAGCTCTTCTCCTTCATTTTAGATATCAGCTGTACACATGCTGTATGGATTTGGGCTGTTATGTAGCAAAGCAAGCTACTCCTCAAGGCTCAATACACCTCTCTATTTTTTTCTGTTCATATTTCTGGAAATAAAATTCGGGCGTATTCGCTCTCCGTCTGACACACCCTGCGATTTCGTTTCGTCCACTTCAAGCAGTGCACACCCAATATTGGATTATTATTAAAGATTTGTCAATATATGATGACTTCACCGTTACGCGTGCGCACCTTTTATTAAACACTGTTTGTTGAATGCAGTCCCTAGGTCCAATGACCCCCCCCCCCCCCCCCACCCGCAGCTACGAGCCAACACTTTTATGATTTCGATCGAGATACCACGATGATTACAGTTTGAGCATTTAATTGTCCGCTTAAGCCCTGCCAAGTGGGAAATAGTGTGGTCTACTCGACCTCCGAACTGTCTACCTTCATACACAAGACGACCTGGCACATTCAATCCGATAAACATCGGTTTTGAATTTCCAATCACCCCTAAACTGCCCATCAATAACTGCTATTATGACGCGACCAGGCCAATTCACATTAACCAGAGTGCCGAAGTCGTCATGTGTAGCCAACAATGATTTACCCGATTTAATTCGATATAACTCACAAGACGCGTAGTCTCGCAATGCTAATGAGCAAATGAAGCAGCCCAGTTATCGAGATCTATTCCGATCCAGGCTTAAATGACACCATCAGGAGGGACTAACATGGTAGAACATCGGCCAAGGCTAGGCTAGTAAGATCTCAGCTATGATTGCCACAACGTCAGCCTACCAGTGACGATCGCTGCCGCCGGTTTAAGCTCGTTCGATAAGAGCTTATGTTCTGGCGAAAACGAACTTTTTTCCACACATAGCCAAGTTACTAAAATTACTACTTCCTGACCGAAAATTGAAAATTAAGTTTCTTTTTCTGTGTGTTTATGTGTTTTATTTGTTTTCTTCACTTACTCCGCTTTTCAAAATGGCCGGTCATAAATAAATTACTTACTTATATAAAGCCACATGTTTTACTTACGAACACTCATCCACATATTTCACAATCCGGAAGGAAATGACAAAACAATACAAACAAGACCAAAGGTGTCGATGGGATCCCAAAAATCTAATATTTGATTGAGACAATAGGGTCTTGTCTTCGCCAGATCCAGTCTTCGCCAGGATAATCATCAGAGAAAACCAAGTTCAGATATACCTCTATAAGCCATATCTATTTTGACGATACTGACCGAGACGTCCTGCTTTACTTCTGCCAAGTTTCCGGTTTCGCCGAATTCCGAGCAAACTACTAGTCCAGCAAAAAAAAGAAAATTCAGAAAAAAATCGAACGTCGTTGATGTTGGAACAAATACATCATCTAATCAACTTTGAATAAAAGATTACAACCGGATTCCGGACTAATTATGTCCGGTTAAAAAATGATTGTCATACACAGACTCAGCCTCTTTTCTTACCCTAAATCTAACATCTAATCAACTCAGATAAAACTTTTGCTTTTGACATATTTTCCGGTTTTGGTCGGATTCCAGGCGAACTAGTTGTCCGACGAGAAAATGGTTTTCACCATCGTGTCAGCATGTCTTTTTACCCCTAAATCGAACATTAAATCAACTTCAAATGAAACTTTTACTTTTAACCAGTTTTCCGGTTTTTGCCGGATTCCGGACGAACTACTTGTTCGGAGAGAAAATGGTTTTCACCATCAAGTTCAGAATGTCTTCTTACCCCTAAATCAACCATTTAATCTACTTCATATAAAACTTTTACTTTTAACCAACTTACCGTTTTTTGCCGGATTCCGGACGAACTACTTGTCCGGCGAGAAAATGGTTTTCACTAGCGTGCTCAGCATGCTTTCTTACACCATAATCGACTATCACATTAGCTGTTTACAAATATTTTGTTTGTCCCTTAATTTGATCCCCCTCCTCCACCCCCAAATGTAGGGCTACAGAGCCCATCTACGAACTTGACCTTACCCTTGACCTAATGAATCCTCACACCAAGTTGCATCACAATATCTCATTCTCTTCGAGAGTTATAGCGCGCACAGACGGACGGACGGACAGACGGACAACTTTTGCGATGTCATAGGTATCCCTCCACTTACATTTTGGGATCCCAAAAACTGTCCTAGTAGTCAACCAGTCTCTGCAGACCCAAATTGTCCTTGAACAAATATTATAGTTATTTCCGAAAACTCGAGATCTATAATTAAGCTCAAAAATACAGAGACTACAAAACATTAATCGAAATTTAAACACAAAAATGATATCCGTGCATATTTAATTCCTGTGCACGAATTTCCCCTGCAAATTTTCAATAACTAATTTTCCGATTGGTCAATCGAAGAAAGGAGGTGTTCGGCATTGGGGCTCGTATACTTTTGCTTTACTACTTCATATAATATAGTTTTGTCCACATACCTGGAGTTCGGGCTGCCCCCCTTCATCCCGTATAAGCAGCAGATAGGACTGTCCGTCTATCACGACCTCCTTCTTAAAGCGACCACCTTCGGGACTTTCCTCTTGCATGTAAGTCCCGGTAAGGTACCGATGCACGAGGGCCGATTTCCCGGAAGAAAGTGCTCCAACTATTCCCAGTCTCAGATCCGGAACATTCCTTGCCAACGTCCATTCTTGACTGTTAACAAATGAATCTAAAACAAACAAAAAACATTGAATGACTTTCCTACGATTTTTAAAGTGAACAGATTCCAAACGGTTATTCGGATTTTAAACGGTTATGAATAAGTTCAAGTTTATGATAAAAGTGAAGCAAGTCCGGCCAGGAAAACCTGATCGTCAGTTCGCAGGATTACAGGGTTCTAACTCCCCTCATGGCTGATGAGAGCCATGCGGTCGGGGAGCAGAACGAGAGCAGAATTCCTGCCATGAGTTTCCGCACCAAAATCATTTCCATACGGAATGTTGAGAATTTTTTTTAACTAGATGAGGGTGAAGCAAATTCTGCCGGGAAACGCTTATCATCTGTTTGCAGCATTACAGGGCTCCAACTCTTCTGATGGCTGATGACGAAGATGAATAAAAAAAAATGAAATTTGACCTCTTCTAGCTTTTAGCTATTCGGATTAAACTTGATTGATTGATTGAGTGAATTGTATTACACACTGAAGCAACGAAAGAAATAGTATTTAAGGTCAGTAGTCGGCAAAGAACCGTGCGTTCTTCTCATTCAAACTCAGAACTTGTGTTTAAAAAAATAACGCAAGTATTGCATGTGCATATTTAGGGCAGATACACTCTTTTTTTGCCGTTCAATTGCATTTTTCCGTGATATTTCTGCTTTGTGTTTTTGTAGTAATACGAAAGTCCGCTGATCTTTCTCGACAAGTCTAGACATCGTTACAAGTAATCTGTATAAGGTGTTACCAATATTCACAGATTTTTCATTTTATAAAAAATCAAATATATTTTTATTACGTGTTTTTAGACTTTTATATGTATGAGTTTAGAGCACTGAAATTTTGCCTTTTAAAATGTCAAATACTGCTCGCTACTCGCTGAAATACTAACCAACTATTTGATTCTAACATCCACTCTTGCTTAGAAAGAACTCCCTGTGGAAATTAAATCTCACCTAACTGGAATGTGACAGACCGGTGAATTAGCATGTTAGAAGCCCAAATTCGTTCCGAAGTAAAGATACCCAAAAAGGAATATAAAACACGCCGCGTGAGAAAGTTGGATGTACAGATAACCAGGACGTAAAAAACAAGACCAAAGGTGTCGATGGGATCCCAAAAATCTAATATTTGATTCAGACAATCGAGTCTTGTCTTCGCCAGATCCAGTCTTGGACAGGCTAATTATCAGAGAAAACCAAGTTCAGATATACCTCTATAAACCATATCTATTTTGACGATGACCGGGACTTCCTGCCGATTTCCGAGCGAACTACTAGCCCAGCAAACAAACAAAAATACAGAAACAAAACCAGCGTATCTCCTTATCCCTATAAAGAACATCTAATCAACTTTGAATAAAAGTTTGACTTAAAAAAAAATCCGGTTACAACCGGATTCCGGAAAAATTATATGTCCGGGTAAAAAAACATCGTCATAAACCGACTCAGCCTCCCTTCTTACCCCTTAATCTGTCATCTACTCGAACTTTTGCTTTTAACAAATTTTCCGGTTTTGGCCGGATTCCGGGCGAACTACTTGTCCGTCAAGAAAATGATTTTCACCATCGTCTTCAGCATGTTCTCCTATCCCTCAATCGAACATCTAATCAACTTCAAATAAAACTTTCACTTTTAACAAACTTTCCGGTTTTGGCCGGATTCCGGGCGAACTACTCGGCCGATGACAAAATGATTTTCCCCATCGTGCTCAGCATGTCTTCTTACCCCATAATCGACTATCAAACTATCAACTCGAAATAAAACTTCTAATTTTAACAAACTTTCCGGTTTTGGCCGGATTCCGGGCGAACTACTTGTCCGTCAAGAAAATGATTTTCACCATCGTCTTCAGCATGTCTTCCTACCCCTAAATCGAACATCTAATCAACTTCAAATAAAACTTTCACTTTTAACAAACTGTCCGGTTTTGGCCGGATTCCGGGCGAACTACTCGTCCGATGACAAAATGATTTTCCCCATCGTGCTCAGCATGTCTTCTTACCCCATAATCGACTATCAAACTATCAACTCGAAATAAAACTTCTAATTTTAACAAACTTTCCGGTTTCGGCCGGATTCCGGGCGTACTACTTATCCTTCGAGAAAATGGTTTTCACCATCGTCTTCAGCATGTCTTCCTACCCCTAAATCGAACATCTAATCAACTTCAAATAAAACTTTTACTTTTAACAAACTTTCCGGTTTTGGCCGGATTCCGGGCGAACTACTCGTCCGATGACAAAATAGTTTTCACCATCGTGCTCAGCATGTCTTCTTACCCCATAATCGACTATCACATTAGCTGTTTCAAAATATTTTGTTTGCCCCTTAATTTAAACCCCCTCCCCCACCCCTAAATGTAGGGCTACATAGCCCATCTACGAACTTGACTGGTCCGACGACCCAACGAATCCTCACACCAAGTTTCATCAAAATATCTCACTCCCTTCGAGAGTTATCGTGCTTACAGACGGACGGACGGACGGACAGACGGACAACTTTTGCGATGTCATGGGTATCCCTCCACTTACGTTTTGGGATCCCAAAAACGTAGAATACTCCCAGAGGTTCATCCTACAGTTGAATCAATTGCTTCCCATACACAATAAAGGGTAGATTACTGTGCAAGATCTCTTGCACATTTTCCTTTCAATTCAACTGATTTCTAGAAAAGGGAGACGATCCCTTTTCAAGTGGTATCGAAAATCCCCTGCTTCCGCCCCACTGCATCGGAAGATCTAACGGATCGACTATAAAAGAGCAAGGACCTTTATTTGCGAAGGACTTAGCAAACGCGAATCTTTTATTCCTAGTTTCCAAATATTTGGAAGCGGTGAGTAAGCAGTTTCATTGTCCATCGTCACTAATCCTACGATGGTAGGAGATTAATGACAGGAATCGTCGATTCATCAGACAAATCGTAGGCTACGTGTTTGAGAACGGCAATGAATACTGTCACAACAGGCACTTACTCAAATAAATGAATAGGGCGAACAGTAGCTGAACACCAGGCCCCACTTCACCACGGTTGAAACTGGCAATACATTTTATTCGCTCAAACTGTCAAATATAAAACAATACACAGGCTAACTCAACTAATTCTCTATTTGTTGTGCATGATTAAGCCTACAACAGCTTTAATTTATTCTTGTCTCGAACTGTTGAAATAATAGACCCTCAGTTAATGATATATTTGTGCATGCCTTATTCATACAGGTATAAACATCATAGACAACCTGAATCACTGACAGCCACATATACGTAAGAAACACATGTGGGGACACTGAGAACCCTTAACCTTATTAACACCTCTGTGTGACTCGTTAGGCATAACCGAAAAACAAAGGCCCATGACTTGCTGATTACAGTTGATCACAAGAGCTATGAGTTTTAGCCGATAAATCAGTTGTAGGTTTCACTGTGATCTTCTCCCCCCTTATAGGATGCGCCAATTTCCACTAGATGACGGACGGGTATGGCAAAGGGTAGATGCTGCTCTGCGCACTTTACTTTGGTCAGACATAAGACTAGCTGGGTTTCCTCGAAAAACAAGACCAAAGGTGTCGATGGGATCCCAAAAATCTAATATTTGATTCAGACAATCGAGTCTTGTCTTCGCCAGATCCAGTCTTGGACAGGCTAATTATCAGAGAAAACCAAGTTCAGATATACCTCTATAAACCATATCTATTTTGACGATACTGACCGGGACTTCCTGCCGATTTCCGAGCGAACTACTAGCCCAGCAAACAAAAAAAATACAGAAACAAAACCAGCGTATCTCCTTATCCCTATAAAGAACATCTAATCAACTTTGAATAAAAGTTTGACTTAAAAAAAAATCCGGTTACAACCGGATTCCGGAAAAATTATATGTCCGGGTAAAAAAACATCGTCATAAACCGACTCAGCCTCCCTTCTTACCCCTTAATCTGTCATCTACTCGAACTTTTGCTTTTAACAAATTTTCCGGTTTTGGCCGGATTCCGGGCGAACTACTTGTCCGTCAAGAAAATGATTTTCACCATCGTCTTCAGCATGTCTTCCTACCCCTAAATCGAACATCTAATCAACTTCAAATAAAACTTTCACTTTTAACAAACTTTCCGGTTTTGGCCGGATTCCGGGCGAACTACTCGTCCGATGACAAAATGATTTTCCTCATCGTGCTCAGCATGTCTTCTTACCCCATAATCGACTATCAAACTATCAACTCGAAATAAAACTTCTAATTTTAACAAACTTTCCGGTTTCGGCCGGATTCCGGGCGTACTACTTATCCTTCGAGAAAATGGTTTTCACCATCGTCTTCAGCATGTCTTCTTACCCCATAATCGACTATCACATTAGCTGTTTCAAAATATTTTGTTTGCCCCTTAATTTAAACCCCCTCCCCCACCCCTAAATGTAGGGCTACATAGCCCATCTACGAACTTGACTGGTCCGACGACCCAACGAATCCTCACACCAAGTTTCATCAAAATATCTCACTCCCTTCGAGAGTTATCGTGCTTACAGACGGACGGACGGACGGACGGACGGACGGACGGACGGACGGACGGACAGACGGACGGACGGACGGACAGACGGACAACTTTTGCGATGTCATAGGTATCCCTCCACTTACGTTTTGGGATCCCAAAAAAATCAATAATGAAATAAATTGTCTAACCGAGAGCCTAACAGGTAGTAGTCTCAAATGGTGCTAGCTGAAGGGCAAATAAGATCGTTAGACTCGAGGATGTAAGTTTTTACTGGTGGAAGGCCTCGCGAACAACCAATCCAATGAGCAAACTATCATGGGCTGGTTATATCACTGATAAAACATAGACTCCATCAAAGATATATTCCATAAAAACAGGTAAAACCCTTAAACTTACCAATGTCTTTGGCTATGAGCGACTTGGTCCTTCTAAGTGATCTTCTTAGGGATTTCCTCCTGAATGAACGAAACAAATTCGAAGCCGTACCCTTGCTAGGTTCCTCCTTATTTTCAACACAAACTGTTTTCCTTTTCAAACTATTTGTCGCCAAATATCCCCTCTGAAAGGGGGCAGGGTTGACATTTTCTTTGTTCTTTCCAAAGTTCACAATTTTATTATACAACGGAATTCTCTCGAAGAACGCCGCCGTGGTTTTCATCTTCAAATGCTCCCGGTATTCGCACATTATGACCTTCTCATGCCCTGTATAAAGAATTATCATTATACCAAATTTTCAAAATCCAACCACACAATTGCTCAAAAATCTTCGTATAATAACTTCAAGCCTGGGAAAACTCGCACCCTCAGCTAGATTCAAATCTGGACTGAATAACAAACAATACAAGGTTGTGATGAAGTAATGGAGAGGCAAAAGGAGAATCAACTGACGGCCTATGGAATCACTGAACCGAAGAAGATGTCGCAATATGACAGCTGTCACCGTCAAAAGACTCATGTCACACATCACCTCAAACAATCGCCCCATCTTCTTCTTGTCCAACTGCTTGACTGCACCGATGATCGAAGAAACCATAGGTGGCAAAAAATGGCTTACATTTTTAGGCACAATTTAATGAAGTTACATTCACTCCGTTTAGTCCGGGTGAATTCAATAATGAGAACGAGTAACGTGAATAAATGAACAATAGGCTAAAGGGATAACCGTACACTTTATTGCACTGTTACAGATGGACTTCGCGAGATCAGCCGAACCTGGCAAGGGAGATGTTAACTAGAAACTGGATTTTTCAACCTCGAACTGCGCAATGAAACTTAGATAGCCTTTCAGATCTACACCACAGAATAGCTAAAAAGACTAACCATACATAAGGTGGTCCTGGCAGAGAGAAACTTCGACCCAATAAGGAACTTGTCAACTTGAAACGCGGAAGCAAACTGACCTAGTCTCAACAAACAAACTGAAACAGCCTTTTAACTCTTCAACAAAGGTAGCAGACCGACTGTACCGTCTTGAGGACTTCTAGGTACCGTAACTACCCAAGCCTCGAAAAGTTCGGTAAACAAGTTGACGCACAAGGCTGAACTGCTTAACTGACATAGACGTTACTTTGGAAATTGTTTACGAAGACTGCAATTCTTTCGAAGACCTAGCGTCTATGACAAAAGCCGTTGGACAGTAACAAAGAGCACTTATAAAGAAAAGTCACAAAAGAAGACATCAAACCAGTGTCAAAAGAATGTTACACGGCTTGTTCCCCATTATTGAACAAAACAATGTAATTCGAAAAAAGGCAAGGCGAGAAAAATGTCTGAAAGGGGTCCTCCGTCCAAAATACACATTACCCCGTCAGCAAGCGATCTTACAATAGTTGTACAAGATCCCTACAATTGCAATGACAGGGGTAAAAAGCAGCCAAACTGGAATTTATGGCTTGCTCTCAGATTCACCCCTTTTCTATCAAACCCCTTCCGAGAGTGTTGCAAAAAAGGGGGTCATAAAGCAGTCATAGGGGGAAACGCCCACAGATGCAAAAAATCGACAACAACTGCTCCCGATGCTCTTTGAACTTGGTGGATTGAAATAATTGAAAGTTTTTGAAACCATAAATTTCGGTTTCTATTCACGAAGTGAACTGAAAAAAATAGATATCAAACATCGCATGTCGCGCGTAACGCCGGACATGACATGCGTGATGATGAGTGAGAATATGAAGTGCCTGCATTCAAAGTTCGGATAATAAACACGCCCACTAGTTTGATATGAAATAAATAACGAGAGACTGAATTTGATCCTAATGAAATCAAAAAGGTTGACGCAATGAAGCCAGCGAAGGAGTACAGTGGAATGAGAGACCTTGTACGTCTTCGGATTACAGGCAGAAAGAATCGGGGATTCCTAAGACAAACTAACAAAAACGGCTTATAAGGAAAATTATAATCTATTTAAAAATCTTTATAATTATAAGGAATACTGGGGGGGGGGGAGATAATAATAAATGCAATATCCGTTCATTTTCAAAAGTTAAGTGACGTGAATAGTCAGAAGTGGGTAAAAAATAGATTAAGATTAACGTCACTGGGGATGGAGAGTAGCCACAAAAGTACTAAATGTGATTCTTTCTTTTTTAAGTAATATAAAAATGCGTTAAATCAAAAAAGAGGCTACGGGTAAAAAAGAAAGAAAGAGATTTTAAAGGCGTTTTCCCGCGATCCCACAAAGAGGATGTGGCTCAATTGTGGCTCTCGAGCAGAGTCTGTTTCTGTGGCCCACACGTCTTTCTAAGACCAAAAAGCTTTTTGTGGCTGGCACTGTGGCTCAAATCTGAAAACAACTTTCCAGGTAATTATCGATTTGTGGCTCGGAATTTCGCGAGAAACTAAAAGTTTACAGCTAATTCAAGTCAAAGCAGCCAAATGAGCTAAATTGTTAAGCAGATAGACGAAAACTGAGGATAGTTCCAGTACAGAACGGTAAGGTTTCAAGCCTGCTGTTCTATTACTGTGAAAATATCCTTATTTTCGAGCATTTGAAATTACCACCAGAAACGAAACAAGAGCTGAAAGCTCATATGGCACTTGTAAGAACAGTTAGCATGTTTGTCAGATACGGTTTGCAGTTTTCAAGGCTGGATCTCTCTCCAGATATTCATTTCATCAGAAAATGGGCTTGATCTAGTAGATCTGAAATGGTTATACCACTCATTGACAACTGTATCTTCCTCCAACGATGATCGGATCGGGGGAGGGACTATATTTTCAAGCCAATCTAATAGAGTCCCTAACATGCCTGCAAAGTTTCACGGTCATAGCACATCTGGAAGTACCCTAACTCGTGATCATCGGAATTAGGGAAAACCCCCTCCAACTCCCCCCACTGTGACACGATCGGTCCTGTTTTGTCAATGATATTAATAATAATAATAATATATTTGCAAATTGAATGGCAGGCCGTTAAGCCTCTACAATGTATCTGTGGCTTATGCATGTTCTTCCCTCCAAGTCCAGTCCCGATCTCTCGACTCTAAGCGCTTCAAGAGATTTCTCCCCCCGCCTTCAGCTCCTCCCGATGTTATCAGATCCGTTCCAGACTTGAAATTGATCATCTGAGTCACTTGTTCTTGACACTTGACAAGTTTCATGTACGTCTGATCACCTGTTCCAAAGTTATGCATGTCAATAGAATCTCCCCATGATCATTGGATCGGGAAAAGAACTATTTTCAAGTTGACGTGGAAGAGTACCTAATATGTCTGCCAAGTTTCATGGTCCTAGTACATGTGGAAGTACCCCTCGAAGTACCCTAACTCGTGATCACCGGAAATCCGGGAAAACCCCTTCCAACCCTTCTACTGTGACATCCCGATCCATCGACCCTAAGCATTTCACGACATTTCCGGTTCCCCCCTCTAATCCCCCTCTCTTCGGATTTGGTCCAGATTTGAAACTGAATATCTGAGACACTTGTTCTTCACAATTGTCAAGTTTTATGCATGTCCGATTATCCATTCCAGAGTTATGCATGTTTCTAGTTTCCGGATTCCCCTTCCCTCCACCACCCCCCGCGATAGCAAGATCGGGGAAGCGAATATTTCCATGTTAATCTGGTTGGTTTCCTCACATGCCTGTCAAGTTTTAATGTGCTAGCTTATTTGGAAGCGTTTCAACAGATTTCCGGTTGCCCCTCCAGCTCCCCCCCCCAGTGATCGGATCTGGTCCGGATTTGAAACTGAGCATCTGAAGCACTTGTTCTTGACATATGTCAAGTTTCTTGCATGTCTGATTACCCGTTCCAAAGTTATGCATGCTACTAGTTTCCGGAATTCCCATCCCTCCACTCCTCCCACAATGACCGGATGGGGAAAGTGATTATTTCCAAGTTCTTCTGGTCGGTTCCCTTATATGCCTGCCAAATTTCATTGTCCTAGCTTATGTGGAGGCGTTTCATGAGATTTCCGGTGTCCCCTCCAGCCCCCCCCCCCCAGTTATCGGATCTGGTCCGGATTTGAAATTGAGCTTCTGAAGCACTTGTTCTTGACATATGTCAAGTTTCAGGCATATCTGATTACCCGTTCAAAAGTTAGGCATGCTACTACTTTCCGGATTTCCCATCCCTCCACTGCCCCCAAGATGGCCGGATCGGGGAAGTGATTATTTCCAAGTTAATCTGGTCGGTTTCCCAACACGCCTGCCAAGTTTCATCGTTCTAGCTTATGTGGAAGCCCCCCCCCCCCCCCCAGTTATCGGCAATTGTTCTTGACATATGTCAAGTTTCGGATCCGGAATATGATTATATCCAAGTTAATCTGGTCGGTTCGCTGATATTCCTGCCAAACGTTTCACTAGATTTGTTTGACTTGGACTGACCATCTTTAAACCAAACTTATTCTCGCATCCGCTTTCAGATACATAGTCGCATAGCTCAGTGGTAGAACACTGGACTGTTAACCCAAAGGTTCCTGGTTCGATCCCGCCGTCGGCCAGTGTTTTATTTTGCTCCCGTTTTACTTTTTGCTCCCTTTTTACTTTATAGTTTCCGGACTCCCGGATCCGGGGAAAGTTGGATTGGGGAAGTGATTATTTGTAAGTTGATCTGGTCGGGTCCCTGATATGCCTGTGAAGTTTCATCGTCCTAGCTTGTGTGGAAGTGCCCAAACTAGCAAAACCTGGACAGACCGACAGAACGACAGACAGACAGACCGACAGACCGACAGAAATTACCATCACTATATGGCACTTGAGTATGCTCAAGTGCCATAAAAATCGGCGTTTTAGCGCGTGTTGACTTGCTGGTTGAGTATTTCGAACACACACATTCTGTTTTCGTGATTTGAAAAACGCGTGGGACACAGATATGCCGCGGAAAAACACCTTGGGATCCTACCCATCAGAAGTCGCTTTTCTTGCCCGAAACAAGCTGAGATCGTAGGCCGATTACCAACAGCACCAGCAGCTGCACACAACAGGACTATATGGCCTATCAATCAGTAGTTATGACACATTACGCGAACTCACATATACCATAACAATGACGGATCAAATGGGCTGTGACACAACATGCCACCAGATAGGGTCCGTCAACCAGCGCTGACGTTATCTTCCCAAAAAAGGACAAAAAGTACGAATACAAATCAAACCAAAGAATAATTGATACCATCTTTCCCAAAAATCCGGGAATACAAAACGAACCACTAATGGCATATCTCCCCTCACCTGGCATATATGACGAATGGGCCGATTTGAAAAAATGCCATTTAAGCTAATTCGGCATTACTGACCGTATCAACCACGAGCTGCTAATGGAAGTATTACAATAAGTAGAGGATCTGAAGCGGATAGATTTCAGCTATGTCCATTCAAATGGTATTCAAGTGAATCGGCTTCTCGCCTTGGCTCATAAAAGAACTTCTCACGAGGCCTAGTCAACGGCTTCCCGAAAATCGAGGAAAAATGCATCTCCTACATATTCATAAACGAATGTGCTTCTAAGGAACTCGTTACAGTCTATTTCCCTATTCACGCCGAAGGTGTCTCAAAAGGTAAGAGGGGTCGCTTTCTTATGAAAAGGTCCGTAATCCCTCGGAGGTGAAAAATACCAAGGATAGGCCGCGCTAAGCCGATGTGCAAGACCACCTGTCTGGAATTGGGAAAAGATTTGAAAGATGCGAGTTTGAAAGACTGAATGTAATGACGTCTGCGTCAGCAATTTCTGTGCATTTCCGTTCAACCCTCTGTTTCAGCCGGAAATCGAAGAGTGATCTTGAGCAAGGAGTAATAAAATGGGATTTGATTTCGTATCCTTCAACTATATCACTTGAGTGGCACGAAACTAGAGCGGGGGTCTGTCGGCGCTACCTGAAGTCTCAAAGGCGGAACAATAGCAATTAAGCATGATCTTGACGGGAAACTCTATTGGTTCACATAGAACTTATACAAAATTTCCTAGCCGAGGCATGAACGTATTGAGACCTGTTCTCCAAAAATTACAATAAGTATCTGTCTAGGAACGGAAGAATAGTCGAAAGATGCGAGCTTGAAAGACCAAACATAATGCCGTCTGCGTCAGCAATTTCTGTCTATTTCCATTCAACCAATCTGCTCTAGCAGGAAACCAAAGAAGGTGATACAAAATCTTGAGATTAGAATAAGCAATAAAATAATATTGGATTTCGTCCCCTTCATTATCTACAACCCGACACGAAGCTAGAGCTGGGGTCTGTCGGCACTACTTGAGCCGGCTCAAATGCAGTTGAGCACGAGCTTGACAAAAAACTCGCTTGGTTCAGACAGAGCCTACGAAAAATTTCCCATCCAAAGCATGAACGTACTGAGAACGGTTTTCCAAAAACAATCATTCTGCTGAACGTGATATTATGTCCGAAGGAGCCTTGGTCCGGAATGGCGAACCAAAAAAAGCTCGTAGGTTTCCTTCCAAAACAACGGGCTAGAAAATAATCAAAGAGGTTGAAGTCATCTTGAAAGAGCGAACATTATTACCAATGAGTCCAAGGTTAGCTTGCTGGAGATCACAGTATCAAAATCCTTAAAAAGTGAAGGACCAACAAGATCGAGGGAAGGACCAATGAGATTAATCGGCTGCTGTGGCAAACCTCGAAACACACTGCCAATACTATATGCCACTACGAAATCGGCGTCACTGACTCCTTACAGGCAAGCATCCTACACAAAACAGATTACAGACTAACTGCAGGGCCCCTACTTCTTCATGTTCCGAATTCCTCCTTTTGTGTCACGCAAGGCAAGCAGATGAAGACGCAATTTGCAATGTATACACCCCCATGATTCACTTTCGCAAAACGAACCGGCAAATTAGCAAACATCCACTACATTGAACGCAAAACGAACCTATCAATCACTACCCCGCTCAACTACAAAAACTTCACCCCGGAAGCTTAAGCATACAATTCTTCTGTATACGCACCACTTTTGCACAAAAAGTAACCCTTAATCCAAATGTCTTTATAAACACACTCCTTTAAATGCACTGACTCTATCACTGCACAGTATGCACAAAAAGTATATTCCAAGTACCGTCGTCGGTATTCCAGTCATGAACCACGTTTTTCTGTTATGGCACACGGCGCTGTCGCTCTATTCTTCGCTTTCTCAAACGCTCCGACACTTGGCCAATCAGCGACGTCGTTGGTTGGAAAGCCCTGTCGCCATTGGATAGTTGCTTAAGGCGATCTGCGGATGATAGATCGGCCTTTCTATGGAACGGGGATAAGTTCTAAGGTGACATTTCGGATGAACTTAAGTAGGGAAAAAGGTCAACCTGTAAGAATCAAACTCATCTAGCGAATGACAGAACAACAAAAACAAACAAGAAACAGATACTCGTAGGTAGATAACGTTACGCGAAAAGAACTTTGAAAATTGACTAAACGTTAGAAAACGGAGCCGGACTGGCAAAAAGAACTTTAGAAGAGAACTTGAGAGTGAAAGAACTAAAGAAAAAAAAAATCAACCGGGTACACTCCGTTTAATCCTAAAATCTATCATTACTATATTATTTCAAATACAATAGAAAAAACGAGATTTTCGGTTTTTTTTTATTATTATTCTACTTCTACTATTATTTTTTTATATTATTCTACCATCACTTCAGTAATATAGTGTGGCGCAAGACCTATAAAATCGACGATCGTTAGACGCTACTTCCCAATGAAAGTTCTACTAGAATAAGTAGTTTACTGCCTACCGAGACTTGACAATTCCCGAGGAAAAAGACTTCCAAGTACACTAAAATCAAGACACAAGTCTTGGGTACAGAAAGCCTTTCAGGCTACACTGTTCTTAACTTAAGAACGCCTATCAGACGTTGGTTCGCCAATAGCCACACTATTCTGTTCCAGCGCTAATGTCATATGCGAGGAGTTACCCACTACCGATATTGGTGTACACCAAGTGTCTGGTGCACGGCCGATGCCGGCACCCACCGATTGCCAAATTTTAGAATATTTGAATGAATGAACTTAGGTTAGAAACTTTTGGAGTAAATGAGAGAGGGGTAGATGAAGAATGGATGTGTAGGATCATGGGAAATATCTGTTTTATGAATATCAAACAGTTGGCGAGGTTCCTCAGGGTAGCCTAAGCCCATAGGAATAGTTGCTTATAGAAGGTATTATTTTTGTTTGTTTGAGTTTATTTTTCATGTATTTGCCATGGCCTTTGGCTCTTAGTGTAAATAAATCTTATCTTAGCTTATTAAAATGTGCACATTTAGAAGCGGTATCAGACGAATCGGGAAAGGGCCTAGACGAAGTGCAGAGGAGTGGGTAGCCTCTCCGTCATAGGCCCAGTTTTGAATTCACAAAAAGGTGATCTCCCAAGGTCATCTCTTACTAGTATACATTTCAAATGACTGATTGATTGACCGAAAGATACTAACCGCAAAATGGTACGATAAAATAATAGGGCAAGACAAGTAAAAAAAAAAAAAAAGCAAGTCATGTTTTCACAGGAACTATCAAACTGACCAGATGACCGTGTCGGACAACAATAGTAAAGGCTTCGGTGAGATCCCAAACCGGGGTCTGACATCCTTGATATCCCAGTTCGAGATTTACTTCCCTGGTTGATGAGGACAGACAACTAGACAAATCACCCGGCAGGATCCGGAACCAGGGTATGGCATCCGGCCCGTATCCAGGAATTTATTTCGGTAAATATTCTTTGAGCCCAAGCTGACTTAGAAACATTTATTCAAACAATGTTTATACGGATACGTCAGCTCTAATTTTTCATCAGCGATATTTCGGCCCTTCTTGGCAAGGGTCCTCGTCAGGCTGTCAATCTTCTTGTTCAACTTCGGGGAAGGAAACAAACCTGTAACAAATAACTGAAGCTTCTACCGACTATAAATATCTTATTAAGGTAAATTATCTTCAAGTACCAGTATAATGAAAAAACTAGTCCTGAGATTTAATTTTTGACAACGACGCTGTTTTTGCTGCATGATTGGGGCGATGACAGGAAAGGGTTTTTTCTGCATTTTGATCAACTTCGGTTTTTTCATTAATAAGGGGCTGAAAACTTAAATATTATTGTAGTAATGACCTCGTTCTACGTTTCTATCAGGCAAGTACTCATAATAGAAACGTAGAACGAGGTCATTAATACAATAATATTTAAGTTTTCAGCCCCTTATTAATGAAAAAACCGAAGTTGATCAAAATGCAGAAAAAACCCTTTCCTGTCATCGCCCCAATCATGCAGCAAAAACAGCGTCGTTGTCAAAAATTAAATCTCAGGACTAGTTTTTTCATTATACTGGTACTTGAAGATAATTTACCTTAATAAGATATTTATAGTCGGTAGAAGCTTCAGTTATTTGTTACAGGTTTGTTTCCTTCCCCGAAGTTGAACAAGAAGATTGACAGCCTGACGAGGACCCTTGCCAAGAAGGGCCGAAATATCGCTGATGAAAAATCAGAGCTGACGTATCCGTGTAAACATTGTTTGAATAAAAATTTATTTCGGGGGGGGGGGGGGGTCGCCTGCTGGTCGGACAAAAAAGCACAAAAAACACATAGATCAGAGGGAAAAGCCTATAAAAATCGTTATTTTTGTATGTTTCGGGGGGGGGGTTAACCCCCCCCCCCCGGCCTTGTATGGCATCCTTGATAACCCGTGTGACCGTAAATCTGACGAACTAAAGAAAGATGTTCAGTTCCAACTAATTTGTCTAAAAATGTACATCTCTAAATAATTTCATGTCTTCGCCGGGTTCCAGTTCAACGGCGGTCCGGGCACAAACCACGTTTAACCCAAACGATTCCCATACCAAGTTCATCAGAATATCTCAACCCACTCGGCAAGTTATCGTGTTAGAAAACAAAGAACAAATTTACAGAATCATGGTATCCGGTGGTAAATCACCAAAAACTATAGAGTTTAGTTCAAAAGATGTGGACCATTAAGCTATTAGAGAGCTTCCGCTATACGCCAACCCCTCGTGTCACTCAAGAAAGTTTACAGCTCAAAGCAACTACCGCTGGTTCATAACAGCTAATCATCAAGGCACACGTTTGGTAGTTATGATATTCGGTGAACCCCCAGCATTCAAATTTCCTGGGGTCTCCTTGTTCAACAATAGCCTTCGAGATGCCTGGGCTCGGCATCTGTCTACAACTCTTGTCAAAGACACGCGCTTACATTGCTTCCGTCAGTCCGAAGAAAATGGATTGAGTGCAGCTTTTGTGAGGTCCAAGACAAGCTTGACGCCCACCTTTCTTGAAGGAAGTATGGAGAATTTTAGAGACATATATAACCGCATGAAGAAAACGTGGGAGCTTCACCGGCGTAACGAAAAAGTTAGAAAGCAGCTGCTTCGACATAGTTGATAATTTAAAGCGTGAAGAATTAAAATGGTACGTTTCTTTGATGTGTATGGCAAAAGGCTACGCGACACAATGCACTTATGCCGTCAAGATCTCGAACACAATGTGAAGATTTGACCTGTGTACGTATACGGGTGGTTGTTTCAACTTTGATCGATCCTCCCAGTGATCCGTGGTTGAACGAGACAGTGCAACAGGAGTGGATGGCTGACGTACTTCTTATGTCGGTTCAAACTCGAACTACAATTCTGTAAGATCTCGGCTTTGCCTGGAAAGGGACAAGGATATCCTGGCAGCAGACCACCAGGCGTAAGTATCAATATGCTACTATTGGAACAGGAGGATTTGACGTATAAGATAAGGTTAGCCTGACGGAGCTCAAGCGCTCGCATTTATAAGCGCCATCAGTCCCAAGGGTTTAGTGAATATGTTTAAAGTTGCTACTCGAAAGATATTCTGATGGCAAGTTTTTTCGCGCCAAACTCAACATTCCACTAGGCTCAAGAAAAAGAACAAAAAACGCAGCAAAGCTAGAACAACCACCGATCCACTCATCTAAGCGGTACCTGAAGTCATTTGATTCGTACTTCGTAAAACATTATAATGGCGACATGGAAAAATCGTCAACAAATCATGTGTGAATAATTTAACTATGTAAGTGTTTTAAACTGTTTTTGACTTCCGCTGTTATTTATGTCATCGACAAGAATATTAAGGTAAAATAAAGTGAATTTGAACAGCTGGTTGGAATTGCCAGGTCAACCCAACGAACTGCGATTTCAGCTTTCGTTTCGTGTGCAGTTTAGATGGCAACATCCCGTGGTTTACAGGGACTGCGTAAAGTATAGCAACAAGACCCAAACGCGTGTGTCATGAGGCGCATCATTTTGAAAGACAAAGCAGAAACTTGGCGTTTTCATGCAGAAACTCTTCGTTTTAATAATCGTTTTAATTTGGATTCCGGATGAAGAAGCTTTCGATCGACAAAGAAGGTACCCATGATGTTCAACTCTTGGTCCAGTTACAATGTCGACACTGCGAGGACGAAAACCGCGATACCCAAACTACTACAAACCTACAAAGTCCAACTGAGACATTCTTTTAAATGCACTGAATCGTTTTTTATTTCTTGGGGGATTTTCAATTTGTCCAAAACAGACTCTAGTAGGGTCGTTAAGAATAGGGGCGGCCTCCCGAAAAGACCGGCTCTACAACACTGAGCATTAAATTAAACAAGAGAATAGACGGTATTTTTCTGGCCTCTCCTCTGATCGAGCTCGAATCTCATGGATAAGACAATTATCAGACGGCATCAGATTAGACTGACTAGTATTCTAGTCAGGAGTATTCTTCTTATTTATATATATTTTATGGGAACCGTTTGCCGTGGTAGTGGCTAAATACTTACTCAAGAATATTATTATTATTATTTATTTATAACCCATCAACTGGCCGGGGCCAAAAAGACGGAGTATGGAAACAATACAAAAAGTAAATGAATAGGTGAACAGAGTAAACTGAAATACAAAAGAACAACAAAATCCAAATAAGCTTGAGTCAAATCCGTTCGACTCCGCATTAGTAGTTCGCAGGCCTCGTAAACACAATCACTTTTGGACAGAGTAGGCTGTAAGCAGGGTGTTTTGCACTCCCACAATTTGCGCACTTCACAGAGGTTGAGGTGCACGGGCTCTCGCGGCTTGATTCGAGGTACATGGCATATCGGAAGGGAAAAACCGACTATTAATGAATAGCAGCACAGATGAAGTATCCGCATTTTTATCGGGTGTTTCAAGCCTATTAAAGTGAATAAGTGATGGGCAACGAGACTGTACTATCTCAGCCCTTTTTACTTAGTGCTTTGAAGTCATTAACGCGCAGGGTAAACAATTTCGTCACCGACGGTATTTAATAATAGTATTGTAAAGCCGCAATCCAAGTCACTTATGACTTGCATTATGCGTGGTCTTGATTTGTCTTTGATTGGTTATGCGGACGATGTGCTTAACCTGAGCCGTTTGTTGCGAGGGCTAGAAGATAATTTTGTCCAATTACAACAAGAATATGCTCACATTGGACTTCAGTTTAACGCTGAAAAATCTGAAGTACTACTGTTTAACTCGAAAGCCGATACTGGTCGAAGCATCACACTTGGTGCTTCTGTTGTTGAGCTTGCGGATAGTATCGTATATCTGGGCCTTCCTATTGGACGGTCAATACTTGAGACGCGGCGGTTACTACTTTCTCACTTCCAGAAGAGGGCTTCGTTTACTTATAGCCGGATAGTGGCAAATAAGCGGAAATTTGACCGTCGTCTGTTGGCCCGTTTGTACAATGCTATGGTTTTGCCCCATTATTTGTACCTTAGCCCATTTTGGCGTATTTTTACGGCTACAGATAGACTGAAATTGCGCTCAGTCTACTACAAATATGCAAAGTTTCTGTTGCGTTTACCACCATGGACAAGTAACAGATATGTTTCGCGTCGGTACGGCGTTACGAATCCGGAAGAAGCAATCGTAGCGCAGATCACTCGTTATAATCTGTCAGTTGAGTCCCACCCCTGGGCCATGATTCTGCAACAGTAGTTGGTATATGCTGTTGGTTGTTGTGTTCGTTCCTTTTTGTTGTTGTTAGAGGAATTAGTGTTTTCCATTTCTTCTTTTTTGCTTTGTCTTTTGTTGTGCTCCATCTGTTTTTTAATTGATGGGTAATAAATGCATTCATTCATTCATTCATTCATTCATTCATTCATTCATTCAATAGGAAAGTCAATACCGCGACAGTCAACTACCTGCAAAATTCAATACGCCAGACTAAGGACTGTAGTAGGCACTTGGCATGTCTAGCAAAACAAGTCTACTGTATCTCGAGAAATTCAAGGATTCGCAATGTTTGGCCATACCAGATTTTCAAATGCCCGAGTAAAGCTTGGTGCCCACAAATACGGATCCGCATTTGCCTACGCGAATTCAGCGTCGCTAGCTGAAAAATTCGCGGCAGCCATTCAAACTGCCAAGTCGAATGTGTTTCGCCTCGCGTCGCGGGAAAGATTCGCGTTCTGAGGGCACCAAGCTTACATGGTTTTGACAGTCGTTGTTTCTGTCCTGATCCAATATTTGCTTGTCGCGGTAGCCTATCTATCGAGTGCTTGGTTCGAACTCAAGAAAGTCGAAGCTCGAAACAAATAGTCGACAGCATCAACATGAATGTTCGCAACAGAAAGGCGTAGCGGGCTCACCCACGCTGCAACTCCCAAATGGGATAACGGTCGCACTTAGTTACACTAATGAGAGCACCTATCAGTATCATTTGTGAAAGGATAATGTTTTCGCCTCGGATGGTGAGAGCTGCCAACCTAGTGACCGATAATTAGTGGTCCGAGAAGTAGCAGACCGTGTCCAAATCGCTAATGTGAGGGTACAGAAGCCGCACGTGCTGAACCAACGGGTGGCCAGAGCAGCTTGACGTCGTGTCGTGATAAGTGACCATAAGTTACACAGCGGCAGTAAAACAACCAGGTTGTCCACGCGATTTGCTTCCGGTCTTGTCCGGAACTGATTTCAGGTGGGCGGTGAAACTCTTGTCAGACTCTAATTTAGTTTATTTAACTGAAAAGTGAGATTTATATGTACCTTGCACCTTAATACTCTGAATTATTTCGGCTGTTCCGAGCAATTACTGATTTTTCACAATTAGCGTACCGTAGTGGCGTTGAGATTATAGATGGTTCCCTGATAAGATCTAGCTGATAGAGCAGTCTTCGTTCTATCAAAAACAAGTAAGCACCAGAACCTCTGTCTCTCTATCTCTGTAATACGACCATGCGGAGTCGAATGGTCGAATGTTTTTTTTTTTTTTTTTTTTTAGATTTTGGTATTGAAGGTTAATTGAGTGAGAGTGTTCTTGTCCTTTTTTTTCTTTTTTTTTATCATGAAGTTTGTTATAGGTTGAAAATCAGAGGATTGCAGCCGTCCATCATCAGGCTGTTTGAGCCTTCCTTCGGGCGGTTGTGTGTTTATATAGTTTATTTTGTAATTAGTAGTAAATAAAGCAAGTCAAAGTCAAAGTCAATAAATCCTGTACCTTGCCCGATGCAAACGGGCGGACTGTAGGAGCTAAGCGGAACATTACAATTCGTTACCTCTACAGACAACTATATCGCAGGAAAGCCCCGAAGAAGAAATTTTCAAAGTAAAAGCCAATTGGTTGTCTGAACGGGCTGCATAGCGGGTCAGCACGCCTCCTGTACCCAATTCCTCTGATATGCACAACGGCGAAAAGGGAAGTAGACGGGTAGCAACTCAAAGCTCACCAAACAGCTCTAGCTCAGCTCAGTGTTGTCGCTGCATGGGACCAAAGACGGAAGTTCTATTGGCTTATTTAGTCTTAGTTCTATGCAGTGGCTATTGAGGAATATCAAAGATGCTGCTCTTTTCCTGATTGTAAAACAAATTCAACTTCAGCCATTTTTATTTGGTTTGGGTATTATTTGTTTTGTCTTACCGTTGTTTAGGTAATAGAAATCTTGAATATTTTTCAAACGGATAAAAAATGCTCTGGATTAGCGGAGTACAGGAGTGATACATTGTCATCGGGTTTACGAACATATTTAAATTTTAACTGAAAAGCTAGCTTATTTTTACATCTTGGATACACTGTAGCTATTAGATTTTGGATCTTCAACTTGGGCTCTAGTCGTGACGATCAGATTATGCACCAATGATTCGAAAAGTTCCTACCGACGCGGAGTTAACAAAAGCATACATTTCAAAGCCAACGACGCGAAACTGAGGAAATGTACTGTAAAATGAGGAAATGCTATGTAAAACTAATTAAAAGCATTGGTAATAAACAAAACCAAAAATAAAATGGATCCAGAAAAATTTCGTCAACTGCATATTTGTTTTTAGAACAAAATCCATTTTGGAAGCATTCCCCGTGTTCTCGTTGTTTTCCGTACGCCAAGTCCGCGTGGAGTGACTCCCTCTATTCTCTCCATTCCCTTCGATTCCCCGAGAAGTCCTCGGGGACCGGCGAGAGTACGCCTGTAGTTTAAAAATTTCGTTCGATGGAGAATCGATGTTATGAATGGCGGAGCAACGAAGTAAAGCATTTTCATCGCGTCTTCAAGCCTATTCAAGTAAATCAATAATGGGTAACAAGACTGTAGTATCTCAGCCTTATTCGGTAGAACTTTAAATACAGTTAGTGAATTGTCATGAACCTTTCCATTTTCTTTCGCATAGTCAAATTAAGAGGCCATCGAGATGCCGTGGAAAAGGATATTAACCTCCTTTTTTCTTTTTGGCTATACCCAATTCTCTCGCACATCTGCCAGAACGGAGAAGTTATGTACGCCTATACCTTGTATTTTCTGATTGAAGTCGACCCGGCGTTTAACTGATTGGTAGGATACTCCTTTACAGCATCAGTTGCAATCGACAGAAATCTAAGGGGAGTTGAAGATCAGAAAATATTAGCAGGACATATTCTAAAATTGGCGCCCAAAGTGCGCAGGCTACAACACCAAAGTTCTGTAGGATCTTAGCATGGATCTTCACAAGATTTATCAGTAGCGTTCTGCGATGGTACTGAGGGACTGACTATCTCTGCAGGCAAGGGGCGAATACAAGGGAGTCAACTGAAAGGGTCAGTGCTCCTAAGCTATACTCTTGGTCTATAACCAAGCGTGGTATCAATTTCGCCTCCGATTTACCACACCGTGATGGATGTCGGATAGGTTATCACCAGATCTTCTCATGAAAGACCGTTGCTGCTGTCCATGAAGCCAATTGACTGGGAGATCGGTTTCACTCCGATAATGAATCTAATTATTATCTAACAGATCAGCTGACGGATGGCCGCAATGATGTTTACAAGAGGCTCGACACTTCCAGTCTGCTATCTGATGGATTCGATCTCGTTCAGCGTTTACAGAAGGAATTATCTTCTTTTGTTGCCGACTTTTTTACGGGAGAATGGGTAGCGAAGAAGCGATTTGTCGCCCCCCTTGGTGGGCAATCTAGTGGATGTTAGGAAGCAATAACCCTACAGTAGGGGGTATCTGGGATAAGCAGATACATCTAAAGGATGAACACAGCAACAAGATCAGATGGAATCACAGCATGCTACGTAATACTCTTGCTTCTTTCCGCCATTGGATTAAATCCAAGACAAACTGAGCCGGAAGAGATTCTTCTGGGAAGACTGAATTTGAGTCTTCTACTTCACAACAAGGGCGTGAAACTGAACTTGCCATAAACTCTTCCGTGCATGAATGTAATGCATATTTTCGGGTTAAAAACAAACAGAAACTAAAACAAGAGCTACGAGCTCATATGGCACTTGTTACGAGTAGGCACGGCTCGGTTATGTCAATGATATATCTAGTGTTTGCTAGGTGTCTTCCCACCAAGTTTCATCTCGATCCCTCCACTCATAGCGTTTTCCAATATTTCCGGTTCTCCCCTCCAGCTCCCCCCAAAAGTCACCGGATCCGGTCCGGATTTTAAGTGGGTCGTCTGAGGCATGAGGTCTTTCCAAATATCAAGTTTCATCGAGATCCGGTCCCCCGTTCAAAAGTTATAAATACCTAAAGATTCCGGATTCCCCCTCCCTCCACTCCCCCGGCAGTGCCCGAATCAGTTCGGTCACGTCAATGATGTATCTAGTGTTTGCTAGGTGTCTTCCCACCAAGTTTCATCTCGATCCCTCCACTCATAGCGTTTCATAAGATTTCCGGTTGCCCCATCCAGCTCCCCCAAAAGTCACCGGATCCGGTCCAGATTTTAAGTGGGTCGTCTGAGGTGTGAGGCCTTTCCAAATATCAAGTTCCATCGAGATCCGATCACCCGTTCAAAAGTTATAAATACCTCAAGATTCCGGATTCCCCCTCCCTCCACTCCCCCCACAGTGCCCGAATTGGCTCGGTTATGTCAATGATGTATCTAGTGTTTGTTAGGTGTCTTCACACCAAGTTTCATCTCGATCCCTCCACTCATAGCGTTTCCCAAGATTTCCGGTTGCCCCCTCCAGCTCCCCCCAAAAGTCACCGGATCCGGTCCGTATTTTAAGTGGGTCGTCTGAGGCATGAGGCCGTTCCAAATATCAAGTTTCATCGAGATCCGGTCACCCGTTCAAAAGTTATAAATACCTCAAGATTCCGAATTCCCCCTCCCTCCACTCCCCCGACAGTGCCCGAATCGGCTCGGTCATGTCAATAATGTATCTAGTGTTTGCTAGGTGTCTTCCCACCAAGTTTCATCTCGATCCCTCCACTCATAGCGTTTCCCAAGATTTCCGGTTGCCCCATCCAGCTCCCCCCAAAAGTCACCGGATCCGATCCAGATTTTAAGTGGTCGTCTGAGGTATGAGGTCTTTCCAAGTATCAAGTTCCATCGAGATCCGATCACCCGTTCAAAAGTTAACAATACCTCAAGATTCCGGATTCCCCCTCCCTCTACTCCCCCCACAGTACCCGAATCGGCTCGGTTATGTCAATGATGTATCTAGTGTTTGCTAGGTGTCTTCCCACCAAGTTTCATCTCGATCCCTCCACTCATAGCGTTTCCCAAGATTTCCGGTTGCCCCCTCCAGCTCCCCCCAAAAGTCACCGGATCCGGTCCGGATTTTAAGTAGGTCGTCTGAGGCATGAGGTCTTTCCAAATATCAAGTTCCATCGAGATCCGATCACCCGTTCAAAAGTTAGAAATACCTCAAGATTCCGGATTCCCCCTCCCTCCACTCCCCCCACAGTGCCCGAATCGGCTCGGTTATGTCAATGATGTATCTAGTGTTTGCTAGGTGTCTTCCCACCAAGTTTCATCTCGATCCCTCCACTCATAGCGTTTTCCAATATTTCCGGTTCTCCCCTCCAGCTCCCCCCAAAAGTCACCGGATCCGGTCCGGATTTTAAGTGGGTCGTCTGAGGCATGAGGTCTTTCCAAATATCAAGTTCCATCGAGATCCGATCACCCGTTCAAAAGTTATAAATACCTCAAGATTCCGGATTCCCCCTCCCTCCACTCCCCCCACAGTGCCCGAATCGGCTCGGTTATGTCAATGATGTATCTAGTGTTTGCTAGGTGTCTTCCCACCAAGTTTCATCTCGATCCCTCCACTCATAGCGTTTCCCAAGATTTCCGGTTGCCGCCTCCAGCTCCCCCCAAAAGTCACCGGATCCGGTCCGGATTTTAAGTGGGTCGTCTGAGGCATGAGGTCGTTCCAAATATCAAGTTTCATCGAGATCCGATCACCCGTTCAAAAGTTAAAAATACCTCAAGATTCCGGATTCCCCCTCCCTCCACTCCCCCCACGGTGCTCGGATCGGGGAAGTGACTATTTCCAACTTAATCATTTGGGGTCCCTGATATGCCTGCCAAGTTTTATCGTCCTAGCTTATCTGGAAGTGCCCGAACTAGCAAAACCTGGACAGACCGACAGACCGACAGACCGACAGACCGACGGACGGACAGAAATTGCGATCGCTATATGGCACTTGGCCGAAGGGCAAGTGCCATAAACATAAAGCGGTGTACGGATGTCTAAGAGTATCCTGCTTACTGCTTGCCGAAGAGCCTCGTCAGCCAGAAGTCCTTCAATAAGGACGCTTACACTTTAAAAGACATTTTGGGGGTTTTGCTGACCTTGATAGGTAAAGTACGGAGTGTGACAAATTGATAGGTGAAGTACGGAGTGTGACACATGCAAGAAACTGAGAAAGAGGTACGAGTATGACAAATGCCCAGGGGCTTTTTGGGGGGAATAGATTCATTACACGGAAGAAACACGTGACTACAAAAATATAGAAAACAACTAGGCTACTCAAAAAATTCCACGATGGAAGAAAGAAAGCGGGGGGTAATTCATACAAGTCCTATTCACAGCTTAGCTCATTGCTTAAAGTCCATATCAAAACCTCGCATTATTGGGCATAATCCAATCTTCACCTTCTCCTTCACAACAAACCTACCCTCTCTTAACAATACCAGCCAAGATTTTAGGCATTAACCATTCGTTTCTTATATAGGAACCAATCTCGAGCAAGAACAGAAATAAAAAATAAAGAGACAAGCGAAAATATTAACAAGGACGACTTATTACATACTGATATTTAAAAATGACAGATACTACATTGCTAAATATTCACTGATCATTCAATATACTCATGGAAGGAAATGAGAATCCTGGCGTCGTCGAACCAAATCTAGGTGGTGAACAAAGAATGAAAACCTGAATGAAGTGAATGTATCTGCGTTTTTATAAGTATTTATGGCGCTTTCATGGAAGGAGACACAGAGAAGGCTTGGTTTTAAGCAGAAACAGCCTAATTTTAGGCCGTTTAACGTACAAATGCGAGAAGGCACACCCGCGAGTTCGAAAGGGCAATGCTAGCCTGTTTCAGCGCTATTTAGGGACCGAAAGAATAATCTGCAATACGTGAATGCGACCCCATAAGCTCTAATTTTTGCTACGTCCAGTCAAGCGTCAAAACGCAAATGAGGAGAAAATATCTCAGTCAGTAACTTTATTATCAACAATTCGGCTGACATTTGAATATCAACCCCAAAACAAAACCTAAGTCACCAACTTTCTAAACTGAACATTTTCAACAATTCGGCTGACGTTTCAACATCAACCACAAAATAAACGACAAGTCAGACGGATGCAATAAATGATTAAAAGAAAATTAATCTAAGTATGCATTTTCCAACGAAACTCTACCCTTTTATTATCGCAATAGATTATTCATTTGATATAAAAGCACCATTTACGCATCTCTCCTTGGAATCCCATCTTGGTTAAGAAACAGACCTTTAGTTAGAAAATAGCATACTGAAACGGCAGAACATTTCAAGCGAATTGTCACCACCCCTGGAGCGGCATTGTATTTTAGATTTTTGTAATAATTTGGTTTGTGTTTAGGTTCATTATATTTATAGTTACAGGCAGGCCCGTATCCAGGAATTTATTTCGGGGGGGGGGGGGGGGGTCGCCTGCTGGTCGGACAAAATAGTACAAAAAAGACATAGATCAGAAGTAAAACCCTATACAAATGATAATTTTTTTATGTTCGGGGGGGGGGGGGGTCAACCCCCTAACCCCCCCCCCCCCCTGGATACGGCCTTCGTTATAGGTCAAATAGGATTGTTC
Source organism: Branchinecta lynchi (assembly GCA_023053575.1). Classification (NCBI taxonomy): domain Eukaryota; kingdom Metazoa; phylum Arthropoda; class Branchiopoda; order Anostraca; family Branchinectidae; genus Branchinecta; species Branchinecta lynchi. The sequence goes on along the minus strand of JAKZAP010000013.1, from coordinate 16,311,119 downwards.
TAATCATGTACCGTTTTTTTGTAAATCGGCCTCGTGTCTTCGGCTTCGACCCTTTATCTATTGTAATTTTGTACAGAACTGCAATTAAAACCTTGAACCTAGTTCCTAAGATCCTAGGTACCTTAGGAAATAGGTAGCTGTAGCAGATCAGCTATAACTATATACAAAGCCTACATATCTTTCCAGAATCAAGAAAACGGTCACAATTGAGATGCTGCCGTTGCTTAAGCTTGGACAATCGCCTATTTTGGAACACACAACGCAGCGCGAGCCAAAGACCACACGACATAATTAGGGATTCCCTCCGTAAGACCCTCCTGGACTTCAGGCCAATAATGAAGCCTAATACCATGTTATTTTCTTTCAAGCAGCTGTAAAGGGCCCCCTGTGGTCCAAGAAGAGAACCTCCAAAGGAAACCTGATGATAATATACAATCCACGACGCAAGTCTTATGCTTGACAACAATGCTTAACATCACATGGTAACATGAGGAGGCTGAGGGCTCAGCACGCGCTCTTTTCTAGGCCTGTTGCCGTGTGGACAAAACGGCCTACTTAGACATGCAAGGTGAAGATATTCTTGAGAGAATAATGCCTGGCTGTTTTAGATTCCAAGCACACAGAAACGAAAGTGGTGTGAAGGGTTGTGTATGTCCAGACTCTCCTAAGCAGGATAAGTGGTCGGTGGACCAGAAACTCGAAAATCAAAATTAAATCAATCGTTCTTGGATTAAAAAAAGCTCCTACGACATTAGTCGGATAAGCTTGTGACTCCATGTTGTTGCTTAGTTTTCTCATTTTACCGACAGTGCGACCGGAATTCGGAGAAACCGGATATTTGGTAGACATGTCGCCTGCCCATTTCTTGACAAAGTTGTTGGAAAAGAAGATCTTCTTCCATTTGTCTGAATAATAGTTAAACCAGAATCCGCCTTGGGCTGATCACAATAAAACGACTGTTCGTCACAAATGCAATTTTTTGTACGTAAAATTTACTTTTGTAAAGTCACAACCCTGTTTGGACTCGGGGGAACTACGTCAGACTGCATTTTTGGATCTGGTAAATACTGTCAAGCCTACTATAGACCTACGAAATCACATTTCAAATCCAAAGCTCTCCGTTATATTACAAAAGTAGCCAGAACCTGACTGGTCCAGCAGCTGTAACTTGAAAACCAAAAAAAGTAGACTAGCAAAGCAAATGTGGAACTCGGCTATAACTCCGACTAAGTGCGTCTCCCTACGGTTCGTAACACAAGTTGAACCCAAACAAAAGTATTCAGAAACTCTATAAGACTTTCCACATACGAACAGTTGTTTTCCATGTATTCTGGGAATCGACTATGTTATCAATCATCAGATTATCCACTCACTCAATCTCCAAGAAAACCACTCTGGATATGAAGGAGTGGCCCTTCAAACTCCCGCCTTGGGAAGGACTCGATGGGGCGACAACGAGTAACAACCATCAAAGATAAGCAAAAGGGCCCTCAAGTGTTCCCCCTCTAGGCAAGCTTTGAGTTTAGTATTTTTCTACTACTTTTTTTCAGCGGAGACTGAGGAATTTGTCTCGTGGGAACGTGAAGACATACAAATGTGTGTTCAGTACTCCCTTTCCAACACATCAATAATATAAGAAACCGCGCGTGTAACACGAACCATTTACGACACATAATCAGGATAGGAAAAAATTCCAGTTACCCTCCAGAATGTACCTTATTTCACAAAGTAAATGTAGTGTATGCAACACATTTGAAAGAATGAATTTTTTTTTCAAGTTCAATGTAAAAGTCTCTGGACAAATTGTTCGAAGGACGCTCAAATATTCACTCAGTTTTGACCTTAATCATTATATATTTGCAGTATATTGTTTCTATGAGTTCATTTTTCTTATTTATATAATTAAAACTAGAAAGTACAATAATCTGAAAAAAAAATTTGAATAAAAGTTTCGAAATTAAAATCAATAACTTGTATAGTCCATGGGACGATTTATCTCTGGGGACGAACGTGACTGCGATTAATTTTCTTTTAGTCATTTAAATGATTGTTTTCAAATATTAGAACTAAAGCAATAACAAATAACTTTGCTCGAACAGGTATGTACTGTATATCCTCCTATGTCCCGCAGGTGGTTCTAATATGACAGTAAATTTTATGGAGGTTGATACGTATCGTATCAGCCTCCAGAGAGGATGATACGAAGCCGTTTCAACCTCCGCAGAAGTTGATCGAGCACTTTCCCTCAACTACTGAAAAGTAGAACCTGACCTCGAAAATACAGAAAAACGACATCACTTTCAGAAAGAAAGACAAGAATCAGTGGCAACACCGGTTTAAGCTTGATTAATTCTATCTATCCAAGAGCCCGCTGCTAGACGGCATCTGCTTCGCCAGAGTTGAAAAATAGGGTTTTGGATAAGGTTGTATTCAAGGCCGTATCCAGGGGGGGGGGTTAGGGGGTTGACTCCCCCCCCCCCCCAAACATACAAAAATTGTCAATTTTATAGGCTTTTCCCTCTGATCTACGTCTTGTGTGTACTTTTTTGTCTGACCCGCAGGCAAAAAACCCACCAGAAAGGCAACCCTCCCCCCCCCCCCGAAATAAATTCCTGGATACGGGCCTGGTTGTATTGCTTTAAACAGAAATGCCCGGGCCAAAACAGAAGTCATTTCAAATTTCCACAGTAGGCTAGGGTTTCCATTTCACTAAACAAAATTCCCTACAAAAGTAGCAAATAAGTACTACCAAAGAAGACAAAAATTCTAGTCGAAAAAGTTATAATACAAAAGTTATAATACATTTAATATACCTCCATCTCAGTTAATACCGGAATAATAAGCTCTACGGACATTTAAAAATATCAACCTCGCTGAGCTCAGCAGATATTTTTCACAACCTGCCTCGCCTTCGGCTCGGACAGGGTATTTTCAATGGCCGTCTCTTTGTTCTAATCCAATATCGACCTCGATGTCGGAAGTTAACTTTTAATGCCTTGACGCTACCACGATGATAGACATTAATGTGATGATATACCTGTATATTTTGTCCAATGATGGAACTAGATTGTTTCTCTTTCTTTTCGCTCTAAGAATTTCTGTATTTTTTTTTACTTCATTATTAATAAATTCATTACTTGTTTGCATTATATGGCAAAATGAAAGAATTACAAGGATTTGAGAATTATATGAGTATTCGGAATTCACTGAACAGTGAGGAATATATGAAAATACTAGATGTAAAGCAATAACCAACGCCTTGGCGTTCCTTTTACGAAAACTTTCAACGGTGTGTGCATAAACATATAGGGTGATTGCCAAATGAGAAAGATGGATCGGTATTCTTAATATTTTGTTATAAGTATTTCTGTATTTTTAGTTGCTTCAGAACACCTTTTTTGTATTCTCTGGGGGATGGAAAAAATAGGCCTACTGATAAACGAGATTTACGGGCATTCGGGGTTCGCTGAATGGCGAAGAATCTTCCACGATTCCCGGAAATCCACCAAACGTGAAGAATTCCGATTAAACCGTACAAATATAACCACGACTTCAAAAGACCCAGCACAGACATTGTCAACAGACCATGATGACATATAGCAGGGGGGCATTGTTGGATACCTTAACTTAGGCCTCTCCTTGGGTAGGGGTATGAGAAATCAGAGCAGGGAAGATTCTGAATGCCAATGGTCAGATTTATGGTTTTCCAAAGTTCAAACGCTCTGCCCCGTGGGGCTAACAATGATGCAGACGTCTGAGGCGTAATTTAATACTGGACAAGGGGGGACTGGCATCTGCTTAAGACTGGTTTTGACAACGCAACCGCCTTACAAGAAAACCTTAGAATAGCTAAGTAATTTTGAGAATGCCTATTCTAACAATGCTTTTCAAAATATCCCGGAATTGAATTACTCGCTATGAAATATTTTCATAATAGGCAGAATCTGGGCAGAATTGTATTTTCTATGTAATTAAATTCACCGTATTTCTAGGCATCAATGTTAACTGTCAGTGCCGGAATTTGAATAATGTGCTTAAATACGTATTAGTACTTTTACCCATGCTTGCCAGACACTACTTACTGATTTGATTTCGATATTACCTACGTATATCTTCTGAAGTTAGCCTACATAATATGTAAAAGAAATACAGGTTTGTATATTAAAACAATGGCTAAAAACGGAAAGTCACTTTCTATGTTTGACTGCGACACGTTGGCCCTTGTTGGCAAGAGTCCTGTCAGGCTGTTGCTGGAACGGAAGAGATGAACCAGCAATGTTGACGGTTCGTCTACCATTTCCTGAATTTCGTTAACGACCGATATAGAGACAGACTCGAATTCTAGCACAGCTGCCGTTCTTCTTCCCCAAGGAAAGAACACGACTTGCTGTCTACATAATACGTATCACCCACTTTAACCCGCTTCAGTATTTTTGAAAAATCTGCTCTATCTCTTCAAGGTCACTATAATCCGGTTCCATCACCCCGAAATCCCTGCAAATATCAGTTCAGCAATCGGATTAATCTCTCTTTGAGCGTGTTCTACCCTACTTACCTTAGTTACTACGCATGACGTCACGAAGTGTGTTTTTTTGGCGTCAAGGCTGGAACATTTTTTTCCATTTTCCGCAAAATATCTTGCCACGGGCTAACCCGGCCAATCACATCACACAGATGCAAAGTTACCACGCGTATTACGCTCCCGAGCGTGGTAAGCAAATAGTTATTATTTCGACAAGGTCAGAACGGTTAGCGGAGTAACTTTTCACGAGGTTGGAACGAAAATAGTAACTAATAGTTACAATTGTTCGAAGGGTGGAACACACTCTTTGTCTACCTCACCTCACTATCAGCAATAACCACATCAAAATAACACAACAGATATATAAGACAATTAACTGAAAAGAGAAGCTTTCACTTCGTCAATTGAACGCTAGTGGAAGATTCTCAATCAGGGCGGTTCACGCCTTTTTTTTTGCCGGAAAGAACATAAGTCCATAAGGAACATATATCCCTGCAGAGTTTAGTTAACGTTTACCGATGAGTCTCGCAGTCTCATCACACGTACTCACTTAAATAGGCACGAAAACCAGACAAAATTGCGTTACTCCTTTTGTCCGCTGTCCGCACATAAAGGATATCATCGAGTGAATTTATTCTTTAGGATTGTGGTACCTCTATGCGCCTGTCCCTCTATGCTTGAAATATTACTAACTACAAAGGTAAGCCATAAGGCGTATTCTCGCCGTTCCCCGAGGACTCCACTTGAGGAGTCCCCTCGTTTTTGTTTGTCCCGGGGACTCACTCCCCGTATTCTCGCGAGTCCCCACGGACGGGGAATGCTCCGATTATCATCCCCGTCATCAAAAAGACTCCCTTTCAGATTCGGAGGGGAATCAATTTTTGCTGGTATTGGTGCAATGTAAAATTAATTAAAAATAATCAGAATAAACAAAACCAAAAATGAAGTGGATCCAGACTAATTTCGTCAACTGCATATTTCTTATTCGAACAAAATCGATTTTGGAAGCATTCCCCGTGTTCTCGCTGTTTCTGTACGCGGAGTCCGCATGGAGTGACTCCCTCTATTCTCACCGTTCCCTTCGATTCCCCGAGGAGTCCTCGGGGAACGGCGAGAATACCCCTATAGCCGAAAAATAATAAGCGCGCGCGCTTAGCATCTCTAAGCACAGCTCTTACCAGAAATGATCTTTTCCCTATGAAATGGATAAGTAAAGACGTTTTTGAAAAATACCGTTACTTTCCATCTGAAGCTAGCGACTCTCTTGTTAGCACTTGCCAACTATATCCAGCCTTCCTGCTCTCCGACGCGGCGGCTTAGCGCAAAGCATTTGAAAACTGAATGTGCCTTGGGTAAAAAGTGAGAAAACTAAGCAAATAAAACAAGTAAGAAACAGAAGATTATGACATCCTCATGTGTGAAAGAGTTGTCAGCGGATGTTGAATATTCCGGCAGACTTTTCGTTGGGTGACGGGAAATCTCGGAAAGGCCGAAAAACCGCTAAAAATTCGCAATTACAAAACGAAACAATGGAGAAAGGTATGGATTTTAAAAACTTATAATTCCATGTGAGAGCTAATTATATTATAAAAGGCAGAATAAGCAAGAGATTTAATCCTACAGGTGCAGGCTAGTTTTCATGTTTCGGATCTTCGCGTCTAGATGAATTTTGGGTTGTCTTGCAAGTAGCGCACATTCTGAACGTTATTCCTAGAGCGTCCCGGTGAAAAAAAAAGCAAAATCCCTTATATGGGTCAAAATGTTTCAGTATATTCAAATATCAGATGTACAAATAAGCTGCCTTTTCAGTTAAACTTTAAACGATGATGGTCATTTGGGGAGTAGTGGGAACTAAACCACAGAGCGGAACTAGAACACGGGGAACGAAAGAGCTACAGGCAGACCGGCAACCCATCCCCGATTCAAGCAAAAACAAAGGAAGACAAGACAAGAACACAGCTACCAAACGACCGTGCAAAAACCGTACTCCGATCTTCTCTGTCATTCATCGCAGAAAATCATCAATACGCATACTAAATTCCTAGAACAAAAGAGATGAATAAAATGGTGGTATGAAAAAAAGACCGGTGTGCCGTTGCGCCATTTTACTTAATCTACCCATCAATTAAACGCTTAATCGTTCGAACGGGTAGAATGGAACTGCACTGAAGCATGCAATATGCAGATTATGCGGTAATGCGAGCGTGCACTTAGACAATGCATGCGAGGGGGTATCTTTAGCCTAGTGATGGGCAGAAATAAACTTACGTATTACTTAATGGACAGGGGAGAAAAAAACCAACTCTTTTTTTATACATAACACACATTTTACGATGAAATAATTCATAACTGAAAGAAGGGATGAAAGAACGAATACATAATTAGTATAACGAGTGCCCTTCGTCGCTCCAGTATAGGCTACGCATGTAGGCCTATCTACGAAAGAAATAGAAAACCGTGATTTTCGGGGTTTGTTTTTTATCAGCTAATTATCCCTCTAGGATGATGTGCGAGGGATAAATATAAATTCGGATATTTCGGTCGCACTTCCGGCAAACCGTCCTCAGCGAAAAACAAAACAAAACTAAATCATAAAATCCACCACAATCACAACAGGAGAACGATGCGGAACCAACAGACAATAAGACGAGATGTAACTAAAAACCAGAAGAAAACGGTGGGGATGCAGATAAAAATAAAAACAACAAAAACGAAAGTAAGTTTAAAGTTGAACTGAAAAGGCAGCTTATTTTTACATCTGATTTTAAATTCAGCAAATTATGTAGACTCGTCTAAGGATTTTTTTTTTTTTTTTTTTCATACGGGTCCTTTCTATTTTTCCAAAATGGTGCCCTTCCAGGAAGGGGATAAAAATGATTCTAAGTTAAAGGAGACTAAGACCATTCTCTAAAAAGAAACGTAGCGGCGAGGGTAGCAGAAAGATGGAGTGAGTAACTATAACAAAAATTAAAGGACAATAAATTCCAAACTGGTAGCCCTACCTGGTGGCGACAACCTTAAATGTGTCACCTCAAACCCATTTTAACAAGAAAATAAGACAGAACGCTGGCATCTGAATGAAAGCACACAAAAAGTTACAGCTTAGCATTTGCCAGAATCTATTTCTTTCACTAATTTGTTCTGTTTATTTCTTAATTTGTGACAAGCAATCAGCCATGCTTTCACGAAGAAAAGGCGTGTCTAGTAAACTAGCGTGTACATTCTGACCCAATGAATAAATTTAACAACGGGTGGGTTTGACTGACTCGTTGTCAAAAAGGGAGACTTCTCGTAGTTCAGAATCATGTTGGCTGGTGATAGAATTGTGCAGAAATATAGTTTCATTACCCTATCTACTGGGAATGGTGTCTCCACCATTTCCCACCATACCCAACAGCTATAACTACTATAATCGCTAGATAGAAGCGTGCTCCGCAGTCACTGATCCCACTCAACTGTATCGAGGTAGGCTATGTCTTCCATATCTAAGCAAAACATAAAAGGTAGGAACAATTCATTATGGGCCCTTTGTATTATCATATTCATGGCGGTTGTGTGGCACCAATAAGCGTGACGAGAGCAGTACGCACCCCACCACGCAATATGCAGATTAACTTTCAATTAGACTGAACTAAGACAATCATTATATCATCAGGGGATGATATTTTTCCAGGTGTGACCCCTTCATTAAGGACGAAATAGGGGATAACAGGAGAGGGAGCAAGTTTTTACGCTATCATTCCTCGAACCCCGCGGCTTTATCTGCTCTATTTACCCTCCTGCAGTAAGATGAAAGTCATCCTATTTACTACAGGAAAGTCATGAGACACGCAAAGAGAACTGAAAGTCCATTTTTGAGGGTACGGGGCTTTATAGTTCTACGGGTTGCCTCTAAGAAAACAATGAAAAATCAAATCGAGTTCAAGCCATGCCTCAATCTAAGGCAAAAATCCCATTTAGCAACTTAACGATTAATCTGAAATTACTGGGAGACCGATCATGTTCTTGAAACGAAATACAAGCAAACAACCAAACCGGATGTTTTTTATTTGCTAAGTATCTGCCGAGTTCAAATTAAAATACTGGTCCAAATTCAGGGAGTGAAGTAAATATTTGATTTGATGTTCGTGAGTTTGAACCATCCATGTCATTTAGGCCTAATTAAAACTTGGTGGTCCCAATTTTATACAAACAAAAAATATGATAGGCTATCCGGGTATGAATTTAAATAAACTAAACTAATATGCTAAAACAAGAAAATAGCCCTGGAAATTTGTAGAAAAATAGACGGTTTGCCAAATTTTTGAAAACAGATTCTCACATTCAGGAGATTTTGAGAAATCGTTACGAATATATTTCCATATTTAACACCTAGCAGTCTCAGCGCCAATCGATACATCAAAGGTGCCCGACATTTTTTGTATGAGAAAGGAAGAAAGAAACAAGTTTCCACCCCCCAAAATTTATTGCAAACGATCACGAATGTACTGCATGTCTTCAGCTGCTCACTTGATTTTGTATTTCTTTACATCAAAATCAAAACCCAGTCAGTGAAAAGACGATCAAATCCTCAAATAACATTTATAATTAAACTGTACATCGAATCTAAGGCGGCACGGTAACTTCAAAGTAATTCTGAGGATTTGTCCATGTGTGAAAGCAAGATCAAATGCTCCAGATTTTCGTATTGTGCTTCCATTCAATAAATAGGAACACCTGCTCCCTACTGAAGTAAAGACGGGGGTGTGGAACGAGCGTAGAACCTTGACAATGACGAAGCTCTTTTTTTCTTCAAGGAAGAAGACGGCAAGTTTTTTTTTTACCTAGCCGTATGCATCAATTTTTGTAGACATGTAACCACGACTTTCACCGTATACTACGCAGAATGGAGAACAGGCATCGTAAGTGTATTGCCAAATTCAATACATCCATGCGCTCTATCCAAATAATCACATATACTAATTATAATCCATTCCGTGCTGTTTTCCCAATAGCACAGAACATAACAGAATATATTACACAAAAGCCGAAAGGCAGTGGCAAAAAAAATAGTGTTAATAAATTCCAATAGCTGGAGTAAACATTCAAGATTTTCACAGAAAAGTACGGATGGAACAGAGTGCAGGTCCAATAAGTGTACTTCCAAAGGTAATACTTCCATGCGCTCTATTCACATTATCACATATACTGATTACAAACCATTCCGTGCTGTTTTTCTCAATAGAACAGAACAGAATAGAATATATTTAAACTAAAGCCCGAAGGCAGTGGCAAAACAAATATAGTGTTGATATTGGTTGGAATAAACATTCACGATTTTCACAGAAAAGTACGGATAGAACAGAGAGCAGGCGCAATAAGTGTGCTTCCATAGTATTGATTATAACCCTTTCCGTGCTGCTTTTCACAATATCGGGAAGAAACAAAACACCCTTTAAAACGGCTCCCCTTAACTCCGAATGCTCCTGGCATCAGTTGAGAAAATGGTCAATGCTTTCCTCTTCACCAGATTTACTAAGTGGGCAAATTATGCTAATTCATCAAAGATTACGCAAGGATTTACTAAGTGGGCAAATTAATGTACCTAATAAAGGGAGGGAGAATTTGCTCTGCCCCATCTTGACTGCGGCTTATATGCCTTTATTGTTGAAGGCTTCGCGCCTTCCATTTAAACTCTTTACTTGTATTTAAATACATTGGCAATCTTTTGAAATACAAATTTTTTTAAAAAAGCAGTACACAGGCTGCCTCTAAAAAACAATCCACAAATTTCTCAGGACACAGTTAAACTGAACGTCACCCCGGTGTCGGTCCACACCTGATTTAAGATCATAATGATTTTGGTTTCTTATAATGATTAAAATTATTGTTATTAACTTTTTAACTCAGCTTACTATAAACTAACAAACAAATAACACAAAAACAACACTGTGGTACAACATCAACGTGTCTCAAACAGATGCCTCCAAACTGGTATATTATGGAAAATGGGGTTTGCTGCCAGGAGAATAAGACAGTTCTTCGACCGCCATAACTTTACAACCAAGGATGCCCGATAATGATAATGATTTTGATTACTGATAATGATTATGATGATTTTCAATGGACTGATCAAAAAATTGATCATAATACAAATTTTCCGCGTGGGGGATGAACTTTGTCTTGTCGGGTGAGCAGTGCAAATTCTGAACGTCACAACCAGAGCAAAACGTGAAAATAATTCAGTGTATTCAAATCCAAGAATAATTAGCCTTTTCAGATTAACTTTAATGCCGAAAAGACATACATTAAACAAAACAACAATAGACGGTTACACCATCACAACAAAACAATCTAAAGTTAATATATTTATAAAAAATTTAAATACAATTACTGTGCCGGGAAACATCAGCTTAACTAGGAAACACCGCTGTAGTCGCTCAACAAGCGTTACCTTAGGTTAGTTCAGATAACCTTTTGTTGGTTTGGTTAGGAAAGTAGAACAGTTTGTTTTCATCAAATACGGAAGCTAATTTCAATTGTTCAAGCAGTGGCTCATGGCTAGGCCTATTCAAAACAGTCGCCAAACTACGCCAACCCTTCTGAGAGCTAACGTGAAACTCCTCCAAGCGGCTCCCAATTTCAGGAAAGTTCCCGAAGAATTTAAAATACTTACTAAAGTTTAACTGAAAAGCCAACTTATGATAGTATCATTTGACTCAATACACTGCATTTTCTGAATTGTGTTAAGGTATAGGCTCTCAATAGTTAATGTAATAGGCAAGGCTCTGGAATGATGTTCAGAATATCTACGGTCGTCCTCACAACGTAGATTTCTACTATGACGCAGAAAAACTGAATCTCCAATACATACGCAGCGTTTCAGTGGCCAGTGATCAGCTTACGGAAAGTAGCTCACTGCGTGAATACTTATTATTCGTAAATCATTTTCGTCGAGCATACAACAGAGATTCAAGCGCATAGGGCATACAAATCAGAATTACTTACTTACTTATTTAATTAGATATGCCTTCAGGCCAAGCTGACTGCGAATCATATTTGACAGTGCAAAACGGATAAGTCAGCTACATTTATTTACTTACTTAATACATGAAAACCTTTTATTAGTGAATAGCGGAGCAAAGAAGTAATGCACTTTCGCCAGGTTTTCAAGCTTCTTTAAGTGAATAAGTGATGGTAACTAGATTAATCCTATCTAAGACTTCTCAGTTAAACTTTAAACGTTAACCGATAAGGAATTAGATAGGACCATCTTCTCCTACTTACTTAAATAGGCTTGAAGACCCGATGAAAATACGTTACTTCTTTGCTCCGCTGTTCACGAATAATCGATTGCTGAATAAAGAACTTTCCCTATCGACTTCGTGGTACCTCTATGCGCTGTACCTGTGTCGTATGCTTGACGAGAAAGTTTTAAGAAAAATCTGTGTCCAGGCACTAAGCAGTCTTCACAACGCCCACCACTGGCAACTGAAAAGCCGCGTTTGTGTTGAGATTCAAATTTTCCGCGTCACAGTAGAATTTGCGTTGTGGGGACGGCGGTAGATATTCTGAACGCCACTTAGCAGATAGTGGAAAACCAAAAAAGTACCACAAAGAATTTAAACAATTTACTGAACCCGAATAAATGAAAAAAAAAAACTTTAAACTTTAATAGAGTTTTCAACGAAATGTTGTCCTACCGAAAAGTGTGTTTACGTTGTAGACTATATCGGACGTGACCGTGTACCAGAGCAGTTATTTCCAATTTTTATGTGGTAAATAAGTTGGGTTTTCAGTTAAACTTGAATAGTTTTCAACGAAATGGTCTCCTACCAAAAAAGTGTTTTACGTTGTAGACTATATCGGACGTGACCGTGTACCAGAGCAGTTATTTCCAATTTCTATGTGGTAAATAAGTTGGCTTTTCAGTTAAACTTTAACAGAGTTTTCAACGAAATGGTCTCCTACCAAAAAGTGTTTTACGTTGTAGACTATATTGGATCTTAACGTGTACCGTGTACCAGAGCAGTTATTTCCAATTTCTATGTGGTAAATAAGTTGGCTTTTCAGTTAAACTTTAATAGAGTTTTCAACGAAATGGTCTCCTACCAAAAAGTGTTTTACGTTGCAGACTATACTGGATCTTAACGTGTACCGTACCAGAGCAGTTATTTCCAATTTATATGTGAACTGTCAGCATTTTGCTGTGCTAGTCAAGGGTAACCACTCCCCGGCACCTGCTGTAAAGGGTACACCCTTTCCCGGCACCGGCCGACACCAGCGGTGCAGTCCATAAATTAGGCGATTCCAGTTTCTAAACACGCCAATTTTAATGTTCTAACACGTGGCAACCGGTGCCATCTGCTTTCAGCCGGTACCGGCACCAGGCACTTGCTGTACACTAAAATCGTGAGTGGGCAACCCCTCGCTGCCAGTGAGATTTTTGCGAACCTGGTGTCCAAATCTATAACAGTTGCAAGCCGGGAGGAGGAAGACTTGTGTTACGTCCCAGAATTCGGTTCCGTTCACTCAGCGTGGCTACAAAGTCCTGTGCCCTAATAGGGGGCCTGGGATACATTTTAGCCAACCCCGTTCTTATAACTTTTTCGTCAATTATTTTGTTATTTGCTCATAGTAATTTTGGCGGAACGAGACGAGAAATCAGAACGACCACAAATACACAGCCTTTGTCCCTACATTTTGCCTTCGTTCCTGAAATCCCAAGTCTATCATTTTAACAAGAGCCAAACGAGCGCCATCTACTGTAACGTTACGGAAAGCTGATACACACAGCGACATCGCTGCGGAAATCCCAGATTTTGCTTCGCAGGAACAGATGGCGTTCTTGCCCCGTAACAGGATCCTGAGAAGACGTAACAGATGGCATACACAGGCAACCAAATCCGAAATCTGTTCAGCTGAAACCGCAAGTATCCGGCAATTAATTACAGGAAATAGCCTATTAAATGTTACAGGAAATAATAAAGGTAAAATAAATTTGGTGGGCGTGAATATGGCTTCTAAAGATAAAGACAGCAATCCTTCAAAACTGGACAATTGGTAAAGACGAAATGGATCATGTAAAGATTTAGCTACGAAAAATCACGGACGAGTCAGGAACTAAAAATAGTGATCATATCTTACAGTGTAGAATAAAATCATCGTTGCTGAAAAAAGGAATGAAGCTTTCTACATAAGTACTAGTCGTAACGCTTAATGATGTCATTTATTTTTTATACCCTGACGTTTTATCGAAACCTGCGATTCGAATATGGCTCCTGTAGACTGGAACTGGAGAACTGATAACGACAAAATGTAGGCTATCATGCAAACATTAGGCTATACAAAATCGTGTAACAGTCATGGATTTAGAAACAACTGAGAAGAAAATCTGTCAGAGAATAAACCAGCATATCAACTGTCTTGTATTAAAATAATTATTTGTAAATATTCAGCTTGTAAATAAGGTTGTTAGTATATTCAAGTTTAATGAGGGTTGTAAGTTCAAGTTCACTAAGGGTCAATGTAAATATTAAGTAGTTTTGGGAATATGTTAAATATGTAAAATGTAAATAAGTGCCCGTTCTTTAGTGTAACTTGTGATTTTGATTTTAGTTAGTATCCAGACCTTGTAGCGTATAGTGAAAATAAAGTGTTAGTTCTTCAAAATTATATGACAAACTGCACAAAATATGAATTTAATTTAATTTTAATTTCAAAATATATGCGGCACAACATTTCATGCGCGAGCAAATTAATTGGCACTTGTCATCACCTACAAAACCGAGCAGGCATTACAGGCGAGTACTCCCTACCAGTAACGTGGAACGGGGTTATTAATGGAAGAAAATTTAAATCTCAGTCCCTTGTCAATAAGCCGCGTTCACAAGCATGCCTAGCCAAGGCAGAGATGCCTAGACACGTGCCCAAATTTAGCCAGGCACCGACTTCTAGAACCTGGAACCTCGTGCCAAGCCCAAAATCTATGCCTATGCACGGATGTGAACGATGTTGCTCGGCACATGACTAGGCATCGGTGCTTTGCTAGGCATGCTTGTGAACGCGGCTTAACAAAACCGAAGTTGATCAAAATGCAGTAAAAAAATTCCTGCCGTCGCCGACCCTGTCGCCCCAATCGAGCAACAAAAACAGCGGCAGTGTCAAAAATTACATCTCGGCATTAGTTTTTCCCTACAGTGGTATATAAAAATAATTTCCCAGAATAGAATATTTATAGTCGATAGAAGCTTCAGTAATTGCAGATTCATTCCTTCCCAACGTTGTCTCTGACGTTCGACAGCCTGACGAGGACCCTTGCCAAGAAGGACCGAAATATCGCTGCCAAAGCATCGTAGCTGACGTATCCGTTTTATGCATTGTTTGGAGGATTATTATTCTACAATGCTGTTCAGTTCCTCAACGAAAGTTCTTTTTTTGCAGTTCTTCTGTTATTTGTGAGGTTCTTTGTTAAAATAGCATTGAAATCCCATGCCTACAATTATAACTTGGATAGGAAGTCTATTATCTATTTAGCGAAATAACTAATAGGGAGCAGATGCCTGTTTGTTCTGACCATGGACCTGTCGGTGGTGGATCTTTCAAATTACACACTAGGACTCCTCAGTAATCGTTGTCATGGCCAAGAATTCCAATTTCTACAACAGAAACGAGTGTCTTTTATCAAGGAAGCGACGCAAAACTTCATTATCGTTCAGACATAATTAGCCTGTCATCGCCCCCGACTGGAGCCAGGAATTTTCTGAACAAAGACGAAGAAAATTGTTTTGTTTTTTTAATCAATCATCACTATCCATTCGCTCCCCGGTAAGCTAGCTTTCAAAGTAAAGTCAACCGTATTAGCTTCAGTCTTCCGTAAGTTTTATCACACTTTTGGTGAGTATCTTTGCCGTAACAATTGCGAATCTAATAAATGTAATGATGAACTGATATATGATAGACAGAGGGCACAAGTCGTTTAACATGAATCGTGTTTAAATAATTTGACTGTCACTTCTGTTTGGGTGCATTTTGTTTCTATTTTACCCTTCCATTTCGACGAAATAAAATAAAACAATAATATTAATAATCACTATCATCGAAATATCTAATAAAGAATGCCTCTTTTAATAGTGTTAATGACTATTATACACTTTTAGTAAGAAAATGTTATGTCTGGGAAATATGCTCCGCTGCTGACTCCCGGCATCCGATACTCCTGAATCTCCTGATGACTAACTCTTCGTGCTGGTGAAGAATCACCGTGTGCCGAGAGAAGAGCTAGAATCATCACGTCAACAAACGTTGTTGACTGGTTCGCACAGGATTTGAATCAATTTCTAGGGTTCGTTTGGGTGACGTTTCTGGTTCTTCCCGAGGTGCACTGGCGTGTTTTGGACTTACTTATATACAGTATTGGCGGTCAGTGACGCGCTGTCTGATAGGTGGAAAGTAAAATCATCATCATGCGGGTTTTCCAATAATTTCGACGGGCCAGAGGAAAGTCATTGAGCCTGAGACGGCTAGGCGAATCAATCCTATACCCTACAGTCACGGTCAGGTCACCTCTCTTCTCAGAGTTGATTAACATTTTCCAGAGGATTATTCTCAATTTTTACATATTTTACGGACAGGTTTATTTAACACTTCATATTTCTGATTTGTACATCCTATTTGTTCGTCCACCCGAGACGTACCTAGATCCGCCAATAGCAGACAGGGGTAATTACCTTATGTTTTTTGTACCGCTCCCTGTCAAATGCTTAAAGTCTAACTAAAAAGCCAGCTTATTTTTACATTTTGGATTTGAACAGGCTACGTTGAATCATTGTGACTATGCTAAAGGATTTCAGATTTTCCCATCTTGGGCTAGTAGTGACGTTCAGAATCTGCACCGCTGGCCTCATTGCGGAGCTCGAGAAATGGTCAATTCAAGATTTTAAGGTCACTTCTGAAGAGGCCAGCTACTGCGTGCGACCCCCCCCCCCCAAAAAAAAAAGGCAATCGTTTATATGTGTAGTTACAAATTATTTCAAGCATAGAGGACAAGGACATGGAGATACTATAAGTCCCGAAGAAAAAGTTCATCAGATGAAAACCGATTTTATGGATAGCGAAGCACAGAAGTAAAGCATTTTCATCGGCCCTTCAAGCCTATTTAAAGTTTAACCAAAAAGGCAGCTTATATATACATCTGATATTTGAATAACCTACGCTGAATTATAATGAATCATCTAAGGGATTTTGTATTCTTTTACCCGGGGCTCTAGTGATATCGTTCAGAATGTGCGCTGCTTGTACGCTGACCCAAAATTCGCCCAGACGTGGAGAATTTGAATTTCAACAAATTCCTGCATTTCCATTTCTACGGAGGCTAGGCTAGGAAATCCGCGGGAAAGAAGTAAGAAAGAGATGATAAGACATGTCTTTTGTTTTTTTACTGTTATTTTACGGCAACAGAGAGACAAGTCCATAGAGGTAAACAAAATCAGAAAGAATAAGTTCATTCGATAAATCAATTATCTGTGGGCAGGGGACAAACGAAGTAACGTATTGTTATCGGGTTTTCAGGCCCATTTAATTAAATAAGTAAAGTGTAACTAGACTGTCGGATCTCAGCCCTATTCAGTTAAACTTTAAGTGAATATGAGATGGGTAACTAGAAAGTTGTATCTCAACCCTATGCGGTTAAACTTTAAAAAACCGTTTTTCTACACTAAGTTGTTTTCATTTTCTGGTCTAGGACAGTGACATGCGTGTTGGCAAATTAATCTGAAATACTCCCGAAACTGAAAGTTAAAAAACTTGTCTAAAACATCGGTATGCACCGACTAGCTCGCGCTGCGGCCACCTCCTGTACACCGACTAACGAATAGCGAACCCCTCCTCGGGATAACGGAAGAACGTCATTTTCCGAGCAAGTTTCTGGAGACAGAATCATTTTCATGCCGTGCATAATTGCTCATCAGCTAAACTTGACAGCCCGTTACATTGGAGAGAGGTAATCGATCGCGGAACTTTCTTTAAAAGAGCAGTTAAGCGAAGCGAACGAAGTGCGGTGTTACGCTGGACTGCCTCTGCCTGCGATCACTAACAACCAAACAAACCGTGAAAAGCGCCTGGCTTTTAGAACAAAACAAAACCGTTTGTTCGAAAACAAATATTTGTTCATGCCCACTGAAACGACTCTATCATCCAAATCCTGTTTAAAGCACAACTCTTACTAGAAAGGTTTTTTTTTTACGTAAATTAGTCCGGGGATTATTGTATTTCTTTTTAAATGCCCTTACATGCCCTGGATATAGTGATTTCCTTGATAGCTCTTGCCGACTCTGCCAAGCGCTAACTCGGGGACGCAAGGATTTCGACGCATGACAACAGGTGCGCGACATGGTTTTAAAGGCAAACGAAGTATGTCAGGAAATATGTCAGGAAATGTTGTTTCCCAGACTGTGCAAGAACTAGTCCGGAAGTTCCAATGTACAACATCCCTCGAAAACGGTTTGACGACTGGATGCAAATCGTAAATTATAAACGCATCGTATAGAAAATAAATACAGAAGTTACTGACAACCCTGTAAAATCTCGGAGAAAGCTGAAAAGCGACAAATGTCGAATAAACTAATTCACAAGTTTTTGCTTCTACAGAGGGAGGTCTCAGGTTAATATACAACATGCGTCGTCATTGGGGTTTGAAACCAGCAAAATACAAGAGGGGTACAAGAGGGTTTTTTCAGAGCGCTTCAAGATAAGCTGTTTCAGCTTAAAACCACCTCTTCATTGTACATCGTAATTTGATTCGCAAGTGGCTAGCCCCCTTTGATCACCAACTGGATGCGGATCGGCAACACCAGGATTCTTATTTTCGTTTCATAAACACATTGAATCTGAGTGAATTACAGCAATGTCATGTCTGAGAGTTCTGAATACCTGCATTTAACAAGTAAATCCTTGTGAATATTT